>JAKOOJ010000005.1:61953617-62323617 GCA_022577455.1 Arizona elegans | reverse complement strand
TGTGACCAGCAAGAGACTGTCCCTCAGATAACCTGGTCCCAAGACATGAAGGGCTTTAAAAGTGACAACCAGCGCTTGAAGCAAATCAGCAGCCCATGCAGGTCCTGCAGGAGAGGTGATATATGTGCACACTGGGGTCTGCACAAAATCGTGCGGGCCGCTGCATTTTGCACCAACTGGAGCTTCCGGATGCTCTTCAAGGGCAGCCCCATGTAGAGGATGTTGCAATAGTCAAGATGGGAAGTGATTAAGGCATGAATGACTGTGAGTAGGGTAATTAGAGCAGACCATCATTTTTCAAGTTTCCAAGTAAAACTGAATGAAGTTGCTGCTGCTTTAACTACCGTTAATGAGTGAATTCCTCAAACCGGCTACATTTCCCTCCCCCAGTCTTACTGAGAAGCCTGAGAAATGACTGACTTCTTTAAAGAATAGCAGAGCGTTTCAAGAAGGTCAGAGCTTTTCTTAATTATTTTCAAGATGTGTCCCATATCGCCTTTCTTATAATCTCCTTCATGGAAGGTGGAGAACACTCCACCAGCAAAAGGAACAGAGTGGCTGATTGCAGACAATGTTTTTAGCTGGTAGAATAAAGAGCTGACAGGAATATTTGTATCACATGCTAAGTTTTGTTAACATCAGTCTTGGCTTTTTCCATTTTTAGACTGGTCGTTCTATACATTGTGCTACCCAGAAGTAACCAGATAAAACATGATGCAGAAAGTAGCAATAAAATAAAATAAAATAACAACCACAAACCACAAGGGCCTTAAAAGGGAGAAGAAAAAATAAAATGTCATTATCCATTATCCATTAATGACTGTGGCCTCACCCACTCTTTGTTTAAGTACCTCAAGAAATCCAGTTCTCAGTACCAACAAAAAAAGGAGCTTCTCCGGTTTTATTCATTAGGCCCCATCAAAATGTTCCTAAAGAGTGAGCAATATTTCATAATTTAATGGTTTATATTTCAAAACCATGTAGTTGCCTATAGTTTTAATTTGGCAAGGTGTTATTTTATAGACTAGATTGTAGTTACCTTGGTAATAGCTCATTGAAATTGTTTATTTTCCCATTTAATATATGACTCAGATCTCTTAGAACTAGACCCAAACCATTATATTGGTTTTAATTACCAACTCTTCACTCCATTTAGGAAAAAAGGAACAGAACTGATACCATATTTTTTTATTTTATATAGTATAGACTTACTATAAAATGTTATAAACTGTAACATAACATAAAATATAAAATATAATAGTTTATATTTTAAAATATACAATAAAGTATATAAAATATATTTTATATAAATAAATACACATACATGTAAATATTTAAAATATATAATACAATTATACAAAACAATATACATTATATAATACTATAACATTTTATACTGTGTACATATTATATTTTAAAAGTAGCCTGGTAGCATCTTTTCTGAGGAACAAATTTTATTTAAAGGCATAAGCTTCGATGAGTCATGAAAAGAGCTACCTGACTCCTCATTTTTTTGCCACCACAGACTAACACTGCTCCCATCTATTTAGTAACCATACATGCATACCTAATTTACCTTTCTGCTTAGTGGCAACAGAAAAGGAACTAGAGATATAGAACACACAGTGGCAGTAGCTGTTATAATGCAGTGGCCGCTTAAAAGGAATTTGCTGAGTCAGGAAGTGCAAATAACATTATGCTGTACTTGTAGAATAATATTCAAGTACCTAAATCAGCTCATATTTTTGATTTTTCAAGTGAAAGTTTCACAATAGCATTGCACTCTTTTTTTGATCCAAGTTACAGTGACCATGAATAAATAGAACCAAGATGGTAGAATGGTTAGGCATTGAACAAGGATTAAGTAAAATAAGTTTCATGTCCATATTCAGCCATAGGAGGTTGCTGCAAGACTGTTTGTCAGCCTAACTTACTCATTGGCTAGGTATTCAGTTCAGTATGTGAATTCAGAATGCCATTCAGTTCAAAATCAGAAGAGAAGCATTCTAATCTCAAATCACTGGAGTCAATGCTGTTAAATCATCTTTTCTTCTTAAGTCGTGTTTTATTTCTATTTTATTTCTGCTTTTTAAATTTTGTATGTATGTATTTTATTGTTGGCTGTTCACCGCCCTGAGTCTTTCGGGAGTAGGGCGGTATATAAATCAAATAAAAGTAAAGTAAAGTAAAAGTGTTAAGAAGAACGCTAACCCCATGCTCTCCTTGGGATTCTACACTGTCCACTCTGTCTTCTGAGGAAATGAGACAGAGGTCTAAATGTAAGGCTCTCCAATATTGTAATGTATGTTGGGACAATCTTGGGAGACTACGTTGCATTAACAGAGGGATAGACTCAAGATCTTGTGAGGTACCAGTTTATAATGCCTTGGTAAGACCATGCTTGCAATGTTGCATCCAGTTTTGGTTGCCATGATATAAAAAAAAAAGTCGAGTCTCTAGAAAGAGTGCAGAGAAGAGCAACCATGATTAGGGAGGCTAAAATATATGAAGAACAGTTGCAGGAATTGGGTATGTCTAGTTTAATGAAAAGAGGGACTAGGGTGACATGACAGCAGTGATCCAATATCTAAAGGGTTGCCACAAAAGAAGAAGAGGGGGTGTCAACCTATTTTTCAAAGCACCTGAAGGCAGGACAAAAGCAATGGATGGAAACTATTGCTGTTTAAAAGTTAAACTATTTAATATTAAACTCAGTTTAATATTAAACTCTATTAACCTATGTTTAAACTATTGCTGTTTAAATAAATTCAAATTGATTGAGAGCCAATCTAGAACTGAGAAGAAATTTCCTGACAGAACAATTAATCAGTGAAACGACTTGCCTCCAGAAGTTATGGGTGCTCCAACACTGGAGGTTTTTAAGAAGAAATTGGACAATCATTTGTCTGAAATGGTACAGGGTTTACTGCCTGAGCAGGGTTTGAACTAGAAGACCTCCAAGGTCCATCCCAACGCTGTTATTTTGTGATTCAGTGGAAACTGGATAAAACTAGCCTCTGTAACAGTTTTACATATATTTAAATACAATGGTATCTTCCCTCTACTTTCTCTTCTCCTACCAGAGCTGATTTTTACATCAATTACTTTAGATACAGAAATTAATTCCTGCCACCGAAGTGAACAGTTCACCAGGGAGGCCTAAGAATACATCCAAAGGCCTTCAGCAATCTAGATTCAGAAGGACATGATTTTGAGAATCGAATATGAATAAAGGCAGTGAAAATCTAGAGCATGTCTCCTTTAAAAATGACAACTGATCCAACTTTTATGATTTTGTATTACACATTGCCCATTTGCAGATAAAATCATAACATTTGTAAAATGTCACCTCTAGAAGGGCTCTGGTTCAGTTCTGCCGGCTACATATTTTGCTGCCTGCATTATATTCCTTGTATTACCTCATCTGGAATGAACACAGAGCTACTTTCCTTCCTGTACATTTCTATGATTTATACAAATACTTCTGCAGCTATATTACGTTTTATTTTTATCTTCCACATTTTATTGGCACCAAACTACTTGTGCATTTACAGTGCTCCCATGCGTATTTACCTATTTATACCATGATTATGTCTTGAAAGCTATCTCATGCTCAGTTACTTTCCCACTTTCTTTTGCTTTGAACATTAAACATTGTGTATTTTCAAATCATTTTCACATAATGCCTTATAAGTGAATTTGTTCTCTCATTCTCTCTCTCTGGTTATTTTTGCTGTGTCAGTAGTGTTGCTTTCATTTTTGCAGTTATCACAAACTGCACATGGTTGTGCAATGTGGTGATATCTATCTCTACCTTTATCTATCCCTATCTTTATTGCAATAAGAAAACAGAAGGTTTTATTCCTTTACCATCTGCATTAATAAGGTTAAGTGAGTCTGTTTCTTCACAGGAGTATTGAACAGCTACATACTACACAATGTCTTGATGTGGCACCATAGCCCACATTGCTTGGTTTACATGAGGCGTTGGCTTTCTCAGAAATAGCCTGCTCTTTTGACTTAAAAGCCAAAAGAAGGATTCAACAAAATATCAAAAATTTACCCCTTGACAATTCAATACATATAGAATGAGTATCTGAACAAGCATTCAGTATAAAGTTTATGTAAAGATGCCTCTGGGAGGGTACATACAATTTGTACACTAACATGAACATATTGACAATCTCTATGCATAGAATAGGGATGTGGTGGTGCAGTGGCTAAGACACCAAACTTGTCGATCAGAAGGTCGGCAGTTCAGCGGTTCGAATCCCTAGCGCCACGTAACAGAGTGAGCTCCCATTACTTGCCCCAGCTTCTGTCACCCTAGCAGTTTGAAAGCATGTAAAAAAATGCAAGTAAAAAAATAGGAACCACTTTGGTGGGAAGGTAACAGCGCTCTGCGTGTCTTCGGCATTGAGTCATGCCGGCCACATGACCATGGAGATATCTTTGGACAGTGCTGGCTCTTTGGCTTAGAAACGGAGATGAGCACTGCCCCTAGAGCCGGAAACGACTAGCACGCATGTGTGGGAAAACCTTTACCTTTACCTTTATGCATAGAAAATGGATGAAGAATGCCGTAGTTGTCCAACAAAATTTGATTGGGTGTATGTTAATAATATACCCATTTAATGTTGTACAAACTATCAAAGGGGAATTCTTTCCACATACAAGTGGTCCTCAACTTACGACCACAATTGAGCCCAAAATTTCTGTTGCTAAGCAAGACGATTGTTAAGTGAGTTTTGCCCCATTTTACAACTTTTCCTGCAACAGTTCCTAAGTGACTCACTGCAACTGTTAAGTTAGTAACACAGTTGTTAAGTGAATCTGGCTTCCCTATTGATTTTGCTTGTCAGAAGGACGCAGAAAGTGATCATATGACCCCCAGGAAACTGCAATCATCATAAATATGTGTAGGTTCCCAAGTGTCTGACTTTTGATCACATGACCATGGGGATGCTGCAATGGTTGTAAGTCACTTTTTTCAGTGCCATTATAATTTTGAACAGTCACTAAATGAAGTGTTATAAGCCAAGGAATATCTGTAACTCTTTTTACAGATTCTCCACTGAGAAAAAGTGTGCATAGAGCATGGAGGAAGAGAAGGATGACATGCTAAAATTACCTCTGCCTGTGTAAGTCCTATTGGCTCCTTCCCAATGTACTTGGTGCCGCTACTCATGTACAGTTATAAAAATATTATCCCCATTTTCTTAGCATTTCATGGAAGTATTTTTTTGATCAAGGTAATGCAACCAGTAGTGTGCATGATATTTGGACAAGGCTAATACCATAGTATGGTCCCATACTCCTAATATATTTTCTATGCTTGGGGAACATATAATGATGTTCTCATTGTATGTAATAGTTCAAATGCATGTACTGTATATAGTGTTATAATGTAATGTATATATTGTTCTATATAATAATTCAAATATACCGATAGGTGTATATTGTTATAATATAATATATATATGGTTCAGTGGTGGGTTGCCCCCAATTCAGACTGGTTCGCAAGAACCAGTAGTAAAACCGGTGGGAGGCTCCACCCACCGACCCCGATGTCATCAGGAAGCTTCTGCACATGCTCAGAAGCGCGTGCGGCCCCATTGCAAACATGGTAGTAAAGGTAAGTACAACCCACCCCTGATATGGTTGTATATAATAATTCAAGTGTATGTATATATTGTTATAATATAATGCATATATTGTATACAATAGTTCAAATGCATGTAACTAGTTGTGGTTGTGTATAAAATTGTGTCATGCCTACATTATCTTGGATGTGTACTAGAGGCGGTGCACATACTTTTCAACCCCAGAAACTCTAGGAGGGAACTGAAGTATAAATAGCCATGTTAGAAAATCTTACTAACAATATTTTGCTAGGAAGCTGCCAAAAAAAAAAAAATAGGAGTAGAGATTTTGCAGCAAGCAATGACAGAAAAAGGGATGCCCTCAGTAAAAAAAAGACAGGTAGAATGCATGCAAGCTCAAAGGCCAGCCCATATGAGAAAATATGAGCAGCCTAAGGCCATCCAGTGTGCTTATAACTCAGCAATGGCTTTACTAGCCAAATGGCTCTAGGGGGGACATTTGGCCTTTTGTAAAATGTGGTGGAAAATTTTGACCTAACAGTAAATTATTTGGACATCTAGAGGGGCTGCAACTTCAAGCTTTGGCTTGGACTATGTTTCAATAGTACCCCAACAACATGTCCATATACCTCCTGGAAAATTTCAGGCTCTAAGTAGACCCTAATCAATGGGTTACCAAGTCCCCCCACACACTCATGCCTCCCAAATGTAGGCTCCTATATCAAAGCATTCTCGACAAGGAAGGAAAGGCTATTTAGAAGAGATGACTTATAAACCAAACCCAGGTAATTCTCAGAGGATTCCTGTGAACAAAAATACTTTGGGGAATGGAACCTAAATCTCATTGAAATTCATGACGGCGTTACCAACAGTGCTCCCCTTAATATTTTTGAAGAGTTCTTTGGGGAAATATAGCTATTTGAAACTAAAACTAAAGGTTTCATCTTATTTTATGGTATCAATATTTCTCATCAGCAGTCACTGCAGAGTGACAATAATTTATCGTTCACAGTGCAGTATTCCGGAAATGTGACTTTTCCTCTGTAGAAATCCCCACAGAACCAAATTTCTAAAACTGTATATTTGCAGGGTGGGTGGAACTGAGCAAAGGAAGGATTTTACTTGAATTTATGTATATACAGTAATCTCCTTTCCGGGCATTACATATAAATTCTCAATGGCCATCTAAGGCATAATCCTAAACATATTTGCAGATGCCACTTGTTTCAGAAGGACTTTTATATGAATGCCTGAGGTAAGCAACTTTTGGGCTCTAGGAGCACATTCATATGTATGCACTTAAACCAGAAACACATTAGCCTCTGTAATGGAAATTATTAGTGATTTCTGTCATTTACATCAGGGGTTTCCATCCTTGGCAACTTTAAGACTTGTGGACTTCACTCCCAGAATTTCCCCAACCAGCATGGTTAGTTGGGGAATTCTGGGACTTGAAGCAGGGGTGAAATGCTCCCGGTTCGGACCGGCTCAGGCGAGTAGGTAGCAATGGCGGCAGGCAGTTCGGAGAACTGGTAGCAAAAATCCCTGCCCCCGCCCCTCATGCCCAGCTGAGCCACGCGATCATCAGAGCCTATTTTTCTTTTAAATGGCTCTGACGAGCCAAGCTCTGACGATCCAAGCTGAGTTGCCTGCTAACCGCTAGCAAAAATCTTTCCCCTCCCCTCCAGCCTCCAGCTTGCTTACCTTAGCTGCTGGTCGCAACGCCTGCTTTGCTTCGCTTGCAGTAATACCTGCAATCCATTGCATCAGCAAGCAACTGAATCTCCCTGCCTGCAATCAAGCTCATCGGTGAGCAGCTCTATCTGCCTGCCTGCCTTCCTGCCTGCCTTGTACCTTCTATTGCAGGGGTCTCCAACCTTGGCAACTTTAAGACTTGTGGACTTCAACTCCCAGCAAAGCTGGCTGAGGAATTCTGGGAATTGAAGTCTACATGTCTAAAAGTTGCCAAGGTTGGAGACCCCTGTTCTATTGGGTAAGTTTTTTTCCCCTTTGGGAGCTTTAAAAAAATAGTAATTGGGGTTTTTTTTAGTTGTTCTTTTTTTAGACCTAGCCATTTAAAGTTTAGGAAGTTTTAAATTTAGCTGCTTTTATATAAAAATAAAAAAAATAAAATAAAATAATATTTGTGCAGCTTTCTGAGATTTAGTGTGTTTCTGTAGTGTTTCACTCTAACTACACAAACACACAGAATCTCACAAAGCTGTATGTGGAATTTTGTGTGTGTAAAGTGTGAAAGTTGTTTTTTTGGGCTTTTTGTGGCTGTGTGAGGTTCCTGCTTGTTGCAGGGGCCATTTTGGGTCTAGCACAGCTGCTTTTACATTGTGGGTGAGCCAGTTGTGTTGTGTTGTGTTTTGTAGGTTAAAAAAGGGCAAAGAAGTGACATTGACTTGGCCACGCCCACCCAGTCACCTTACCATCAAGCTCCGCCCACTAATTAAGCCACACTCACAGAACCGGTAGCAAAAATTTTTAGATTTCACCCCTGAGTGAAGTTCACAAATCTTAAAATTGCCAAGTTTGGAGACCTCTGATTTACATGACTCCTTTTGAGTCAGCAATGTTGCAGCGGGTTCTTTTTTCTACAATATTTTTTTTTATTGGTTTCAGGGCTAATAAACTCTTTATCTTTAATATTAAGAAATTTCAATGGTTATTGGGAAGTAGAATACTACAGTTGTAAGGAGACAGAAAATTTCCCAATGGTCTTTCTTACAAAGCGCAGTGAGTATGAAACCCACTCAGGACAAAGTTAAATCTTCAGATCCACTGTTCTTTTGCTTTGGGACCTTGCAGAAATAAGACCTTTCAGAAATCAATGATGGCAGCAAAAATGTCAAGAAGGTCCAGAAAGTCAAGAAGGGGAGAAGATATAGGTTTGTATTGCAAGCCAGACACAAGGTTCCAAGGTGTGGATATGTCGGCCAAATTTTTAAAAGTACAACTGCCTCAAATTTGTAAAATAATTTCCCACTTCTGTTATGTTGTCAGATGCTGTCCAAAGTATGGGCATTGGGGCAGGAGGAAACAATTCTTCTGAAAATAAATGGGGCAACAGTTTTCTCCACTCTGATGGAACTGAATAGCTCTCTATAGGCAATTCCCCATTGAAGTGGTTCGGGAATAACGAGAGGCACAAGCAAGCAAGTGACAACAGCTCTTTAATATATAGTGAGACTTCAGCAAAAACTCAGAGGCTGCAGCCCTCCTTATATACAATCCTGGAGGGACTGTCAGCCAATCAGAAACTCATGCAGGTTTGAAACTCCCGCTCAAAAGTATCAATACATAACACCCCTCCCTTCCCAGAAAACACTAACATTCAGACATTTACATATGTACACACAAAATCTCGCAGGTGCCTAGGACGAGTTCTCGCTCTAGTTGACCTGCGCAGTTCAGTGTCTGGAGGGGCGTCGAGCTGGTCGGAGGGACTCTCAGTCTCTCCCGGCTCTGCCAATGGAACCTCCTGGATTTTGTCCGGGGCGTGGTTATCCCCGGCTGGGAGTGGTGACTCGCTGGGGCAGCGCTGGAACCAGGGCTTGTCAGCTAAGTATTCTCGCGAACCCGGGCTTGAGCTAGCTGTTTTGGGAAAGTTGTTGTAGTTAGGTTCGGAGATGTCCAAATTAATATTTGCTTCACCGACTACCCTTTTTCTAAGCTGGTCTATGTGGCGCTTCCAGAGTCTGTCCACCCCTACGTCTACCGTATACGATTTTGGGCCAGTTATGCCCACTATGGTTCCTGCAACCCATAGAGGACCGCTGGCATAATTTCGAGCGAACACCGGGGATCCAACCTGAAACTGTCTTAGGCCACAGGTTTCTCCCTTGAAGTTTTCATGCGAGTAGTTAGGGTGAAGCCTGTCTAACACGCACCGAAGCTTCCTGCCCATGAGGAGCTCTGCTGGGCTTCTCCCTGTTGCAGTGCATGGTGTGGCATGCTGGACTGCTAGGAACTGATCTATCCTGGCCTGCCAGTCCCTGTTGTCTAATCTGGACAGTGCTTCTTTGGCTGTCCTAACAAAACGTTCAGCCAATCCGTTAGAAGCCAGGTGGAACGGAGATGATAGGGCATGGCGGATGCCCAGTCCGGCCAGGTAGCCCTCGAAAAGGGTTGCCGTGAATTGCGGGCCATTATCGGATACCAAGGTATCCGGTAGGCCGTGTGTGGCAAATAGCTTGCGAAGGGCCTTAATGACTGCCTCGGCTGTGGTAGAGGGCATCAGAATTATTTCAAGCCATTTTGAAAAGGCGTCGACTACGATTAGGAATGTTTGCCCATGGAAGGGGCCTGCAAAGTCAATGTGGATCCTCCCCCATGGGCTTTTTGGTTTCTCCCACTCTCGGACGGGCGCTACTGGGGGATCGGGACGAGATTCCTGGCAGGGCCTGCACTTCCCCACCCACTCGGAGATGACTTGGTCCATGTTGGGCCACCAGACATAACTGCGGGCTAAGCTTTTCATTCTAACAATGCCCGGATGCCCTTCGTGCAGCAGCTCTAAGACTCTGTTTCGTAGCTTCGTAGGGATTACCACCCCACAGCAAGCAACCCCCCTGCATAAACAGTTCGTTGCGTTTGTTAGCAAAACCTTGGTACTCTCCCCCATCCACCTTGACCGGCCACCCCTTCAGCACCCAACCCATAACAGTACGGATGATTGGGTCTCTAGCCGAGGCTTTTGCCACCTCGCTAGAGGAGATAGGGCCCAAAGTCAAAGTGTCCAACAATAGAACGGAGGCTTCCGGCGTTGGGTTGTCGAGTAGGTCGGGCAGGGGGCAGCGGCTAAGTGCATCCGCGTGACCCAGGGTTCAGCCAGGTCGATGGACGAGCTGGTACGAGTAGGCCGACAAAAAAATGGCCCATCTGGTCAGACGGGGGAAAGGGCAGCGGGGGTTGTCCTATCGCCCGCCAAAAGTCCTAGCAAGGGCCTATGATCAGTCACAAGTTCGAATTTTCGGCCATAGAGGTATTCGTGGAACTTTTTAACCCCCGCAATTGCAGCCAGAGCCTCTCTGTCCAGCTGACTATAGTTCCGCTCTGCGCTGGACAGGGTGCGAGAGTAGAACGCAATGGGTGCCTCTAGGCCGTTTCGGCAGTCTATGGCCTAGGACGGCACCAACTCCTATGGGGGAGGCGTCGCAAACCAAAACAAGCGGCAGCGCTGTGTTGTACTGAATCAGGAAGCTGTCCTCAGATAGGAGTCTCTTCACTGCCTCAAAAGCGGCTGCCTGTGGTTTCCCCCAGACCCATGGTACATTCTTCCCTAGGAGTTTGGGGTAGGGGATCAGCAACCGTGGCCTTGTCCTTTAAGAACATCGAATAAAAATTGAGCAGTCCAAGGAAGGCTTGGAGCTCCGCTTTGGATTTGGGGGCAGGTGCGCTCTTAATTGCTCTCACCTTGCTTTCGGTAGGGTGGATGCCTGTGCCGTCCACCCTGTACCCCAGAAATTCAACGGAGGGGACAGCGATCATACATTTACTCTTCTTGAGTCTGAGTCCCGCTTCTCTGAATCTGGTCAGGACGTTTCTTACTCTGTCCCCCAGCTGGCGTTCGTCCTGGGCGCTAACTAAAACATCATCGAAATAGGGCACCACTCCAGGGAGTCCTTGCAGAAGGCGCTCCATGGTGCTTTGAAATAGGCCGGGTGCGACGCTCACCCCAAACTGGAGCTTGGTGCATTTAAATGCACCCCTATGAGTTACAATTGTTTGCGCCTCTGCCGTGGCGTCGTCAACTGGTAACTGCTGATAGGCTTGGGCCAGATCTAATTTGGCAAAAAATTTTCCGGGCCCCAGGGAGTGTAGTAGATGATGCACGATCGGCACCGGATAGGCGCTCGGCTGCAAAGCCTTGTTGATCGTGCACTTGTAGTCGGCGCAAATTCTTATTGAGCCGTCGGACTTAACTGGGGTCACTATAGGGGTTTCCCATTTTGCATGGTCAACAGGAACCAACACCCCTTGCCTAATTAATTTGTCCAGTTCCGCATCGATCTTCGGTTTCAATGCGAATGGCACCCGTCTGGCCTTAAGTCTTATTTGGGCTACGTTGGGGTCTAAGTTTAGAGAAATAGGGGTCCCCACATACTTGCCCAACGTGTCCCCGAAGACATCCTGGAACTCGGACAGGAGGCTGTCTTTCAAGGTTGATTTGGACATCAGGTGGACGCCGGTAAAGCCCATGCCAAGGGCTCGGAACCACCCCATGCCCAGGAGGCTAGGAAGCTGCTTCGAGACGATGGTCAGCGGCAGGTTTCTTTCGTAGTCTCCGTAGGTGACTCGGAATGTGCCCACGCCTTCGAGGGGGACTCGGTTCCCCTGGTAGTCTAGGATGCGCAGTCTCTGCTTGGAGAGCTGGTCCTTCCGGAACGATGGCAGGAGGGTCTTTAGGGTCGCCCACGACATTATGGAGAGAGCTGATCCGGTGTCGATCTCCATCGAGCAAGGCTTTCCGTTGATCTCGACCACCGTGTTGACTTTGTCCTCGATCATCGTGCTGGCCTGGTCGATGTGTATGCTGCGGCCATCTCGCGGTTCAAATTCGCGCCGTTTTTTCGCGCCACCTTCTCTTGTTGGCTGCTTCTGGCGCGCTGATTCCGGTTGGCTGTGGCGCTCACGTGGTTGGTGTTTTCTGGGCAGAATGGCTCTACAGACTCGCGCCAAGTGCCCTTTTTTCTCGCAGCACCTGCAAATAGCCTCTCTGTATTTGCAGGACAGTCTATCGTGGTGCCCGCCACAGCTGGGACAGCTTCGCCGGGGGCTGCGAGTGTCTTTTCTCTGGTGCTCCGTTCGGAAGACGTCCTCATCCGACTCGGACTCCGAGCTGGATCCGGCGTCTTCTCTGTGCACCGGGGCAGACTTGGGGCTGTCTTTGCTGGTCAGCGGACGCTGCAGCGTTTCTGCGGCTTTTGTGGAGGCTTCATGAGCCCTGGCTTCGTCTAGGGCTCCAGCAAGCGTCAAATCAGGCTTGGCGAGCAGGCGCCGTTGCAGCCTAATGTCCCGAACACCACAGATGAGTTGCTCGAGCAACGCATCGTCCAAGTCTCTATAGTCGCAATGAGTTGCGGCTTTTCTCAGGCTGGCCATATACGCGCTGACCGGTTCTCCCTCTCGTTGGACGCGCTGTCTGAGTTGGTATCGTTGCACGAACTTGGAGGGCACGGGAGCGTAGTGAGCCCGGAGAGTTGCCATCAGGGTGTCCCAGGAGACGGTTTGAACCGGCGTTGGCTCGCACAGTGACTCGGCCATCTCAAACACGTCCGGTCCGCAGTGGCTAAGGAAGAGGGCTCTCTTTCGATTAGCGGAGAGGCCCTGCATGTCGCTGGCTTCGAGCGAGCATTCGAATCGGGTTAAGTACGAGACCCATTTTTCGCGGGTCAGATCAAAAGGCTTGGGCGGAACGTAGGCAGACATGTTCGTATGCCTCCTGTGGTTCGCCTCGTCGCCTAGCTGAAGCTCGTGGTCTCACTGGTCGGCTTCTTGTAGCCTCTATCCCACCTTCGTCGCCAATGAAGTGGTTCGGGAATAACGAGAGGCACAAGCAAGCAAGTGACAACAGCTCTTTAATATATAGTGAGACTTCAGCAAAAACTCAGAGGCTGCAGCCCTCCTTATATACAATCCTGGAGGGACTGTCAGCCAATCAGAAACTCATGCAGGTTTGAAACTCCCGCTCAAAAGTATCAATACATAACACCCATTTTTATGGATTAGTTGCAATTATGCATCTCCCTAAGCAATTTTAGAGTAGACGTCACCCTCACAATGATCAAGCAAATACATTGCTAAGCAATAGAAGATTATTCTTGATTACCTCATCAGTTTAGCATATGAGGCACAATCTAAAAATTGATTTTTTTTCTTCCTATATTAACCATATGGGTTCATCTCACTGACAGTAATCCAAGGAAATCTGAAGAAGAAGAAAAATGCTACTTCGTTCTCTGTTAATTTAATATTTTGCTTGGAACTGTCCCCCTTAGCATTTGGAAGGACTGGATTCAGAGATACATCGTGTTATGATCTCAAAGAGAATTTTTATCTAATGATTATCACTGGTATATGATGCCAGAGAAATTATCTAGAATATATAAAGGAACTTGAATGTATGTTGGAAATGTGAACAGCATGAAGGGACATTTTATCATGCTTGGTGGACATTTTAAAAAGGTAAAAAAAAACTTGGATCCAAATACATATTTTGATATAGAGAATTTTAAAGATTAATACTTAATTGAAGCCAGAAATTTTCCTTCTATGATTAATAGATAAACAGAAAAAAGCCATGGAAATTATTTCAGTATATGATCATAGCAGAAAATTACTGTATGAACAGAGATGGAAAGTTCTGACACAATCCACTATATAGGAATGGTTGGCGAAATTGACAGATTTTGATAAATTGGATAAATTAACTTCTCTGATTAGACAAAGGACATTATCTATATTTATTGCAAACTGGGAGCCTCTTGTAGACTTTTTGAGTAAAAATGAAAAAAGTGAACTTGGGACTTATGTTTTGGTGATTAGGTATAGATTATAGAAAAAAAGTAAAATGATGTGATTAGAGAAAGATCAATATATATTTGTAGTTATCAACTGCTGTGAACACTATTGAAAGCAACTAAAAGCTACTGAAAGAAATTTGTCTGTTCCTTGAAGGAATTTGATCACATGGAATAACAGGTACATGAATTTAGATTAAGTATGGCCAAAGAACTGTAAAGAAAAATATCTGCCAGTTATAGGGAGGCTAAAATGTGATGTGGTTTTAATGGCATCTCTTGTTATGGAAGTTTAAATAATATGCATCAGGTTGTTGTTTTTCTCCATTCAACTTGCATTTTTCTGTTAAAAGAGTAAAAAGAAAGCCTTTTCTGAAAAAAAAGGAAGTCACATTTGTTGGCTTCTCATATGAAGTACAAGGCATAGCCTGAAAGTCCTTTGGTATTTAATCCAAGCACAGAGGAACATTTATATTGCAGTAGCATTCAGATACAGACCTAATATAGAAAAATGATTGTAATTATTTGTACCTGTTCAGAAAATAGGCATCAAAAGACAAAAGATTAGTCAGGCCATAGATCCTCAAAGCTTATACATTCTGAAGCAATTTCATTAAACCTATCTATTTTTAAGGGATGGAAGGATATTGTATGATATGATACGATTTTCTGAGGCAAAGGGTGTGTATGTGCTTTTTTTTTTTCCTTTGAAAGATCACTGCCAGATACCATACTCTATCCATCTGTCCATTTTCATTTTTATTGTTTTCCCATTAACTTTATCCATCCATCTGTTCATCTGTATAAACCCATTTTTTTAAATTTTAATTTTTATTTATGGACTGACCTTAATAAACTCTCGCCAAGTACCCCGTGTTTATCACTGTCATGGATGAAAACATTATTAATGGCAGGCGAATTGAAGAGGGAAGATGACGACCCTTTAAATTCCTTTTCAGCTGACTGGACTGGAGCAACTCAGCTGGTTGGAGGAGTGTCAGATCAATAAGGTCAGAGGTCAGTCACTGTTCCCAGGGCTTCTATCATCCTCATCATTGCCAGTTAACAATGCCTGCAGGTGGACCACTGCGCTTTCTACATTTATGAATTGCCCAGCTTCATACAGAACCCTGCAGGATTTTGAAATTATACACACACACACACACACACACACACACACATACCAAGAGGGGGGAGGGGGATCAGAAATATATCTGAAACAAATATACAAAGGAACTGATAGTATATTTCCAGAGATTGTAAGAAATACCATTGCCTTTCCCTAACTCAGTACTTTTCAAAGTGATGTTGGACTACAACCGTCTTTGGTCCCAGGCAATAGAATTTTTGACCTGTGTTGGTTTCAGGGTGATGGGTAATTTTAGTCCAAAATATTTTCTTAATGTTTAGATTGTTCTTTACTGAGAAGCCTCAATGTTCCCAAGCAGTAGAGCTTATTTACTTATTTATTGGATTTTTATCCCGCCTTTATTGCTTTTACAAATAACTCAAGGTAGTAAATGTACTTAACACTTCTTCCTTCTCCTATTTTTCTCACAACGACAGTCCTGTGAGGTAGATTGGGCTGAGAGAGAGTGACTGGCCTAAAATCATCCAGCTGGCTTTCATGGCTAAGATGGAACCAGAACTCTAGCGTCCTGATATCTAGGCTAGCACCTTAACCACTAGACCAAACTGCTTCACATCCGTTCTTGCTTGATCTAGCTTTGTGTGATATAAGTGATTGGGGTGTGATATATATCTTAAGGAGAATGCTTTGATGGAACGATATATACCAGAGTTCATAAAATGATATAACTTGAGATTCAGTCATAATTCTAATTTCAAAAGGAAGAACAATTTACTGAGATTCCCAAGAAAGAATGGTACAAGAGAATTGTTGGTGGCATCTTTCAATTAAATTCAGTTAAAATTGCATTCTTTACAAAATTAGGGTATGTTGGCAAACAATTTTTCCCACTTGATTCTAGGTTTTTCCAGATTAAAAAAAAAAAAATACAAAAAGATCATAGACATAATTCAGCCAAGCATGGAGCAAAATGCAGAGGAAAACAAAAATGAAGATTTATGAAGAGATGGCTGGAAAGAAAGACATGTGTTCCTTTAGGCCAGATGTGGGGAACTATGGCCCTGGCTCAGGAACTCTGGGAGTTGAAATTCACAGGTCATAAAGGTATAATAGTTCCCCACCTATGGCCAAGGGTCACCAAACTTTGCAATTTTAAGACTAATGGATTTGGCTGGATGAGGAATTCTGGGAATTGAAGTCCACAAATCTTAAATTGCCAAGTTTGGAGACTCCTGCTTTAGGCTAATCAACTATCTCGTTTCCCATCCCATTGGTCTGTTCATAGCAAATGGATATATATATCTACTGTATATAAGTGTGGAATTGAGTGACAGTGGGGTGGGGCTCTGGCATGGTGCAAAATAATAATCTTTTAAAGCTCTTTTTTAAAGTCTGTGATGGTCTTCTACCTGAGTATAGAAGTTGTGGAATATGGCTTCAATTTATAATATTTTCTTCAATGGAACATACTGAGACTTTCTTATTTGTAAAAGAGTACGAGATATATTGATACAATAAATAAAGATTATTAAAATGTTATGCATTTGCAATACATATGCTACTCAGGAGCATATTCTTATTCACTGGATTATCAGAAAGTTTATGTTTATGCATGTGTCATGTATGTCTGTATGTTTGTGTACAGCACAATCACACTTTCTGATATTATAGCCTGCCTCAATAAAACTAGTTTTAACTTTCCTATGGAGTTAATTTGGTCTACCTCGTAGGGTAGAGGAGATAAAAAAAATATGTGCAGTCAGCTGATCTCAAAATACCAAAGATGAAGAGATAACTGAAAACTGCATTCCCACTTTCAGCATTGAAAGAAATACTTGAAGAAGACTTAAGAGTGCACTGCATCTATAATCCAGCCTTCAATTGTAATTAGCATTATTGAGCTAATCTTGGTGGCAACTATATCTTTAACAGCAGTCAGATCTAGAACATATAGCAGGATGTTATTACATTACAGTTATAGTTATAGTTACGTTATAGTTATTATAATTCACAAGTTATTTAGTTTGTTCTATGACCAGCACCATCATGGTTAGTGTCTCTTCCTCCTTTTAGTTTATGATGAAGCATGAGCAACGGTGCCTACTAAGCATAATTGTACTACTTTTCTGTTATGCATGATAATAAGTTCTAGGGACTCAGTTATCCAATCCAGCAAGTAAAATATAATTTCTGAACTTTGAATCAGGTTTTACTAATGTTATTCCCATTATTCAACTCCACCTCCTAAATGAAAAATAGACCGCAAAAACATTAGGTGACCAAAATGGCTGTCTGTGTTTCTACTTAGTGGTCATCCAAATTTTGCAGCCTGAATATGTTAGGCCCAGTAGAAACTGATGCAAAGCTGTCAATATGATTTACAAGTAGTTGCCAATTTATAAGCACTTGTTTAGTGACACTTTGAAAAGTTACAGTGGCACTGAAAAAGGGACTTACGACTGGTTTTCATATTTAAGACTATTGCAGCAACCCCATGCTCACATGACCAAAATTTGGGTGCTTGGCAACTGGCATGTATTTATGAAAGTTGCATGTGATCATTATTTGTGACCTTCCCAGCCAGCTTCCAACAAGCATAGTCAATGGGGGAAGCCAGATTTGCTGAATGACTGCATGATTCACTTAACAACTGCAGTGATTTGCTTAACAACTGTGGCAAAAAAATCATAAAGTGGGGCACAACTTATTTAACAATGTACTGCTTAGCCCCAGAAATTTTAGACTCAGTTGTCGAGGATTAGTTATACGAGATCTCTGAGAGTTCTGGACCACACCTGGCCATTTGCCTGAAACATATTCTGATTTGTTCAGCTAGTCTTCTGACTGTATCACAATTCGTTTACAAATATGACTGTAGAAAAATGTAATATTCTGCCACATCCATGAAACAGACATTTCAAAAGAGTCCCATTTCAAAATGGAACAAAATATATGTTGCATGTGTGCAGGTTGTGATTGGATTAGGCTTTTACT
This sequence comes from Arizona elegans, assembly GCA_022577455.1. NCBI lineage: Eukaryota > Metazoa > Chordata > Lepidosauria > Squamata > Colubridae > Arizona > Arizona elegans. The sequence continues at coordinate 62,305,402 of JAKOOJ010000005.1, read as the reverse complement.
GCTCTTCTCTCCACCTTCAACATGGATAAATAGATATAATAATAGCGCTACTTATGTGTTTATCAGAAAACACATAAATAGGCTAATTAAATATATAGTATCTACATAGATACATACAATATCTTTAGAAGTTGAAATTAATTTCAATTTTGCATTAATTTCAAAATCATGTATTTCATGGAGAAAATTGAGCTCTGATTTATGGAAAATAATGGTTTAAAGGTGGCTATAAATGCTTTATGAGTTCAGCAGGTTGACAGAAGAGCAAAGCTTGCTGCATAGACACAAAGGGATTTTTTAAAAAAATTCAGACAGCTTAAAATAGCTTTGACAAACATTTGGCAAACATTTACCTTGTGTTTTATCTGTGAATGTTATAGCCATGTCTTTATTTTCTGTTAGTGACACTGTTTGTTCAGGTTCTGTGTGTTTGCCTCTGCATGTTTAAGCCTTGTATTCATAGTGACACTGAAACCAAAGATGGAAAATTATGACAATGCTGAACTTTATGGCATGCATCTTAATACTCGCAGAGCCACGTTAAAAAAAAAAAGAGTCATGGAAATGTTTAATCTAATATCTACCATTTTGACAGTGAAATAAGCAAGAGAAGTTCATAGGATGGTTTGTGACCCTTTAACTTCATTCAGTCACTTTGCTCCTGAGCCATGGTTATCTGCAGGAGTGGGCCATAAAACAAAGTTGTAGAAGAATGTGTCAAACGTAGGGCTTCCCTAAATTACAGTCAAAGGCACAGATTAATACATTTAATACATTCCAGTCATGAGTGAAGTACTTATAGCAGCACAACGTGCTCCTTCAGTGACATCATTCATAGGAATGAACTACAGCTAACAGTGACAAGCTGGAAAAATGCCCCCACTTTTCAAACTGTACAAATGGCATTTGGACACAGTAACTCAAAACTGGACACTTCATTTCAAGTTTAAAGCTAGTGGCCCAGTCAAAAGCTATTACTCCATCTTCTTTATTTGTAGTCCATGCTTTTGTGCTCTTTAAGAATCAAATAAATACTGGTGTAATGGTTAGCAACTGCCACTTCAACGAAAAATACTGTTAAATTCACCAATAAGTCTTCTTTCTACATGTTCAGATTTATGACAGGAGAAGTGGAGCCATTCCTATTACGATGTCTGGATAGGGTTTCCTTTCCTTAATACAGAAGGAGGCACACTTTAGAGATAAAGGTTTAAGCCTGATCTACTTCTGCTTTGTTTCTTTATAATATGTCTCTTTTTTCTCTCGAGAACTGTGAAGTAAACAGTCAATACCTGGAAGCCAAGTCATAGAGAGCTGATCCACTCTGCCTCAAGATTTAGTCCAGACTCCAAAGTGCATAATCTCATTGAGACACCAGTGTCCTTTCCTATTTGTGCGTATGTGTGTGTGTGTGATTATCAAAAAGGGCTTCTTATTATCCTGAATACAAAGCTTTGAACGCTTCCATTTATTTTAATGACACCCTGGAAGACTGCATGTAGGCTTGAGTGGGAGCAGAAGGGAGAGAATCTATATATAGACAGGACTACTTTATTGATTGCTTTTGACTTCAAGTCTTTGATAGCCCTCTTTTTTTCCCATTAGAAAGGTGCAATGAAACTCCATGAAAGATGAAAGCCATGTGCAGAATAACCTGTTTTTGAACATCGCCTTGCATGCATGCCTGCTGTTAAAAATCTTAAAAAACACTTGTGAGCCAAGAAAGGGAGTGATTGCTTACAGGAAAGAGCCTGTGGTTAGTATTTATTGCCATGGAGAAAGAGGTAAGTACTCTAGACTTAGTCCTACCATATGGGCTTCAGTAGGCCCATAGATAGTAGTAATTGTCCCCATTACAGTCCATATGCTAACTGCTTATTATCAAATTACCACTAATCAGTTTTTTTAAAAAATCAGAGGCAGCTTGTGAAAGACGGTTGCTGAGACATTTATTTGATTGAGTAGGTTAATAAGAATTTAAGGTCACCAACCAAATTAAAACACAAAGCATAATGATAAAAAGTTTAAAATGTTAATAAAATTACTTGTATACTCAAATAACAAATAAAAGCCTGGTAAAGCGACTGTCAAGTTTCCGAAAGATGCCCTAATTAATTCTTGAAAGCTTTGCAAGTTGACAGCGACATGTCTTTACAAATGTTCTGAATTCTTTGACAGCAGAAGCCAAATAGCTGCGTGCAAAATGTATTCTGTTATGTCCTTATAAGGACATCCGCCCGGATTGGCTGCCAGCCATTGGGCAGGAAAGTTTGAATCTCTGTCAGGGGCGGTGCGACTGCCGGAGCGAATATAAGGAGAGCTCCGGCAGTGCGCAGCCAGTCTTGTCTTGTCTTGTTACTGTAGCTAATAAAGTTACTAAATGTATCGAGCTGGTCACGTCTTCATTTCCTGCGCCTGATCTAACACTGGCGACGAAGGACTAGAGAAGAGAACCTGAGCAAGACTCGTGGCACGATCGCCCACCGAGCTAAAGTCACTAAACCACAGCGACTCCCAGAATGGCAACTCCGCAAGCTCCGATCGCCGCACTGAACCCATTCGACCCATCCCAAGAGAAGTGGAGGTCGTACATGGTCCGATTCCGGCAGTTCCTGCGAGGCAATGGCTACCAGAACCTCGACAATGAGCGGAAAAGAGCCCTCTTCCTGGCTCACTGCGGATCGGACATCCTGGAGATGGCGATTGACCTCGTGGCACCCAGGGACGACCTGAAGGAAGTCCTACAGGAGCACTACGCACCCACTGGCACCCCAATCGCCAACAGGTTCACCTTCCAACAGAGAAACCAGCGGGAAGGTGAATCCATCAAGGAATTCATGGCAGCGCTTTGCCAAATCGCTGCCAACTGCGAGTTCGACAACGTGGACAATGCCATATGAGACCGCGTTGTTTTTGGAATGAGAGATGTGGGTCTGCAGAAGAAGTTCCTCAGCTGACAGAGGATCCCACTCAAAGACGTCCTCGACGAAGCAACAGCGGCTGAAACATCCGAGAAGGCAGCCGCCGCGATGGTAAAAGCTAGAGGGATCCACAAGTCGGGCCTGGCCTCATCAGACGACTCAACCACGCAATCCGAATCTGATGAGGAAAGGGCCGTCCACAAGGTTTCCCGCCCCCCCAGGCGGGAAAACCCACAGCTTGGCGACCGGGGAGAACGATGCGGCAGCTGCAAAGGCGACCACCCCAGGGCAACCTGCAGATGGAGGGACGCAACCTGCCGCCGATGCCTGAAGAGGGGGCACATCGCCGAGGCCTGCAGAGCAGCAGATCCAGCCCCGGAACCGCCCAGACCACGATTCCGCGAGAATCGCAAAGATAACCAGAGGACATCCAAACGGTCCTCGAACCAGCCCAGGCACGGGGAGGAGGAATACCCCCGTAACAGAACTGTGCACCAGACCACCATCGCACACACAAGCGACGAAGGGACCACCAAGTTCCACGTGATGCTGCTGGCAGAGGGGTCACCGTGCAAGATGGAGGTAGATTCCGGATCCGCCTACTCCATCATGGACTGGCAGCACCTACAGCAGCTGAAGCCATCCTGCAAGAAGACCCAGCTGAAAACCCCGAAGTCGAGGCTTGTGGACTTCAACGGAAACCCCATTGGAATCCTGGGCAGAACCACCATCCACATCAAATACAAGGACTTTAACGGAGAGCTGCCCATCACCATCGTGGAGAACAGCCGACCAAACCTGTTAGGAGTGGAGTGGTTTAAGCCGCTGGGGCTTTCCATCGAGGGCATCCACGAAATCCATAGGGACGAACTCGACACCATCCTCGAAGAGTTCAAAGAAGTCTTCGATGCTAAGCTGGGGAAATTTGTGGGGAGGCCAATTTCCTTTAATCTGGACAAGGGAATCACCCCAATCAGGCTTAAGCCCTGCCGAGTTCCGTTTGCCCTGCGGCCGAAAGTAGACGAACAGCTGGATAAGCTGATCGCCCAGGGCGTTCTGGAACCGATCGATCATGCCTCATGGGAGACCCCCATTGTGACCCCACTGAAGCATGATGGGTCTCTGCGCATCTGCGCCGACTACCGTTGTACCATCAACAAGGCGTTGGCACAGAGCGCATACCCAGTCCCAGTCGTGCAACATCTGTTGCATTCCCTGGGAACTGGCTCAATTTTCGCGAAACTGGACCTGGCCCAGGCTTACCAGCAACTGCCAGTGGATGAAACAATGGCGGAGGCACAAACAATTGTCACGCACAGGGGGGCATTTAAATGTAACCGCCTCCAATTTGGAGTCAGCGCTGCCCCGGGCATTTTCCAATCTATGATGGAACACCTTCTCCAAGGCATTCCAGGGGTGGTGCCTTACTTCGACGATGTGCTAATCTCCGGTGTCTCTCGAGCTCAACTCCTGGAAAGACTCAGGCTTGTCCTGCAGCGTTTCAAGGCCAAGGGCTTGAGGGTCAGGCGGGACAAGTGCATCATAGGAGTACAGGAAGTCGAGTTCCTGGGCTACCTCATTGATAGCACTGGCATCCACCCCACCAAATCAAAAGTGGAAGCAATCCATGAAGCTCCAAGCCCAAAAAACAAAACGGAGCTTCAGGCATTCCTTGGGTTGCTCAACTTCTACGCAATTTTTCTAAAACAGAAAGCCACAGTTGCTGAGCCACTCCACCGCCTGCTGGGGAAATCGGCTTCCTGGAAGTGGGGCCAGGAAGAGGAAGCAGCATTCCGGGCCATAAAAGGACTATTGACGTCCAAGAGCATACTCATCCAATACAGCGAGACGCTCCCCATCAAGCTGACCTGTGATGCGTCGCCTTACGGGGTGGGGGCAGTCCTCAGCCACGAACTGCCCAACGGCACGGAAGCCCCGATCGCTTACTTCTCGAAGACCATGTCCGGCACAGAACGGAACTACAGTCAGCTGGACAAAGAGGCCCTGGCCATCGTGGCAGGAGTGAAGCGCTTCCATGAATACCTCTACGGAAGACATTTCACCATAATCACTGACCACAAGCCACTCCTGGGACTCCTCGCAGGCGACCAACCCACCCCGACCTTCATGTCCCGGCGGATGACAAGATGGGCCATCTTCCTAGCCGGCTACTCCTATAGGCTCGTGCACCAGCCAGGCAAAGCCATAGGAAACGCAGACGCACTCAGCAGATGCCCATCAAAGAATCCGGTTGAAGACCCAGCCCCCACGCTCCACCTATTCCACATAGACGACGACGCCAGCTGTCCAGTCTCATCTGCAGATGTGGCCGTCCACACCCAAAAGGACCCCACACTCCACCAAGTGAAGTCTTGGATCCTCAGAGGGTGGCCATCGGAAAAGACGGAAGAGAGGTTCAGCCCGTTCGCCAGGAAGCAGAAGGAGCTGTCCACCATAAAGGGCTGTCTACTATGGGGAGACAGGGTGCTGATCCCAAGCACTCTACAACGGCGGACGCTAGAGACTCTGCACAAAGGGCATCCGAGCATCGTCCGCATGAAGGCCCTGGCACGGAGTTATGTCTGGTGGCCCTCCCTGGACAGAGACATTGAACAATGGGTCTCCAGATGTGATCCGTGCCAAGAAGTTCGCCCAGCGCCGCCGCAATCCGAAGTCGTGAAGTGGGAGACCCCCAGCAACCCCTGGTTGAGGATACACATCGACTTCGCGGGTCCGATGCAAGGGCGACACCTCCTCATCGTGGTAGATGCCTTCTCCAAGTGGCTCGAGGTGGTACCCATGGCATCTACCACAACAGAAGCGACGATCCGAGCCCTGCGCCGCCTTTTCGCCACACATGGACTACCGGACGTGCTGGTCTCCGACAACGGCCCCCAGCTCACATCCCTTGCCACGGAGTCCTTCCTGGCAGGACTGGGCATCCGCCACGCCCTGTCCGCCCCGTACAGGCCGGCCGGAAATGGACAAGCTGAGCACATGGTGAGGGTCACCAAAGAGGCACTCACCAAGATGGACCCGGGAAACTGGCAGGAACGGATAGACAACTTCCTCCTCACCCAGCACATCACGCCGCATGCCACCACTCACAAGAGCCCGGCCGAAATGCTGATGGGCAGAAGGTTGAGGTCACCCTTGGACCGGCTGCACCCCCAATACAGCCCAGAAGTGACCGCAACCACCAGCCGCCCGCTTCGTGCCTTCGGAAAGGGAGATTCAGTTTTCGCGCTGAATTTCAACGGCTCCCCTAAGTGGCTGAAGGGAAGAATTGACAGCACAACTGGCCCCAAATCCTACACCGTGGAGTTGGAAGATGGACAGGTCTGCAGACGTCACATCGACCAACTCCGGAAAAGGTGGGGGGGAGCACACGAAAACCACCCAGACGAGGTAGGCCTACAACACCCCGGCGAGGTAGGCCTACCACACCCAGACGAGGTAGGCCTACACCACCCCGACAAGGTAGGCCTACCACACCCCAGCGAGGCAGACCACCGCCATCCCATCGAGGCCAGCCCAGCACACTACCAGGCACTGTCACGTCAGCAGTCCAGCAAGGTAGACCGGGGCCAGCCGCACGGGGGATGGCAACACCAACCCAGCGAGGTGGGCACCCAGCACAACAGGGCCAGGGACCACCAACCCAGCCCGCAAGTAGACCGGGACCTGCCCAGAGGAGAAGCATCGCACCCCACCAGTGATGGCAGCCTACGCCAGCCCGGCCAGGGAGACCGCAGTTCCAGGTGAGTAGACCGGGACCCAGCCAAGACAGGCACCCCACTACCCATGGGCGAGGGTGGCGCATGACCCCCCGGCGAGGGGGACCCCCGCCCATCTCAGAAGACAGCCAGGAAACAACAACCCGACCCAGATGACCCCAGGCACCAACCAGCGGTAGACCAGGGACTAGGGGGAAGGGAAAGCCGACAACAACCCAGCCAGGGAGACCTGCACCACCCCGGCAGGGGAGACCTCCACTGCTCCGCAGATGTAGCCCCTCAACAACATCCCGACCAGGGTGACCACCGCCAACCAGACGGGGTAGACCAACGCCAGCCCAACCGAGGGGACCGACGCCACCCCTGCGAGGTCGAACAGCACGCCGTGAGCCAACACCACCCACAGCTGGCAGACCGGGCCCGAGGGCACCGACCCGAACCACCCCCCAGACGACAACAACCCGAACCGCAGCCGAACCGCAGCGCCCGGGAGACCGGGGAGGAGCAAGTGACAGCCTGGGACTTACCGAGACTCAGACGCTCTTCCCGGGTCGGAACCGAGAAACCGCAACGAGACGAGAGATCCACAGGCCAGAAGGAAGACCACCAGAACCAGCCATCCAGGGTTTGCGGTCCGGCCGGAGGCGCTGAGGGTGACCCCGCACACTCGCCAGCCTAACCGAGCCCGGTTCCGGGGAGGGAACCAGGAGACACAGGAGCCCCATCCGTCCAGGTCGGGGACGAGGAAGAAGTGGGACTGCGCAGGTCAACTAGGGTGCCGAGGCGTCCTACGTACCTGCGTGATTACGTGACTTTCATTAACGAGAATTGACAGTTCCCGGACTAAGAGGGGAGGAGTGTTATGTCCTTATAAGGACATCCGCCCGGATTGGCTGCCAGCCATCGGGCGGGAAAGTTTGAATCTCTGTCAGGGGCGGTGCGACTCCGGAGCGAATATAAGGAGAGCTCCGGCAGCGCGCAGCCAGTCTTGTCTTGTCTTGTTACTGTAGCTAATAAAGTTACTAAATGTATCGAGCTGGTCACATCTTCATTTCCTGCGCCTGATCTAACATATTCCTTAGCTGAGGAGCAATGCAGTAGAAGGATCTCTTCTCTTCCATGTTCCAGAAAGATGTCCTGCAACCACAGGAACATCTCCAAAAGAACCTTTCCTGTAGATCTTAACAGCAAGAGATATTCAGAATGGAGAGGCAGTCCTGCAGCTAATCAAGCTCTAATCCTTTTAATGTTTGAAGGTCAGTGCTCTGACTTTAAATTGGATTGTAAGAACTTGGCAACCAATATACAACTTTAGGTACAGGGATCGTGTGATCTCTGTACCTTCTACTGGTATTAAACCTAGCTAATGCATTTAGCATGAGCTAAACTTTTTAAAAGTAACCCTATATAAAGCATATTGAAATAAGCAAAATAGGATATAGCCAAGAGAATGCTCTCTCCCCAGAGGTGGGGCAAGCCCCCACTGCAGGGGTGAAATACTCCCGGTTTGGACTGGATCACCTGATCCGGTAGCAATGGCGGTGGGTGGTTCGGAGAACCGGTAGCAAAAATCCCTGCCCCCCCCCCCCCAGGCCCAGCTGAGCCGCAGGATCATCAGAGGCTGTTTTTTTACTTTTAAAAGCATTTTTTCCACAACCACTTTGGCCGAAAAAATACAAAGAGGTTGTAGAAAAAAAAATGCTTTAAAAGCCTCTGGCGATCCCAGCTGAGTTGCCTGATCTTCAGAGGCTTCTAAAAGCATTTTTTCTACAACCTCTTCAGCTAAAGAAGTTGTAGGGGGGTGGGGAAATGCTTTTAAAAGCCTCTGGAGATCCCAGCTGAGTTGCCTGATCATCAGAGACTTCTAAAAGCATTTTTTTCTGCAACCTCTTTGGCCGAAGAGGTTGTAGAAAAAATGCTTTTAAAAGTAAAAAAAAAAAAAAAAGTTGGCCACGTCCACCCAGTCACATTACCCCTCCACACACAAGCCATGCCCACAGAACTGGTAGTAACAAATTTTAGATTTCACCCCTGCCCCACTGTCTCACCTTCTCTAAAGGCCTAAAAACATGGCTCTGCACCTTTGCTTGGGGCATGCTGATGAGCACACAGCTGTAAGCCTGATTAGTGACCTAAAAGCTTTCCATCCACCTCTTAATCAATTTTTAATATTCCTTGCCTCTTCTAAATTTTATATATTGTTTTTGACACTTTTAATATTTTATTTACATTACCTAGAGTTCCTCTGTGAGGGAGATGGAGAGTTCTCAAATATGATCAATTAAATATTTAGATAGATAGATAGATAGATAGATAGATAGATAGATAGATAGATAGATAGATAGATAGAGATATAGATAGAGATAGATATTGATGTATAGATATATACATCAACATGAATCCAACAAAACCAATGACTTAGTCGCATGTTTTGATTGTTGTTGAATTTGGTCTAATATGTTTCTTGCTCAGCTAAGGACTAAGGATATTGGTGGTATAATGATTTCAAAGCATTTGCTGATCATAAATGAAGAAGACTCTTGAGTAGCTGAGTAGCTTTCATGTACTTGGAGTTAATCAAAGATGTGGCATTGTGAATGATCTGGTCAATACTCAAGTACAAAAAAAAACTTTAGCTAAAGAACAGCAGGGAATAAAGGCACTTAGTCTGAAATTCATGATGTTAATTCATTGATTACAGAACAAGGAGGTGGAAAGAGCAGCAGAGCATTACAATATGAGGCGACATTTTGTTGAGATTGCTATCTTCCCTTTTCTTAAATTTGCACTTGTTCACTCAATATTCTCCTCACTTTCAAGTTATATCTTCCCGAACATTGTCAGAGCTGCTTTTTTAACCTGGGGGTCTTCCAAGTCCTCACAATCAAAACATTAAAAAAATTAATTTGAAATACAAGGGACAGCCAGTTTAAAATGTTACTATGATCATAGGATGATTTTTTAAAAAAACAAAACAAAACACTGAATTGTTGTTATTGACAACATTTAAAGCTTTAAACAAGGTTACTTATCCAGCACAGAAAAAAGCACATTATTCTGTAGTTGGTTTATTTGTCTATTTTCTCTGTTATTGTTTAATTAGCAGCTGTTCTCTAAGCTCTAGGGGTAAGATGTTTCATCTGCTACTTGTAAATTCAAAATGCTAAGGACTGGGGACTCTTGCATGTTCAACATGCTGGACCAAAAAGTTCTGTACCTCAGGATGATTCTGTTCCACAAAGCAGCAAGTCTATTTTAAATCTCATTGAATAAACTGTACAGATGTTGTAAGATACCTGCAGATGCGTTTGTAGAAACTGATTTACACCAGGGTGAGAGGAGGGATCTTTCAGCTTCAGCCCCCTTTCTAATACATATAATATTAGAAGGACAACACAATACCCAAGTGTTGGAAACAGAGGTGGGTTTCAGCAGGTTTTGACCAGTTCTGGAGAACCGGTAGTAAAAATTCTGACTGGCCCCGCCCCCATCTATTCTCTGCCTCTCAAGTCCCAGCTGATCAGGAGGAAATGGGGATTTTGCAGTAACCTTCCCCTGGAGTGGAGAGGGAATGGAGATTTTACAGTATCCTTCTCCTGCCATGCCCACCAAGTCACACCCTCAGAACCGGTTGTAAACAAATTTGAAACGCACCACTGGTTGGAGAGATTTATAGGCCTCTTTCTCTCTGATGTCACAGGTATTAACTACATTTCTGCTGCTGCTTCTGGAAGGCATGTTGTTGAGCAGAACTGACTCAATACATTGTTCACACATTTCCCCAGCAGCTTTGCACAAAGATTTGTATATTTTTAAAAATATGATATTTCTGAACTTCCTTAAAGAAAACCATCAGGTTTTTATGCCAACATGAAATTTAAGTGTTCATTTATTGAACTATAAACTGGAATGGTTTTTAGTAGTGATTATGTACAGTTTTGAAAAAAAAAGAGAGCGGAATAGTCAGCCAAATTAAACCAACACATTTTTGTAAAGAAACATTTTTTAAATGTAAGCAATGAATTCACACTAGAGATTCAGATAAAGTGCCTTTATTCAAAATTATGCATTTTAGATTTTTGATAGTTGAATATTGAGCTGCTCCTTCATAGCCCCGATTAATCTAACACATGAAAGTCATAAAAGGACTTTATGTATTATGATCAACAAATGCTTTTGTAAAAGTCATTATGATACCACTGTCCTTTTAGATTTTCATCTGGTTGTCAAATATATGCAAATTAGGCTAAAATCTATTATATAAAACTCTAAAAATAACTAGTTTTAAATTATGATATGATTTAAAGCCTTCAGCATCATCATTGTAGTTTCAGGCCAAGCAAAGAAATAAACTGTTGTACGTGTGCTAGTTTAATGTTATATAGCAACTTTCCATATTGCTGGAAATATAATACCACACACAAAGGGGAGAGACAATTTGGTCTGGTGGTTAAGGTGCTAGCCTAGAAACCAGGAGATCATCAGTTCTAGTCCTGCCTTATGCGTGAAAGCTGGGTAACTTTGCACTCCTCTTTCTCAGCCCAACTCACTTCAAGGGTTATTATGGGCAAACATGGAGGAGGAAAGAGTATATTTTAAGTTATTTATAAGAATAATAAAACTGGGAGATATATATATATATATATATATATAAAATTGATTTATATGCCGCCCTTCTCCGGAGACTCAGGGCGGCTTACAATGCGCTAAGCAATAGCCTTCATTCTTTTGTATATTTATACAAAGTCAGCTTATTGCCCCCACAACTGGGTCCTTAATTTATCTACCTTAGAAAGGATGGAAGGCTGAGTCAACCTTGAGCCTTGGCGAAATTCGAACCTGCAGTAATTGCAGGCAGCTGGTCTTAATAACAGGGTGCCTTAGATCACTGTACTACCAAGGCTCTATAGGTAATCCTTGACTTATAACAATTCATTTAGTAACTGTTTAAAGTTACAACAGCACTGAAAAAAGTGATTTATGACTGTTTTTCACACTTATGACTGTTGCAACATCCCCATGATCACATGATTAAAATTAAAGTGCTTGGCAACTGGTTGGCAACTATTATTATTATTTATTATTTATTCAATTTATATACCGCCCTTCTCCTAGTGGACTCAGGGCGGTGCACAGCCAAAACTAAAATACATAACAATACAAAATTTAAAATTAATTAAAAGAATTATATACTTTGGCCCGAATTAAAACAGTGCGAATTAAAACCCATTAACAAATTAAAACTAAACAATTAATAACCATTAAAAACTAAAAAAGGGGGCGGGGTTCACGCCAGCCCTGCTTGCTGGAAAAGAAGAGTTTTCAGGGCACGGCGAAAGGCCCAGAGATCCGATATCCTTCTTATCTCCGGGGGCAAGTCGTTCCAGAGGGCGGGGGCTGCCACAGAGAAGGCCCTCCCCCTGGGGGTCGCCAGCTGACATTGCCTGGCCGACGGCACCCTGAGGAGTCCCTCTCTGTGGGAGCGTACTGGTCGGTGGGAGGCGGTGGGAGGCGGTCCCGCAAATACCCAGGTCCTATGCCATGGAGCACTTTAAAGGTGGTAACCAACACCTTGAAGCGCACCCGGAAGACCACTGGAAGCCAATGCAGCTCATGCAGGAGAGGTGTCACATGGGAGTGACCCGTCGCTCCCATAATCCCCCGCGCGGCCGCATTCTGCACCAGTTGGAGCCTCCGGGTACTCCTCAAGGGGAGCCCCATGTAGAGAGCATTGCAGTAGTCCAGGCGGGAAGTGACGAGTGCCTGAGTGACTACGCGTAAGGAATCCCGATCCAGAAAGGGACGCAACTGGCAAATCAGGCGGACCTGATAAAAAGCCCCCCTGGCCATGGCCGTCATATGCTCTTCTAAAGATAGCCGTGCATCCAGGAGGACGCCCACGTTGCGAGCCCTATCCGTGGGGGCCAATAACCCGCCCCCAATAGCCAGCGATGGCACCAGCTGGCTATATCGGGACGCCGGAAGCCACAGCCACTCGGTCTTGGAAGGATTGAGTCGGAGCCTGTTACTCCCCATCCAGATCCGCACGGCCTCCAGGCACTGGGACATCACTTCAAGGGCATCGTTGGGATGGCCTGGGGTGGAGATGTACAGCTGCGTATCATCAGCGTATTGATGGAACTCCACCCCAAAGCCATGGATGATCTCACCCAGCGGCTTCACATAAATGTTGAACAGAAGGGGCGAGAGGACCGACCCCTGAGGCACCCCACAAACAAGGCGCCTCGGGGTCGACCTCTGCCCCCCTGCCAACAACGACTGCGACCGGTCAGAGAGATAGGAGGAGAACCACCGCAAAACAGTGCCCCCCACTCCCAACCCCTCCAACCGGCGCAGCAGGATACCATGGTCGATGGTATCAAAAGCCACTGAGAGATCTAACAGGACCAGGACAGAGGAACAACCCCTATCCCGAGCCCTTCAGAGATCATCCACCAACGCGACCAATGAACCAACTGGTTCATAGTTGCCTGCAATGATTCACTTAACAACTGTGGCAAGAAAGTTTGTAAAATGGGGTAAAACTCTCTTAACAACTATCTTGCTTAGCTACAGAAATGTTGGCTAAGTTGTAATTGTAAGAGGACTACCTCTACTTAGAGTAGAAATAACATTGCCTTGTTAACTTAATACTGAATTAACTGACGGAAGAGAGCTTGGTATATTTTGTATATGTTCGGTTTATGTAGAATGTGGATAGACAACATAAAATACCAGTTGTTTGGCATAATTATTCCTTACTACCCTACAAAAAGGTTCATATTATTTAGATGTAAGTTATATGAAAGGTTGGGCACCAAAGATGTGAAAACCTTTTAATAATTAGGGATCACAGGTAACATTTAGCTGTGGTCTTATTGAGACACACGAATAGTTCTCTGTGTTATAAAATCATATTTAGATCTATGCTGAAATTGTTTACCTTTATAGGCAAGGTAGGTTAATACATTTCCAATGTTGATTCTCATAATTTAAAAATATTTTTTCCATCTTGTTAACAGTTGTCATTGATGAACACCAAGGATATTTCTGTGGTCTAAGATCCTAACAGCTTTTTAACTGCACTAAAGGGTATAGAACATTTTTCTCTCTCCTTTTAAAGCATAGAACTCTTTTGTCTTCCTTCAAACATATAGAGTTGTCTAAAAGGCCACTGACTATGAAACAGTATCTGAGCAGCTTTGATCCCAGACTAGTGAAGGGCAGTGATTTAAAATTACACCATCCTGTTGGACCTTGATGATGCTCTCAGAGCTGTTTTCTCCCGCTTTCACTCTGAATGCCTCCTCTCACCTTCCCTCATTGTCTTCCTCTGTCTTGCCCTGGGGGTTAGGATAGTTATTGTGTAAGATTGAGCAAAAGAAGTTCTGGTTGAGTGACTGCATTCAGTAGTTGAGAAATAAGGGATATCTAGGAAAATGAGGAGACAGCTGTCTCGTACTGCATATACCTTTGTGATGTTATATTATATCAGAAGCTGGAATAAGAGAAATCTAGCCATACCCACAGCATGGTCATAGTCTGTCTGTCTGTCTGTTTGTCTGTCTATCTATCTACCCACCTATCTATCTATCTATCTATCTATCTATCTATCTATCTATCTATCTATCTACATGTGTGTGTGTATATATACACAGGCACATAGCTGAAGGGAAAAGAAACAATGGCAATCATTTAAGGTTGGGAGAAGAAATAACTAAGCATAATTAGATAGAATTTTACTTTTGATTAAAAAATAGCACAACTGAACAACGCTTACATGATTTCTCACAAACCGATAGGGCAATTTGTATCCACAAAGTCAGCTAATTATAGAAGCTACTCAGTAACAACTGCTGTGTTTTCTAATTTTCCATTTTTTGATATGCTCTGATCATAAACAAGATTCCCCCTCTAAAGCTACTGCGCCTAATTTGTATGACTGTTTAGAAATACCTGATTTATCAATTTCTGAGACACCAGAATGAGTGATCTTTATACATGCGTCCTGGAATAGCCCGTATGGTTCATAAAGTATTTGCCATGTTTCTGTATGGTGCCCCTTTCTAGGCCATTCAATGTCTTATCCTAAAGTATGTCTATGTTATTCAGCCACTGAGGTAAAAGAAGCAGACTAATAAAACTAAATAAAAATAAAACCAATTTGGTCTAGTGATTAAGAAACCAAATTAGGAACTGGACGATTGTGAGTTCTAGTCTTTCCTTAGGCATGAAAGCTGACTGGGTGACTTTGGGATAGTCATGTTGTGGGGAAAATAGAAAGAATAAGGTATAATATTATAGGTATAGTATTAATGTATGTTTGCTGCCTCAAATTATTTATCAAAATAATAAAAGTGGGGTAAAAAATAAATCTAAAAAAACCCCTGTTAAATTGCAGGACAAATACATAGGAGAAAATTATGAAGAACTGTATAGCACAGCCTCTCCTAACTTTAGTTTATAAAGGTAAAGTTTCCTCCACCAGGATTTAAACATAAATAGTCTGAAAATGTGGCCTATTTCCCTCCAATTATATGGTTACATCATCATTCTATTTCTTCTTGTCCTTGATTGTTCACAGATAGATATAGAAAAAGAGCAATATATTTACAGTAATAGGTTGAGATAGGGTTGCTCAATTCAGTTTTAGTGTAATAATCATATTCATTTTGTTTGAATCCCATTTCTTTCTGGTTTCATTGTTTACATTTTTTCCTCTTTGTTTCATGGGTGAAATATCAACAAATATATGATGACATAAATGTTAGACCACCAAGGTTAATGCCATAAGTTTTGTTGGTCTTCAGGTTGTTATAACCATGCTTGTGGACTCGTTTATTGTTGTTTATGTGTTCTGCAACCTAAAATCTTGTTTTCATTGTTTTGTGACACAGCTTAGAATCTGAATAGCATTAAACCATATTTTCGTTCCTGTATGAAATGCTGTGCATTTAAGAATCTCAAGTCTCGTGCTACATTTTTATGAATTGCAAAAGGCAAAAGATTTGCAGATGAAACATCACTGCATTCTACCCTTTCTCTGACACTCACTCCAAGAATATTTCAAGAATATTTCAGGAATGAGAAAAAGGGAGGCAGGGGAAGACAACCAAACTCAGGCACCAGTCTACATAATCTGATTTTCAGTTTATAATAGAATCAGTTCAGGAAAAGAGGAACTGATTGAGTGGCCTTTCAATTGATGACAAAAAGAGCAAACTGGCAAAAAGACATTTAGAAAGATAAGTTAACCATGGGCCATGTTTATGCCTATAGATTAGAAAGTTGACAGAAGTTCTGGGGTGAAACCTAATGGCTAAAGATTTCCATAGCTAAGAAAGCATCATGCTAGTGGTCAACAGGAATCAAGCAAAATTCTTGGCTAATATGTGATTAAAAGAATTGAAATTTACATTATATTATAATTTAAAAGAGAATTTTTATAAAATGATGTACCATTTATATATGACTCCAGTAAAATTGTTCAGAAAGTATAAAGGTACTTCAAATTTGGAAAAGTGGACCACATGAAGGACATTTTATCGTGCCTAATGGACATATTGTTCAAATAATATAATAAAACCAAGAATTTTAAAGATTAACATTTAGCTGAAACTAGAGTTTTTCTTGCTAGGATTAATGGAAATCAATTGCAGAAGAGCCATGGCAGATTATTTTTATATATGATTACTGCTGCGAGACTATTATATGCATAAAAATGGAAAGACTCTGAAATACCCACAATAGACGAATGACTGGTGACAATGACAACTAGCAGAGATAGCAAAATTAACTTGATTAGAGAAAGATCAACAACTGTATTTATCAGTGACTGGAAACCCCTTTTGAACTTTTTGCTGAAAGAAAAATGAACGTGATTTATGGGTTTGAAGACTAGAAATGGTAATTTAGGGAAAGAAAAAATATGATGTAACCTTAGACAGAGGGTAAAATATAAACGCAATTATAACTGATGTCAAAAAGATCAGAAGCTGTGCTTTATAATTGTTTTTTCTATATTTTTTCTTTTTCTATTTTCTTTCTTATTTACTATTCTTGTTATTTTTTCTTTTCTTATATTTGTATTGTTTGTGTCTTGTAAAAATTCTTTTTTAATATAAAAATTATATTAAAAAAAGAATCAAGCCAAGCTCAAGACGTTTTTAGCTTTTTGCTGATTCCAAGCAATAGTTACTGAGCATCTAAGCTGTATAATTTATTATGTAATGGTATAATGTTTCATATTCTCTTTCAATTTGAGTGTGTGTTTTTGTGTATTTCTGTTCTAATATAATGATAATATGCAATGTTAGGTAAATCATACTAACCATCACTCCACTCTTCATGTAATGAGTAGAAGTAATTGATGAATGTTTTAAAGACCAACTAAGGAAACATTTTTTTAAAAAAAAATCATTTTTAAAATTAATTTGGACAGTGTAACAGAGGAATGTTATTGCTAGTTGCTCTGACTTTGCTGCATTATTTATTTGTTTTCTTTTATATTGCTATAAAACTAAAACTATTGCAGACTTTAGTCTTAACCAGGCAATGTTTCTTAAACTACATTATCATGAACAATGCTTTCCACTGGCTACATTGCATTAAAAGAATTTTGATTTTAAAATTAGATTCTATATACGAAATACAGATTTAGAGCTAGCGAAGATGCTCCTTGGCTTCTGATTTCTATGGAGAAGTCAGTTTTTCTTTGTTCCCCATTCCTGAAAAGCTTGTAGTGCTTATTTACATATGAAAAGAGAAGTTTATCAAAAGAGCTTTCCTCTTTAAATTATTAACTATTAGATAGACTAAAATCTGCAGCCATTATCTATCCTATAGATAGGCACAAGCGGCATATGGATCATTCTGGAGCGGAGGGTTCAGTTTCTTTTTAAAAGAGAATTGTTTTAGTTTTTGCAGGAAATTAATCAGGGGAATGGGCATTGTGCCTCTTGGAGCACATCTAATCTGTCCTTTGTTCAAATTTGCCTTGCTCCAATTCCTAGCAATTGTAGACAACATGGTCTTTTGTTCGAGAGCCACTTGTTACATGCATAATTAGAGACCTCAGTAGCAGTGTTTAAAGAAAAACCTGTTTTCCAATGTAATGTGTGATCTTGATAATAGTATTTTCATCAAAGGTAGCAATTACATTCATTAAGTAAGGACTGGCATGGCAGCAAGAAAATTAAGTGGAAGGTGAATGAAAAGCTCTCCCATTTCTTTCTTTCTTTTTTACTTTTTTTAAAAAAATCTCTCTTTAATAAGTTGAAATACACCATGTTGAGCTGCTACTGCCAAATACATACTGAATGTTTTTTTTTTTTAAAGAGAAATACAAAAAAATAAAGTCCCCTTAACCTTTCTGAATAATGATCCCGCAGATATCCCAGGGACAGCCACCACTGTTGCACTTTTCAAATGAAAGGGCTTGAGTCTACATTAATTTCTTATGCAAGTTTTAAACGAGCTCAACATACGATGCAGGTCTCAAAAGCCTCCAGGGCTCACTAGGATTAATTCACTGTTCTTTTCACACATAAATTAATTGTTTTGTGTTCTCAAAAACAGCAAACAGCGCATAAATCAGCCAGTTTTAGAAGACAGGCATGGCTTTCATTATCTGTGTAGAAATTACTACAGGCGTACTTTTAAAAGGAGACACGAGCCACTTCAAAACTAGGCCTCTTTCTCCACTAATTAAAAGTATCCTGAACATGTAATTCAAAGTCCTGAGAAGTTTTACTCTGTAAAAGAAATGTTCTAGATCAATTCATTTCTCTAGAGCTTAATGGAAGAAAAAGGAACAATTTGTTTAGAATGGAAGAGGTTCTAAGGTTAACTTAAAGTCTTAAACTAAAGGTTCTGTACTTTATAGCTACTTGCAAAAACATACATCACAAAGAATAGCAATAGCACTTAGATTTATATACCACTTCATAGTGCTTTATAGCCCTCTCTAAGTGGTTTACAGAGTCAGCATATTGCCCCCACCAATCTGGCTCCTCATTTTACCAACCATGGAAGGCTGGAAGGCTGAGTCAACCTTGAGCCAGTCAGGATCAAACTGTTGCCAGTGCGCAGAGTTATCAGAATTAGCCTGCAGTATTGCATTCTAACCACTGCATCACCACGAGCCAAGACTATTCAAAGGGGAAAATGGAGGTGATGAAGAGGGGTAGTTTTTGAGCACAAAACTGACAGAGGAATACTTTTTCTCCTTTAACTATTGCTCTACTCTTAATTTCTTGCAGGAAAAGTTTTCAACACTTGAGTTTCAAAATTTGCATTTTCTCATGATTTGGACTCCCAGAACAGAAAAAGTAGGATGTCAGAGAAATAATTGCAAAACTGAAATATTACAGTAGGTGTGGACAGCCTTTAATGGCTAGCCTATTCTGTTATACAGCTCTGTTTGTATAGGGCCAGAGTTTCCTCCATTCTGAGGTAGGAAATTAATGCAAAAAAGAAAAACACCACCAAACTTTTCCTCAAGCTCCATCCATAGCTACCCACAGATGACATGACTTTCAATTGGCAGACATCAGTTCCTTCATCATGAGTTAGGTGTTACCTGTGGTCATCAGGAGCTGGTCCATATCTATATTATTGCATAACATCTCCAAGGTCATTTCTGAGTTCCTACACACACACACACACACACACACACACAGAGAGAGAGAGAGAGAGAGAGAGAGAGAGAGAGAGAGAGAGAGAGAGAGAGAGAGAGAGAGACTGTTCTTTCAAATGAATATGATGGTTCCTCTACATAGCTGAGGACTTACCATTAAACTAATCCACAAAGTTTTTTTTTAAAAAAAAGCAAAAGCAAAAATGCCAATTACCTCCTGTAATCCCGATCATTTTTTATGGTCTCAGTTCAATGAATATTTCTCCAGATTCATTGCAATAGCAGTGTTCTAAGCACATCTTTAACAGTTTGTCAGTCAGTATAGGACTGGCCTAGAGAGGGGCACTCACCGCTGAAGGGGGTTGACAGGATAAGACTGTCTCACCCCTGTCCCATTCATCTCTTGGCTCCTGTTGGTTCTTTTAGCACATATTCAATAATATTTTAATGTTGGTTGGTCTTAATCTTTTATTCTTTTAATTATTTTTCACCTGATTTTTTAATTTGTAAGTGGCCCAGAATCACCTTGTAGGGAAATCATTGTCACCATTAATAGAAAACGAAGCTTGTTGGGACAATAGAGGGCTATGATCCGGGGGTTGGGGACCCATGCTCTATTTCATCTGTTGGATTGATTTATCAAGTTTATTTATTTTAGATTAATATTTTATATATTCTTACCACATATTTTAACTAAGATAAAAAGAATATAGACTAAAGGCTAATATATTTTCCCTTTTAGGTTAAGGGCTATTGTTCTCAGAACTCTTAAGACTTCAACTTAACACATCCATAGGAGAAATAGAGAACTAGAAAATATGGATCCTGTATCACCTTTTTTTGCAACAACTTTTTCCACAAGTTACTATTACCAAGCCAGTTACCCTTCAGTCTACACTTCAGCATTTTTAAGGGAAGAGTCATTAACAGTCATATTGGAAGTATAAACCCTGGAGCAGAATCCTTTGGCATCACATTCAATTTCTCAGGATGATTAGGAACCTCTGCTGAGTGTTCTCTGAATAGGGGCTTTCATCCAAATATATTCACAACTGTCATACCATCCAGTGCACGATTCACTAGCTTGTAAACCAGAATGCTATGGAATACTTTGTCAAGACAAATTCTTCCAATTTTTCTCCCAGTTGAAATAGTTCTCTTTTTGGAAACCCATAATGAAGTTATTTTCTCATTAATTTCTGCCACGGAATCAGTTATGGGTTTCAAAAATTTTTATTACCGGTTCTATGGGTGTGGCTTGGTGGACGTGGCATGGCTTGGTGGGCGTGGCAGGGAAAGGATACTGTAAAATCTCCATTCCCATCCAGGGGAAAATACTGTAAAATCTCCATTCTGTCCCCAATCCAGGGGAAGGTTACTGCAAAATCCCCATTTCCTCCCAATCATCTGGGATTCAGGAGGCAGAGAATAGATGGGGGCAGGGGAAGTCAGAATTTTTACTAACGGTTCTCCGAACTATTCAAAATTTCCGCTAACGGTTCTCCAGAACTGGTCAGAACCTGCTGAAACCTACCTCTGCATGGAATCCTACTTACCTTTGGACAAAGTTCATTGAACTCTTCTTTTTTGAAGTTATACATATACCTGAACAGTTTTAGTTTTTCTTAAAATGAACAATCCCAACATTACATAGTAATCTTCTCTAACTTTCCTGCCACTTGAACTTCCTTGGCTGTGCCTTCCCCATTAGTTAGCATCGAATCGATGATAATTGATTCTATTATCCACTCATCCACTCTCAGAAGGAAAAAGTTGTCAGCAAGACAAATCAAGAAGGTCCAGATTTGTTTTCCAGTTGATGCTGCAGTAATTAAAAGCTGCCATTTGTTATTGCTACTTTATATATTTTTATAGAATCTGCAATTTGCTTCTGGAAAGCATCACCCATATTCTTTTCTTGGATGGAAAATGTCAGAAAGCAATACTGAACAGAGTATCTTCTATAGATCTTATTTCTAAATAGGAAATCTCGAAGATAAGAAATCTTGTTCTGCTTGCTTCTTTGATTCTTTTTCTTGCACAACACTGATTACTCTATCAGGTCATGTTAGCGGGCTTCCATTGTTGGATCTAATACATCTTCATCCTCATAAGCTTTATCCAATCTTATAGTTTTGAAAACATTGTTAGAAGTTTGCTCTTGCCTTTTTTTTAATTTGTTGAATACAAACATTCCTTAAACATAGCCAGCTATGATTGCATGCGAAGTCTTGTTCACTCATGTTCATTTTTCTTTCTTAAAATGCTATAAATAGAATTATCTCAGACTATCAGGTTATCCAAATATACATCATTGTTTCAAAAGGTAACTTGTCAAGAGACTCTCAAATTTCACTGAAGAATTCTGGCAAAAGAATCCTGTTTACTCATTTCATGCTGATGATGATTATCGTATTTTATTTAACAAATTGGTCTATGAAACATAAATGTTAAACAAATACTCATGCTAAAAGAGAATACTTTATAACACAGTTGGATCAAAAAATGAAATAAAACTCTTCTAAGGCAAAAAGAGTCACACTGATTGATTGATTGATCCAAATCTGTAATATCTTTCCTCAATCTGGTGTCCTCCTGGCTCTTAAACTACAAAATCCATTGGCCTCAGTCAATAATCTCAAGTATCTGGAGACTGAGAGTTTGGGGAAGGCTTTTTAAAACTATACTTGGCAAAACCAAATATGTAAGCATTTCATAAAGGTGCAACGTTCTTTTGGATAAAATAAAGACATCAGTTGGGGGGAAAGCTCTGAATGTGATTCTTGTTTCTTTAAAGATTAGATTGATACTGAAACTTTTTCCTTTCAAAATGTGTACAATCATCGAATTCAAAATCACGTGTAAACTGCACATAGGCTGAAAGTTTCTATTCCTTACAAGATAATTTGTGGACAAATCTTCTGATTATTAAAATTTTCATATGATTCCAAGAGGCAGATTCAGGCTGAAGGCTATCACCCACTCATCCCAACTGCAGTCCAATTTCTTTACCATTCTTTTGCTATTTCACGGTGACCAATAAGCCAATTGATTTACAAGAAAAAGCTTTTCAATAGAAATGATCACAAATGCAAGTGAAGCAAAAGTCACAAACATATAGTTAAATATCTATGTGAAACAAGCTTTTCTGAATATTTGGTACAAGAAGTTATACTAAATGGAAAAGAGAAGGAACCAGAAGAAACCATGGCAAAGTTGTTATCAGTTAATATAGACCAAGAGATGGGAAATCTTTTGTAGCTTGGAGAAAAAAAGGCTTGTAATATAAAAAAATGTAGATGGCCAAGACTGATAATGGTGGGATGGTGGTAACTGGCCACTGGAAACCAGTGTTATACTTTTCATCCCTTTTCCCCTATGTTGTTGGTTTGTAACTATGAAAAATGTGTAGCAGCACATAAAATTGAAGAATGGGGCTCCGGGGCCACACAAAAAATTAGATGGACAAATGGCCTGACTTCTACTGTGAGAAATGGAGGAGGAGGGAAATATACTTAATTTTCTATTCATGGGGAGAAAAAGCAGCTGCATTTTTAGAATTAATGAAAAACTGGCACCAAACAGTAAGAAGAAGAAAGAAAAAAAACCCATAATGAATGAACACTGCACTCTTTGAAAAGCCATCTCACTTCAGTGCCAAAGAGAACTTATTATCAACCTTCAAAAAATGTTAACTCTGGAAACAAATACACTTAATTATTCCCAGAATGGCAAGCTTTCTTGGCACTTTTCCCCCATGCTTTTCTCCCCTTCAGTAGCCTCCATGCAACACAGATTTAATAATTTTGGGATTGAATGGAAGCACTCCTGTGCCCTCTGCTGTATAGATTCCAATATGTTCACTTTATTTACAATACTGAGAAATGCACAGCCCTCTAGTGGCCGCCTTAAGTGGAGGAAAATGCTAAACCACATAGCTGGTTGTTTTCTGTGCAACATTTCATGCTTATGTAATAAGTTTCAGAAATTGTCCCATGAGGAAGAACATGGCCATGTTAAACTCGAATAACTTATCAATGCATTTTTTTTTCTTTCTCTCCCTGAAATGGACTTCAGGACTGGGAAAGTCTTTGTTTAAAATATATTTTTCCCATCTCTTGGAAAGCTTAAGGCAACTTCTTAAATCACTCTGACAACAACAGAAACCTTAGCAATGATAAAATTACAGCAAGAACAGTCCTAACAACCCCACTTCTAACCAGTTTCATAGGTCATCCTGGAAAAAGATGGCTTTAGGTAGAACTCCAAGCGGTTGGGAAGAAACTGGATTCATCGAAGGACCTAAACAATTCAAAATAGATTTGATCCTTTGGGATTGTGAGTAAATAACTCCAGCAAAAGAAACATAGTGATGAGTTATGTATTCTTGCCTAATTGGCCCAGCTAGGATATTGGATATTAAGGCTGCTGATTACTATTTATTAGGCTTGGGTCTCTTTCCAATCAATTTACAATGCAGGCTACAAGGTCATTGAAAACACAATATAATAGAAGTTTTTTTAAAAAAATATATTTTAGAACTAGTTCGCCCTATAAATTTCTTTCGAACAAGGCTCACAGACTAGAAATAACATTTTGGGAATAACAGCTGGGATGTTGGTGAGCACAAAGAAAGGCACAAAAGAGTTCTGTTTCTTTCAGTTTCCTAGCCAAACTTCCCTACAGAAAGTTTGCATATATTATCCTACAATAACTGCTAACTTGGTCTTTGGTCTCCAAACATCCTGATCCCGATAGACAGTTTGTTCAATACTATATTTCACTCTCTGAATTCCTCTAAGAACTGTCTCAGCTTTTCCAACCTTGTGCTGTTTTAGTTATCTAGCTTAACAGGACCTTTCCCTCTCTGCCCTGATCATGTGATATCCAAATATTTTATATCAAGTGAAAGAGGCCCAACATCTATTGAGACCAGGGGTGGGTTCTACTTACCTTTACTACCGGTTTGCAGCAGGGCCGCGTGCGCTCTTCTGCGCATACACAGAAGCGTTTTGTTGATGTTGGTGTCGGTGGGCGGAGCCTCCCGCTGGATTTACTACTGGTTCTATAGAACCAGTGCGAACCGGGAGCAACCCACCACTGATTGAGACCAATAGGTTGGGAAAGATATTCTTATCCTAGGGTCAGGAGGATATATCGGAACCTTTTTAGGAGTCCAAGTAAATGAAATGTCAATGAAATCACACCAATTAACATTCATGTCAATGTGGTCAAATTTAAAAGGTTGGTAATGCAAGATTTATTTATTTTTATACATTTATTTTTTTAAGAAGTAATTTTTCTTCAGCAAGCTTTCTTCTTCTGTAGTACAGAAATGTGCTGTATCTTTTATACGGAGGCAGGTTTTAAAACCCGTCGCTACCAATTCGCTCGTAAGCGCATGTGCTCGCTCCTCGCGATGCTTCTGTGCATGTGCAGAAGCTTCTGTGCATGCGCAGAAGCGTCTGGCTGGGTGGGCAAAGCCTCCTGCAGCTGCCGCTACCGGTTTGCCCGATCCGGGCAAACTGGTAGCAACCCACCACTGCTTTTACAGTAAATTTCACCAAAAGGATCAGCAATTTTATGCATCACCCCGGTTCTTTATACTGTATTAAAAAAATATTATTATTATAACTACATTATAGTTTTTTGGTACAAAGATCAATCTTAAGAATACCCTGGCATTAGAAACCCAATCATTTTATATTTGATCTCAATATTTTGGCTAGATTATTATTATTAAATCTATTTGTCACCTATCTTACTACTCTAGGCAGCTCACAACTATAAAAAGTGTAGAATTAAAAAAGGAAGTTTAAACAAAGCAAAAGTAATAGAACAATAAATAGATAGCACAAGAAAATAAACAAGAGAAACAAAAGAAAAAGAAAATATATCAATATGACTAGTTAAAAAAACCATAGCAACTGGATGGATTTAACTGGTCAAAATAATTCAAAACATAATGCTCCCTCTTATTGGTATTATTATTATAGTTATCATTATTGTGTTGCTTTGAATGCACATTGAGAGCTTCTGCACGGAAGACAAACTAGTATGTCTAATCACACTTGGCCAAACAAAATATTCCATTCCATTCCATTCCTGGAAAAAATTCAGTTCAAATATCTAGTTTGCAACTTTCATGATAAAATTGTTATTTTCCAGTAATATTAATGTATTATTATTATTATAAATAATATATAATAGTATAGTATAGTATAGTATAGTATAGTATAGTATAGTATAGTGTATAGTATAGTATAGTATAGTATAGTATAGTATAGTATAGTATAGCTTTGATATTAAATTTTATTTGGTTAATGTTGTTGTACATATGTTGTTTTCTCAACTTTATTGTAAAAACATCTTGGAGGTCTTTAAACTGGGCAGTATACAAACCTATGGAAGTAAGATTTGTAGTTCAACCATCTCCCTGATGGTTTCCTAGTTATGATGCAGTTGTGTTTTGTTATGTAGTCTTCAAAAAACCTCTTTTTGGCATCTCTTTTCCACTTGCATCTCTTTGGTGGATGTGTTGTTTTTATTTTGTGAAGGAAAATTTTCCTTCCTTAATGGCTTCCTTGGCACTATTGCTACTGCTTATTAACTGCATTGATGAGCTGGTGGACTTGTTGAGACCTTTCTGACCTGCAATATTCATCCTAGCTGAGTTTCTATTTGTGCAGTTTTGAGTAACCCCAGATGCAGTGGAGACATTTGACCTTTTTGGCTTTAATCTCATTTTTGAGAAGTTTCCTTTTCTGAAGTCAAAAGGAACTATTTTGGATTTACTTTGGCAATTTTCCACATAAATATACATTAAGTTTGATGAGGTTATGCTCATTCTTTCCAATTGATTCAACAACATTCCCATCTTATACAAGGTCAGAGGTGGGCAACCAGCAGGCCTCAAGGGTGTCTGATGTCGCCTTTGCTCTCCGTCACTTACCAGCCCCTTCCTGACTTACTGATATTGCAACTGATTTTCTGGAAAGCTGTTTTTGCAAGATCCAGTTTCCACAGAGTCCTATCCACACTGATACAAACAATGATTTACTTCTGTAATAAGAATGTCCAATGGTCAGCATGTCTTGTTAAGGAAAACTGGCATCATCGCAATGGCTGCAGCACTGCTAAATCAGAAGCTGACACAGAAGCAGAAAGGAACAGGAAATCTTTAAATTTCCCCCCTAGCAATCTAAACTATATTGGGATCAAAAGAGGACAGGCTTCCAATAACTTCAAGTATACAAACATTAAAAATCTTAATATGGCATTTTTGCTTTTCTGTGACCCTCACTCAATAAACCATATTGAAAGACACACAATAACCAACTCAGATACGCACTCGGCTGGAATCAACAGTCTTTCGTCCAGGATACTACTATCAACTGCTCTTTGGAAAAGTTCATAATAGTTCTAAAATATTTACTGTGTATTTGTTTACAATACTTTTTGGTGGGTTCTTTTTTTAGTATCCCGTTAAAATACATACATAAACCAACAGAACTTGAAAAGAAAAATGCTGTCTTTCTACCTTCCTCATTGCAACTGTGTGAACTGAATATATGGACGCCCGATAGGCTGCCAGCATAGATTTGGGAATGGGACTGTAGCTTGATCAGACATGTGCAAAAATAGCTAGCCTGCAAACCACTTCACTCTGTGTGTGCATATGTATGGCCATGCTTCTGCTTAGGAATGAATACAACCTCTGTCCTATCATAATAGCAATAGCATACCACTTCCTAGTGCTTTACAGCCCTCTCTAAACAGTTTACAGAGTCAGCATATTGTCCCCAACAATCTGGGTCCTCATTTTACCAACCTCGGAAGGATGGAAGGTTGAGTCAACCTTGAGCCATTCAGAATTGAACTCCTGGAGCTTGCAGTAATGCATTCTAACCACTGTGCTACCACGGCTCTATCGGTAAGTACCATATGGTGGTCTTAAAATAAGCAAGTTTCCCATACAGCACTAGGATGTTCTGTCCAATGTGACCTTCTCTATGGCTAGTTGTGTGTCTGCTATTTCAGGATACAGTAAGCTACATATGACATCTGACATGTATTTGATTTTTTTAATCTATAACTGGCAAGAAAAATGCAAGAGGCAAATGAGGATTATGCTATGGGAGGAAGATAAAGAAGCATGGAATTCAAAACACATTGTGCTCTTTGTGTGGGTGAGAGAGACCACATGCCCTATATAACTTCATTCCTCTTTTGCTTAATCTTTGCATTTAATTAGCTTTTCAGATTCACAGAATCATTTTGCAGATGAAGCTTATAATCATTGTACGAAAATTACAAAATACATTTCCAAGAATCAAGTTTCCATCACCAATACAAACATACAAGCAATACAAACATATGCCTGTATTAGATGTTCTGTTTACAAAATGTTATTTTTAAGTTTGGGGAAAAAATCAGCATCTTTATTTTAACGAATACAGTTAATTGCATGCAGCCCAAACTAAACAGGATAACATTCATCCAAGCAAGGAATGATTGATACAAACCCATTTCAAATAAAAAGTTAGTACGCTGAATTTAGAGTTAGCTGTCTAGGTCTAGAAGAGATTGCTGTCAGCAATACAAATGGGTACAGCAAGATATTCTGCTAATTTTCTCTCAATTGCCAACCACCTTCAGCTACTTCCCCACATAGTTTAGAGTTATTAAGACTTCCAAAATATTGAGTGGGAGGACACTGATCCCTACAATAGAAAAGAAAAAATTGCTTTCCATTTGGAAAATATTATTTGCCTTTTACAACAGAGATAAACTTCTTAAAAAGAGATAAACTTCTTAAAAAGATGTAATTCTCCCCAAATTGTCTATCTGGCACACCAGTTTAATTTGCATTTATATTTCTGTTATTGTTAGGCTCAGAGCTACTCGAGAAGAAAAGAGGGAGACAAGCAAAGCCTTTTCATGCAGCATTAAAGATTTAGAGAAAAAGTAGAATACACTATGGGTGCATGTATACATGTACCTTTCCCAGTCAAGAGTAGGATGTTACTCATCCCCAAAGACAGTTTAAAACGAAGACGAAGTGCTTCAGTTGGTTATTGACATTTAAAAGATAAAACCAATGGCCTTATATTCTGGCGCTTTTGCATTCTTATCCTCAGCACTGTCCCTTCCCTACCATCTCAAAATACATGATTATTATGCTGTCTGATCATAGCACACCACTTCTTCCTAGTAGCTAGCCATATAAAATGTCAGCAGAAGCTAAGCAACTTTCACAAGTGTCATTTACAAGAGATTATGTTACACTCCCTGTGCAAATCATATCTCATTTTCATGCCCTTCTCTAAGAGGCTTAGGCCAATAAGTATGTATGAATGTAGCAGTAGCACTTAGACTTATATACTGCCCCATAGTGTTTTACAGCTTTAAATTGGGCAGTTTACAATGTCAGCATATTCCCCAATGTTCTACTGTTGCTAGTTTTCTTGTGTTCTTTTTGTCTTCTTTACTCCTCTGTGCAAATGTGATGAATAATCCCCTTTTCAAGTGATCCGTCTTACTTATTAGTAAGGGCACATATCATACCCAGATGATTTACATAAGTAAGACACAGCTATATTTCAAATGTGGCACTAAATAAAGTAGGCACTTTCATTTGTTGTCATAATTCCTCCCAATGAGGTAGAATACATTCTATAATCCAATAAAGGCAAAGATTGTGACAATTGCTAAAACAAGACTACTGATTTAAATGGAACTTGTATTTTTTCTTATCTACACCTTCAAGAAGCCAACATTTCCACACACTGTTCAATGTAAAACACAAGTCTCTTGTCCTTACATATCATTTATGCCTTCTAACACATTATTCCAGAACCCATTGTAATATTTCATATGTCAAATGTAATAGAACGTTGCTGAAATGAATGTTCTGTTAATTAAGAATACTGGTAATTACATTTAATTTATACAGAATGCTGAGGCTCGAACATAAGAGTGTTGTATAAGGATAAAAGGGCTGCAATTGCAGGACTGTAATAAAGACTGGGAATCCCTCTTTGGAATTTAAGAGAAAGCTCTGAATTTTGAGTAGATCTTTTGTTGGATCTCCACTCCCTGACGTCTTAGAAATATCTGTGTCATTGAGAAAGGACAAAAAGGATAAAATTGGGAATTTGGCAGGCTCCGTATATATAAGAGCCAAAACTTTCACTGTCCTCAACTAAACCCCTGATGGAGAAAATTTAGAATTCGGAAGCTCCTAAAAAAAACCCCACCCAAATTCTACAATATTCATTCTAATGGGCAGGATAAAGAAACCTGGAACAATGCAATAAAACTGGTGCTTCTGAATGACATTTATCTTGTTCAACACTGGGCATCTCAAACAATGGTAATAGGATTACTCTGTTAGGAAATCTACCACACTACTAACAAATACGTGTGTTTGTATGCATGCATGCATACATACAGTATCTCATTTGAACAGCAAGGGATAAAAATCTGCTTTATCTCCCCAGTTACCCAATTACTGAGTATTTGTCTAAATAATAAGATAATCTTTTCAAGGACTGATTGTTACTATTCTATTCTGCAAGAGCTGCAGAGTATTTGAACATTATTGAATATGCTCAGGCTTATCACTTCAATAAACAGAATTATAAAGCCCTCCTAGATATTTGATAGGTTAATATAGTGGATCTCAACCTGTGGTCCGCAAACCCCAGGGGGGGCCACAATGTCATCACAGGGGGTCCAGAAGGCTTAAATAAATGTGATGATTTAAATCTTTAAAAAAGTTAAGTCTTGGGGGTGTGTGGCCACAAAAAGTATTTAAAGGGGGGGTCCGTGATGAAGAAAAGGTTGAGAACCACTGGGCTAATACAAAAGCAGGCAAAAGTTTTTTTCTTTGTTTAAAAGAGAGTGTGGAAGTGCATAAGCTCTTATTTCAGTGATTGGGAAAACAAGTAAGCGTTCTTATGATATATTACTGATTCCTAATAGTTCAGCCATTTATATTGCACCCTTGTACAGAAAGTTGCACAATAATTAAAAATTAATGTAATTTGGTGCCTTTTTTCAAACTTGCAATGAATGGATAATCTGCAACCCACAAAGAAGTGAAACCATATTTAGCTTTCTGAGAAGAAATCAGGTTGGCAACAGTCACTCAGTTCCTGGAATTTCAATACTCTTGGGCAATGCACTTTGCAATAGTGTTTAACTGGATATTTGAAGTTCCTTCATATATGGTACCTGAAACAAACCATCAGGGGAAAAAATGAATCAAAGGAGGCATACAAAAACTGATTAAAGCACTTTCAGTTTTAGTTTACTATGGCACAACGTAAATGTAAGGGGGCAATCAACTGTTGTTCGTCCTTTGTATAGTCCAGACATGAAGCACAACCATGAATACAAACTCTAACTTCAATATAAGCTTACATTAACATAATTTTGCAAGACTGAAAATATTTCTCTTCTATGTTCCTTTTACTTCCTGGAAAACTAGGGAGGGTGCCTTCTGACTTCCCATGTTCCCTCATGGTTCTGAGAATCTAGTCAGCTCCTCCTCCTATCTCTCATTGTTATGCCCACAGGCTATTATATCGATATAGATGAAATTGCTATATTTATTGCAATGACAACCTGTATAAATGACAGTTCAGTGAAGTCAGGGATGTATTAATCAGTAAATTGTTTATTGATGAAAAAATGATTGCATTTATATAGTGTTCTAAAATATAACATGATTTATTTGATTTTGATTAACTGTGTATTAGCAAAGCCACAAGCCATATTTTATAGCATTATGTGTGAACAAAACCATCATGGCTTTTTAAACAAGGATATGAATTAATTAATTAAATGAAAGGAAGAAATATAGATACGTTGTGTGTGAAATTAAGAAAAGAGAGGATATAATTGAACTGAAGGAAAGAAGTATACACAGAAATGTGTATACTACTTCAGGGAAGTGAGAGGATAAATAAATGAAAAGGCTAAAATGGATGTAATAAGAGTATTTGATATGTTCACTACCTTGAATTACTTATAAAGTAATAAAGGCAGGATAAAAATCTAATGAATAAATCTAATGAATAATATAATATATACACATACACATGGATACAAAGGAAAGTTACTTTAACTGCTCTTCCTCTAAGAAAATTAGGTAGAAGAAATGTATCAGCTTTCATTACCATATTTTCAACTCATTTAAGCCAACCATCCCATTTTAAAGGAAAATTACTAAGGAAAAAGACAAGAAAAACTCCTTGTCAGATAAATGAAGAATTTGCCTCTGAATATCTATCAGAAAACTCTTAAAATTGATGCTTTTTAACAGCTTTGCAATAATTAAATTCTGAATTCAATGCAATGCAACATATAGAAATGCATCATATATAACTTACCAATCTTGCAGTCCCTGTAATATTTTTCAACTGGATAATCTTTTGTGAAGCCAACTCCACCCATCCATTCAATACATTTACTTGTTGTTAGAGTTGCAACCTTTAAAATATACAATAAGCCTGTTATGAGGGTTTATGAACTGTTTGGTTTCTACTATTAACCACCCTTCTAATAAATATACTACAAAAGATACAAAATATTAATCAAATAAAGCCATGTTAAACTAATGATGCATAATTAAAGAGCTCTAAAGCTTATGGATCTCAAGTGGAAAACTATAATTCTTTTGACCATAGCAGTTTATTTTGAAATATAATTTGCCACAATCTGACAAAGAACTTTGATAATTATATGACAAAAAAATTAAATGGGGATGCTTAAACCAAACCAAACCAAACCAAACCTTTGAGCTCATGGCAGCCTGTATTTGAATTTTATTTCAGAGATATCGAATCTGTACAGGATTGGATTTACAGTTTTCAATAAGATAAAATTTGTGGTGATAACACACTCTAATTTGTTCGTATTTAATTTCTTACTTTAAGAGGGTCTATTAGCCACTGAAAGCCAGTTTGATCTAGTAGTTAAGGCATGAAGCTGAAAATTGTGAGTTCTAATTTTGCTTTTCGCACAAAGCCAGTGAGCTAGTCACTTTTTTTCAGCCCTAAGAAGGAAGCAATACAAACTACTTCCACAAAAAAAACTTGCCAGAAAAACTGCAGGGAGTGGTCCAAGGCACCAAAAATAACTGCAAAAAACCAAAACTCCACTCACAAGCCCTTTGGGACTGGAGCAGCATATACTGTAAGCCCTAGTTAGCAAATAAGCATACACATAATCAAAATGTATAATATAATTTCTCTCTTTTAAAGTAGGAAATAATTTATTCTTTCTTTTTTAAATAGTCCTCTAAAATATATTTAAGGTTTCATTTTTCATTTCTTCTGCCCTCCCCTCTGCATAGCTGGCTGAAACAGAGATTTGAGACCTGAAAGAAACAATAAATTCCCTTCAGTTCTGCTTAAAATTTAAACAGAAAAAAATAGAAACCTTACCTCTGCTGTGTAATATTTGGCCATGCTTGCTTGTTTTATAAATGGCTTCCCAGTTTCTGCAAATCGGGCTGCATTGTAGGTCAGCAACCTTGCAGCTTCAATCTGAATGGCCACTTGAGCAATCTGATGTTGCAGTCCCTTAGAAATAAAACTTATATTGAAACATTGCCCTCGGGAAAAAAATAACTCTCCTTTCACGGCCATCAACAATACATGGAGTTCTCAATCTTATAGTAGCATCCTTGCAATTCTTAAGCAATCCTTTACTCAGTTATAAATCTAATTGGGCTTGAAAGTGCTTAATCATGAGTGAGTGTGTAAAGATCAGTGACTAGAATGGCCAAAATTGAATTAAAACTAGACAAAGGAGGGGAAACCATTGTTGTCCTGGTCATTCATCAAAATTGGTTATATACAATGTTATATATATGTATTACAACTGCTACCTGACAATGCATATGGATACTGTAACAATTTTGTCATGACGTATAAAATAATAAAAGCAAACTATTTTTATCTGGAACAGAAGTGACATTTTAGATATGTTGTTCAATTGAATATGTTGTGGTTATTATACATGGACTATCAATATATTACTTTGTGGTAATTACTCAGTATTAGCTGCAATAGAATAGTAACAGTACGGTATAGCTCATGGCTCATAATGTTTACCTCTACCAGCCATAATTATTTATATTTTAATCACCTATTTCACAGAACACATCAATCAATACCTGAAAATCAAAAATGCTTTTTCCAAACTGGGTTCTTTCCTTTGTGTATGGGATAGTATGATCAAAACACCCCTGTGCTAATCCCAGCATCTGTGTGCAGATAAACAAGCATTAAAATTATTGCAAAGCACCTTAATTCACATAGCACCTTAATTTCATAGCAACTATTGCAATAGGTTTATCACTAAATAGCGGTTCCTGAAGGACTGGTAATTTAATCCTAGATTTGTTCATTCTAAAATAGGGCTGGCATGCTGTCCTAACATAGTCAGCTAATATGATCCTATATGAATTATATGAAACATTCAGAAACATCTGGAAGCCATAAAATGCCTCCCGTTAAAAAAAGAAGTTACTGAGGTGAAGAAATCCATATTATCATTGTCTTATTCTCACTAGGAAAATACTGCAGCAAAGAATAGATTACAGAGTTATTTGCTTTACTCCGAAGATTTGGATCAGTATTTTTGAAGGGAGGTCCTTCTGCAAAACGAACGAAATCTATCTGCCAAATATGGCACTTCACAGAGACACAAATGTGGTCTAAGAATGATTAGCTGTCTTTCTTTAGGAAAAAGTTACAAGCCTTCAAAAGGATTTTTCAGAACTGCATATAGATACATATAGGAATTTCTAGGATTGTCTTAGAGAAACTATTCTGTTCAATGTAATTTTGAGGGACCTGTCACATCTCATCTTTAGATGACCATCTGACAGCCGTAACCAGGGGGGCCTTCGCACAGGTCCATCTTGTGCGCCAGTTGCGCCCGTTCCTAGACCGGGATGCCCTCGCCACGGTCACTCACGCCCTTGTTACCTCTAGGTTGGACTACTGTAACACCCTCTACATGGGGCTGCCCTTGGGATGTGTCCGGAGGCTTCAGCTAGTCCAAAATGCAGCCGCGCGGGTAGTTACGGGGGCGTCTAGATACTCCCGTGTAACACCTCTCCTGCGTGAACTGTATTGGCTACCGGTGGCACTGCGGATACGTTTCAAGGTGCTGGTGCTCACCTATAAAGCCCTTCATGGCTTAGGCCCAGGGTACTTGCAGGACCATCTCCAGCCGTTCTCCCATCGTCCTGTGCGCTCTCACAGAGTCGGCCTCCTCAGGGTGCCGTCGGCCAAACAATGTAGGCTGACGACCCCCAGGGAGAGGGCGTTCTCTGTGGGAGCCCCGACCCTCTGGAATGGATTGCCCACTGAGCTCAGGACAGCCCCCGACCTTCTTTCCTTCCGTCGTGAGCTGAAGACGTGGCTCTTCCGCCAATTACACTGATCCGTTTGGGGTACACTGGGATAATTTTAAATTGTTTTTTAATTGGGTTACTGATTTTAATTTGGTATTGTATTGTGATTTGTATTGAAGTTGTCATTTTGTAAGCCGCCTTGAGTCCCTAGGGAGAAAGGCGGCATATAAATCGCAATAAATAAATAAATAAATAAATAAATAAATAAATAAATAATCATTTATCCTCCATGCAGAAAGTAACTATAATATTTAATATTAACATAAGCTTGTTATTCAACAAATGACATGCCTCCAAAGAAACCATGACTTCTGTTGATTGAAAAATAGTTATTTTTTGATGATTATATACTATATGCAAAGAAGAGAGTCATGCTATAACTTTAGAGAAATCTACAGTTGTAGTTATGACAGCTGTAAAAATCAAAAGTCACATCTGTATATCAATTTTTTCTTTTCTACTTTTTCTTTTCTTTTTGCACCTTGGCTTTCTCTTTTTTTCTCATTTCCCCTTCTTCTATTTTAGTTCTATTTTTCTTTTATTTTAGTTTGCACTAATTTTTCCTGTTTCTAAAACTTTCAATAAAATTATATTAAAAATAAAAATAGTTCCTTTTTTCCATAATGTGCCATTTGTTTTGAAACAGATGGCATGTTCAAAGGTAGAGTGCAGTATGTGACAGTTGCCTGTAGTTCAAAGGAGAAAAAAAAAAGGCAAAAAATCCAAGCTCATGTTTTTGAGCATGCCTAAAATTATTCTTTGTACTATTTGGTATGGTCAACACTTTTATCCCTAAGTATGCATTTCTTTGGAATTAACTGTCAGAACTGTTTCCATTCTGTTACTGTTCTCATTCCTGCTTAACTGACTTTCTCATGCATCTAAGCTCTCTCTGCATGTTGTTATTGAGCTTCTGTTTCAGTTTAATATTGCAGGGGCAATTGTTCTCAAAATCAAAGTGGAACTCAAGAGTTAAAGTTCCTCTTTTATTGTGATTTGCCCATCGAGGCCAGTTATTTTCAAGTATAATCACCTGTGCAGCTATGCCAATTCTTCCTTTATTCAGCATTCCAATAGCATACTTATAGCCCTGACCAACTTGTCCCATTATGTTGCATTCAGGAACCTATAAAAAAAAAAAAAAAACCAAAAACAAATGAAAAACAAACAAAAGAAACAAAAGCATAATCAGTATCAACTCCTTTTGTTGTTGTTGTCCTTTCCAAAAGTCAAAAGGCCATTATTTATGACACTGCATTCAAAAACAGTTCTGGGAAAATCTAGTTTTAATTTTTTTAATACACATTTTAAAAATGAAGAAATTTAAAGCAGAGCAGAAAACAAAAATGCTGCAGCTTTTGATATTCAGAAATTGTCTTTTAAATTTGGGTCACTTATAAATTATGGCCATGTGCCTTTCAATTGATAATATGGATTGATAAGATATTTACCCCATTAGGCTATCACCCATTTATGTAAAATGCAAACCTGAGATACATCATTCTCTTTCCAAATTCATAGGGTTCTATAACTTTAGCCTGCTGGCTTACCTCGTAGAATTTCAAACTCAAAACCAAATGCAACACTGCTTTAAAAGTTTTATTCTACCTTCACATTTTCAAATGTTACAGGACATGTAGATGCTGCTCTGATTCCCAGCTTATCTTCTTTCTTTCCTACATGTAGGCCATCTGAATTACGGTCTACTATGAAACATGTAATTCCTTTATAGCCCTAAGGGGGGGAAAAAGGCAAATACAGTAATACATTAACCATGTTGGTGAGTATATACCACATAAATATATTCCAACTCTTGCAAAATAATTCATACTCAAAGTTCCACTCAAATAAGTGGGACCTTCTTTAGGCATCCATAACTTTTTTCCTACACAGGTGATCTAACTGCAGTTCCTGCCATAGTGTTGCTTTTTGTATCAAGACTTGCATAGATTCTCTATGCCAGAGCACCCAGGTTAATACACCGTATTTTTTGGAGTATAAGACGCTCCAGACTATAAAACACACCTAGATTTTAGAGGAGGAAAACAAGGAAAAAAATATTTTGAACCAAATGGTGTAATAATATATTATTTAATAAAATACCAGTATAGCAGAATAATTTTTACAGGTGCTAACCTTAACCCTAAGCCTAACCCTTTACAAACAGGTGCTAACCTTAACCCTAACCCCTAACCCAGGGGTCTTCAAATTTGACAACTTTAAGACTTGTGGACTTCAAACTCCCAGAATTCCTCCTCCAGTCATGTTAGCTCAGGAATTCTGGGATTTATAAAGTCCACAAGTCTTAAAGCTGTCAAGTTTGAAGACCCTTGCACCCCTAACCATTTACAAACAGGTGCTAACTTGTCAGGCAACGATGGGGTGGCAGTGGGCAGCAGCAGGGTGGCGGCTCAGGCAGGCAGGTGGCAGCGGGGCAGGCGGTGGCAATGCAGCGGCAGCTCAGGTGGCAACGGTCTGGCAGCAGGCGAGACAGGCTTCTCCAGGCAGCGGCGATGGTGTGGTGGCTCAGGCGGCCCGGCAGGCTTCTCCAGGCAGCGAAGGGATGGCGGCGATAGGGCAGGTCAGGTTAGCTGTCTGTTGCTGCCCATTGTTGCCATTGCCACCACACCAACTCCCTCCCCGCTCCCTCCAGATATGGCTGATGCAACATCTGGTGTATAAGACGCACCCAGATTTTCATCTTCTTTTTTGGGGGGAAGGGGAAAGGTGAGTCTTATACTCCGAAAAATACGGTAGTTAATAGTGTCTGGTTTGGCAACACAATGTCTATACTATTCTAACACCACTTCTGGATCATCTATGTAGACACACATACACACCTGAAATGAAATAAAAAGCTTCCAAAATTTTGAGTGACTTCAATGTAAATTGCTCAGGGGTGATTTCAGGCAAGGAATCTGAAATTACGTAAGATTTTGTTTTATTAAATGAGATTCAACGAGTTATGAGCCTCGGTGGTACAGTGGTTAGAGTGTAGTACTGCTGGCAACTTCTGCTGACTGCCGGCTGCCTTTGAATTTGGCAGTTCAAATCTCACCAGGCTCAAGGTTGACTCAGCCTTCCATCCCTCTGAGGTGGGTAAAATTAGGACCCAAACTGTTGGGGCAATATGCTGACTCTGTAAACCACTTAGAGAGGGCTGTAAAGCACTGTGAAGCAGTATATAAGTCTAAATGCTATT
The DNA here is from genome assembly GCA_022577455.1 of Arizona elegans. Classification (NCBI taxonomy): domain Eukaryota; kingdom Metazoa; phylum Chordata; class Lepidosauria; order Squamata; family Colubridae; genus Arizona; species Arizona elegans. The sequence goes on along the minus strand of JAKOOJ010000005.1, from coordinate 62,267,469 downwards.
GCAAGTGAGCTTTGGCACTTGTATGAAACTTCAGCTGAATATGTGTGTTACTTTACAGCATAAGATTCTGCAACATACTCCTTGATAGATGAAGAGATTACTAGCCTCTGATTTGAAGCAAATGTTTTGAGAGCAAGATACCTTCAAAACATTGACGCAAAGCGAAGAAAAGCAGGGTTTTGTTTGCACTGCAATTGGATAACCTCTGCTTCCAAAGAAAGTCCCTTCTTGAATAATCTTTTAGGCCACCTGAAAGTGGTCAAAACTTTAATCTTCAGTGTGGTCACAAAGTGTGGTCACCTTATTTCCAAGCACAGTAGGTTTTGCTGGTCTGAATAAACAGGCCTCCTCAAATGAAGAAAAAAAAATCCTCTGGAACAGATAACAATTTCTGCCTCTAATTGTCTGCTGAAGTTTCCAAGCAGAGAAAAATACTCTATAAACTGAAGATTTATGTGAAAATGGCAATTAGAAAAAGCGAGATGAAAGCTTGACATTATCCTATATTTTTAATCTTAGTATAACAATACATGCACAATCACATTGCAATGATTTTAACTACTTACTGCTGAAGGGTTTGCATTTGCCATCACCAAAAACACCCCTGCTTGTTCTGCAAAGCTAATCCACATCTTTGATCCATTGATGATGTAATAATCCCCTTGCTTTTCAGCACGAGTCTTCATGGAGAAGGCATCACTGCCAGCTCCTGGTTCAGAAATGCAGATGGCGCCCATCTACCATTTAACAAAGAATTCAGAGGTCAGCTAATTCCATTAGACACTGAAAATATAGGTTTGGCAAAGTAATCAGAGAAAACTTCCCTTTTATGGTATTGGCCTTGAAAGAAGTCAAGACAATTTTAAAAAATCCAGAGGCAAGAGCTTGGTTACTAATTTATTGGCACAATTAGCCATTGATATAAAAATAAAGGCAGGTAGTCAATCAAGAGACATTTGAAGAGTTTTCTCTTTACAATAGTTTTGAAGGATATGCTATTCAAATGTAATTAGCCATGCTGCCTTTTCTATTTCACATATATATTTACTGCATATTTGATCACTTCAAAGATATTAATTTAAATGTGTGTAAAGATGCTCCATCATTATATTTTTAAATATTATTTTTAAAAATGTATTAATGGTTGGGTTTTTTATGGTCTATTTTTTATTGTATGCCATTCAGAGTCATATTCATAGGGTGGATGGCTACATAAATGTGATAAATAAAAGAAAATGAAATATTTAATAATTTAATAAAATTGAAACTTTAAAAGTAACATTTCAGACTTTATAGCTTTTATCTTAAACCACTAGAATGACCTTGGTTTTCTAGTCAATAAAATACACTATAATTTTGAATTGCAAAATTTACAGGTATCTAAAACAGCAAAAGCTCCAAGTAAGAGATTATGTTATAAAACACAGAGATTCAATAAATCATTAGCAACTCTACATACAGTAGGTAGTCCTCAACTTACAACCATTCATGTAGTGACAATTTGAAGTTAAAATAACACTGAAAAAAAGTGACTTACAATGGATCCTCACACTTAGGAACATCACAGCATTCCTCACTATCACATGATTAAAATTCAGACAATTGGCAATCTGCAAGTATTTATGACGGTTGCAATGTACCAGGGTCATGTGGTCAACATTTGCAACCTTTCCAACTGGCCTCCAACAAGCAGAGTGAATGGAGAAAAAGCTAGATTCGCTTAAACTGCAATGATTCGTTTAATGACCATGGCATGGGTGTGACTTTCTTAACACCTGCTTTGCTTAGCAACAGAAATTCTGGTTTTAATTGTGGTCCTCAGTCAAGGACTACCTGTACAATGCCAATTGGGAATATGTTAATGTTAACTTGAACATCACAGTGTTTCAATGTAACCTTAATGGGGATTGGGATCTTAATTTCATAGAAATATTACTCACTTAGTAGTGATAGTAAATGACACTACTGCAAACTTTGTAAATCTATGTTTTAATTTAGTCATCGTGCTTTACGTACCATGTCTTTTGCCAGCCTGGGCAAATAGGTCCTCTTTTGTTCTTCTGTGCCATACGTTGTAAACATTTTATTAGTGAAAGTATTTTGGAGTTCGCACGCAAGTGATACAGATGGGTCAACTTTGGCTAACTCCTCAACTACCAGAATGGTAGAAAAGAAAGAAGATCCAGTTCCTCCATATTCTGCTTCAAGCTCAATACCCATCAACTAAGAAAAAAAAAGAATAAGTTTTTGTTACGGAGAAGGAAAGTGTACAAGTTGTGATTTATATCCCAATATAAAAATTCAAGTCAAAGCAAGAGCTACTGACATCCAATTGAATTTCCAAGTAATTCCAAGTTGGGGTAACTATTTGGGTTTAAATCTAGAAGGTCAATGGAATATTAGGCAGCAGACCATAAAATCAGTGATATATAAACCACATTGTGAGATCTTTATTTTTACTAAAGAATAATCAAAATGCTTGTTGCATAATACTACACATGTATCTTTCCCAATCTATTTCCACTGAAGCAATTTGCTAAATTGTCTCTCCTTTAAAGTAGAAGATAAAGAGTAAAATCTACAGGAAAAAATGAATGGAAACCAGCATTCTGTCCCAACGTTCACTCGGCAATGATCATAATTCATTTTTAGATTATACTATTCTATAACAGACTATAGTATTGTAGCTAACAACCAAACAATATACTGTACGTGCATGGAACTTATACTGTATAAAACCTAGTTAAAGCTGAAAAAGAAGCTTAAGTCATTTTTAAGCATAAACAATCATGTACAAACCCCTTGTTCAAATAGTCCTCGGAGTAAAGAATCATCAAATTTTGCATCAGCATCCATTTTTTGTACTAATGGAACAACTTGTTCTTGAGCAAATTTTTTTACTAGACAAAAGAAACAAGGATATAAAGGAACCAAGCTTTAATATATTTATATACATATTTAAACAGCAGACTGCCAATACCCTACACAAACCTCCAAGTTGAGGGATACAATATAATAAGCAACAATATATGGGCTTGTAAGGTAGTCTCTAGCTTAAAGATCCTAGCTTGTAAAGAACAATGCTAGAAGAACTGAATGAGTTGCACTTATATTATTAGCATACCTTTAGTATAAACAACCCAATGTTATGTCCTTCAGATTTGCACAGACTCCTATTTGTACAATGCCCAGACAGGACAAATATTTCACAAATGAAGCCATTTACAAACTACTATAAATACTGGATTTGGGGTATTTCTCTATTAGGTATTTATATAAGTCTTTTAAAATCAAGCTTCCATCACTGTGGTTCTGCAAAATCTGATCTTGTTACTGTTATTATCAGCACAGCCACAGCTGAACGATTCTATAATTTGTTTAAATCACTAGTGAGAATCCAGCAAATTTCAGATTTTGTTGAAAGAATTTGAATCTATTTAATTACACTGGACACATTACCTGATTGTTTAATCATTAACTCTTCTTCTGTATATGTCTGAAGTGGAGCACAAGTTAATCCTTCTTTGATTATATCTGGTAAAGCTTCTGATTTGAAAGATTTAGAGAGACAAGTATGTGTCATCCAATCATTTATGCAGAAAGGCATATTCCATCTTGGCTATGGGCAAAAATATTTTAATATAAAGAAAAAAAAGAAAATACTTAGAGATAACATTAGATTCAGCAAATAATGATATTTCATATAAAATCTGCAGTTCTAATTTGTACTATATGGCTGTGCTACAGAATATATATATATAGGATTTTAAGTTGGGATTTTAGCCAGGGTTTTAAGTATTTCAATTAACAGACTTTTAATGATGCGGGAAAACACCCGAGATTTTAACTTTTTACATACACACACCCGCGAAAACTTGAGAAGACAGATATATATATAACCAAATTAATCTCCAAAACTGAACATCTCAACAAGAGAATCATTATGGAAGCCATTGAAATAGAAAAATACCCCCATAACATGAATAAAAGTGACGATATCTCCCGCCTACCAGACATCTGGAAACTAGCCCTTGTCAACAAACGAGTCCCAGCACCCACAGACAGAAAAATCTACACCCCAGAAGCCAGACACCTCCTCCCACAAGACCTCCAACCAAAACACATTCCAGCCAGCCACAAAGATGAAGCCCTGCCACCTGGTGGAGAAAAACCAACCATACACCCGAAGCCAAGCCAATAGACACAGACTGGGACTCCCAACCAGAACGAAGAGGTGGGGCCATCCCAGCAAAGCAGACTACCAGCACCAAATTTGAAATAGTAATGGCAGTTGCTGCAGAAGACCCCTTGCATAAGCCTGATGATGGCAGATGAGATTCTGTCAAAACGTTGCCAAAGTGCTCTTAATCTTACACGGGAGAAGACCTGAATACACCAAGACTTACACACACACACACACACACACACACACACACACACATATATATATATAAAACATTGCTCCTAGAAGCACGAAGCCGAAAACACCAGCTTGAAGATGACGAATGAGACTTCGTTGAAACGTCGCCAAGACACTTCCAATTTTACGTGGGAGAAAACCCGAATAACCAAAGACCTACATACAAATACCAGCAAAAACCTCAGAAAACAAATATATATATTTATTTATTTATATTTATTTATTATTATTTATTTATATTTAAAAGAACAAAATAAAAAACTTTTTAACACATGAAAATCTTCTCAAAAGTCAGGGGTCGTCTTATACGCTGTCATTCTCCTGTAACCAGGCAAACCAGCCCGAAAGGCTCTGACGAGCCTTAAATGACTCTGGCGATCCCAGCTCTGACGATCCCAGCTGAGTTCCCTGCAACTCAGCTGGGTTCGCCAGGACCATGGCTCTGGCGATCCCAGCTCTGACGATCCCAGCTGAGTTGCAGGGAACTCACCTTGGATTGCCAAAGCCCTGTAAAAGGAAAAAAGTTTTCCCCCTCCAGCTTGCTTACCTCAGCTGCTAGTCGCAATGCTTGCCTTGCTTCGTTTGCCTGCATCTATTCCATCAGCAAGCAACTCCTTGCCTGCAATCAAGCAAGCAGGGAGTTGTGGACTTCAATTCCCAGAATTCCTCAGTCAGCAAACCAAAGCTGGCTGAGGAATTCTGGGAGTTGAAGTCTACAAGTCTTAAAGTTGCCAAGGTTGGAGACCCCTGTTCTATTGGGTAAGTTTTTCCCCCTTTGGGAGCTTTAAAAAAAATAGTCAATTGGGGTTTTTTTTTTAGTTGTTCTTTTTTAGACCTAGCCATTTAAAGTTTAGGAAGTTTTAAATTTAGCTTTCATATAAAAATAAAATAAAATAATATTTGTGCAGCTTTCTGAGATTTAGTGTGTTTCTGTAGTGTTTCACTCTAACTACACAAACACACAAAATCTCACACAGCTGTATGTGGAATTTTGTGTGTGTAAAGTGTGAAAGTTGGTTTTCTGGACTTTTTGTGGCTGTGTGAGGTTCCTGCTTGTTGCAGGGGCCATTTTGGTCTAGCACAGCTGCTTTTACATTGTGGGTGAACCAGTTGTGTTGTGTTGTGTGTGTGTAAAGTGTGAAAGTTTTTTGGGGGGCTTTTTGTGGCTGTGTGAGGTTCCTGCTTGTTGCAGGGGCCATTTTGGGTCTAGCACAGCTGCCTTTACATTGTGGGTGAGCCAGCTGATGTTTTTTTTATTTTTATTTGGTGTGCATTGGAAGAAGGGTAGTCTTATATGGCGAGTATAACCCAAACCCTATATTTTAACAGGAAAAGTTGGGGGTCGTCTTATACGCCCAGTCGTCTTATACACCGGAAAATACGGTACTGTTTCTTAACTGTGTTTGCAGCCCTGTGTCCTTCGGGAGAATGGCGGCATATAAATACATGTAATAAATAAATAAATAAATAAATAAATCAAAAGTATTTGTGAATCTTTAACGTTGTTCAGGAGGAAAAATGTCAGCAACTGGATCTCTATGAAAATTAACACAACAATACAGAAGCTCTGGCATTCCTTTCACCTTGTTATCCTTCTTGTAGTTTCCCACTGAACAACCCTAACCCTATCTGTTACCCTTTATTACATATCACATCAACGCATTCTTAATTTTAAAAGGTGACAATGCTTTAACACTGTATATCACCTGAACCCTGCAATCTGGGAACATAAAGCTGTGGACTGCAATCACCAAACGTGGCCATAACTTAGAGTTAACACAGAGTAAGGGAACCAACCCTAAACATGCCCCCCCCTTCCTCATCTGTTAAATAACAGTTTCTAATTCCTTGTCAAGGTTCATGCATTGCAACACATAATTCTTTTTTTTTTTTTGTAAAAAGTTTTTATTTTTTACACATACATACACACAAACATACAATATATTTTTGCTGATCAGATTATTTGGCCGGTTAATAAATTTAAACAATTCTTAATTTTACAACTAAGATTACCATTTCTATACCTCCTTTTTGCCATTGTGTTCACTTTCATCTATTTTTTTTACCAATTTTACCCTTCATTTTCATCTCTAATTTTAACCAAATTCCAATTTCCCTTCTATTCTATATTAAACCCCAATCCACAACACACAATTAATTTTGTGTCGCAGGCCGCAATGTTTGCTTTCACACAACAGCCCAAGCCAAAATATCTGGCTTAGAAGACATCTCAGGATTTGCAAAACTGCCTTCCTAACTTCCTGGCCTCGTGCCCACGCTAAAAAGATAGGGATTCGTTTCGATTAGTGTCCTGGGACCAGCAACATCCCTCGCCAATCACCTAGTTATTTGAACATCTGGATGTGCCAGGCACCGAGCGCGAGCGAGACCCTTCGGCGTGTTAAACTTGCGCTCTGCCACGGAGCCATCCAGGCGGCAGTTCTTCGCCTGTCGCCTTTACAAGTTTTACAGCCCCTTACTTTCCTGCAGCGTCTCAGCAATGCCAAAGCTCCCGCAGGTGCCATCGTTGACGTCTAAAAGCAATGTAGCTCCTGGCTTCTCCCAATTCGCCTTCTACGTTCTGTCCCCCGCTTTTCAGCCGCGCAAAGTTAGATAAGCGCAGATTTGCATGAGGACCTCAAAGAGAGAAGAGAAGGTGCTATTTTTTTTCTTCTTTTCACTGCTGGTTCCCGTTGGAATCCAGCATCTGCGGGGCTGGCCACTCATTTCATCCTTTCCAGACAAAACCTTGTCATCTGCCCAAGCGACGAATCTTTGCTTGAAAAACGATCCTCGGGTAGTCAGCGTTATGTCCACCAAAATGACTTGCTTTAATCCCGTTCTTCTCCCGCACGCTCCGGAGCCTATTTGGCGTTTGAGAGCCGGAAGCTTTTTTGAATAACAAAAACAAAAGCCATGAACTCTCTGGGAAAATCTTTCTTTAAAGCCCTTTTCCTTGGCCCGAGCGGGACGCGCCGTGTTGAACTCTCGCGGGACTTTGTTAAGGAGAAGCGATAGGTTACGTTTAAGCTTCGGGAGACACAACAAACATGGAGGCGGCAGCGACGAGAGTTGGGGGCCCGGGTGACTGCAAAGTGCAGCGGCGGTGAGTGACCGAAGGCTGCGTCGTTCTCCGGGATCTTTTTCTTCCTTTCTCCCCCCCCCCCACTCTTTCTCGGTCACCGGTGAATTTAAGAAGGTGGCGGCAGGTTCTAGCTTCTTGCGGCTGGCGGGAGACGGCAAGTCAAGGGCAAAAGGGCTGGCGTGTCCCGGGAGGCACCTTAAAAGAGTCCGCGGGCTGAAAGGACGCGCGGGACGAGTTTGGAGCCGTGACTTTTGAAGCCCTTTCCCGGGAAGGCTGGGGTGGGGGGAGAGAAAAAAAAAACGGCCAGCTACGGGCGCCTCGCATCGCCCCGCTGCCCCAAAGAAGCTCCTCCGTCGAGCCCTGTAAGCGAGGAAAGCCGAAACCCGCTTCGGTTGAAAGGCAGCCTCCCCCCCCCTCTCTGTTGAACCCCGTCACCCTGGCGACCATGCCAGGACCGCGTTTTCTTGAGAGGGGTGGGTGTCTCGAGAGGGTTAGTTAGGCGATGCCCAACTTTGGAGGGAGAAAACGTCTCCTGCTGCCAGAAGTTAAATCCTGGAGAACTGCGGACGTCGGGAATGGGGTTTCCCTCCTCCGCCCTTTCTTCTGTGTGTCTGTAGGGTCTACATACAACAATGTTTGTGTTAATAAAGGAGCGTGTTTAGTCTGAGGCGGTTAAGCGTGTGGAGAAAGTGTCAGGAATTGGCTTTATTTTCCTTCTAGTGTTTCTGCGTCTCTGTAAGGCAGTGTTTCTCAACCTTGGTCGCTTGAAGATGGGTGGACTTCAACTCCCAGAATCCCCCAGCCAGCGTTGCTGGCTGGGGGATTCTGGGAGTTGAAGTCCACCCATCTTCAAGCGACCAAGGTTGAGAAACACTGCTGTAGGGTCTACATACAACAACGTTTGTGTTGATAAGGAGTGTGTTAGTCTGAGGCGGTTAAGCGTGTGAGGGAGTGAATGAAGGTCTACTAAGCAATGAAAGAAAAAGGCTGTGTAAAAATGGCTGGCCAGAAAGGAAAGGAAAAGGTATAGGAATAAGAAGCAATAAGAAGGTAGAGGAATTTACCACCGTTGCTTCTTATTCCTAAACCTTTTCCTTTCCTTACTGACCAGCCATTTTTATACAGCCTTTTTCTTTCATCGCTTAGTAGACCTTCACTTTCTCACACGCTTTACCGCCTCAGACTAACATGAGCCTTGATAGTACAGTGGTTTAATGCACCCGTTATTAACACAGCTGCCTGCAATTTCTGCTGGTTCGAATCTCTCCAAGGCTCAAGATTGACTCAGTCTTCCATCCTTTCTAAGGTAGGTGAAATGAGGACCCAGTTTGTGGGGGCAATAAGCTGACTTTGTATAAAATATACAAAAGAATGAAGGCTATTGCTTAACGCATTGTAAGCTGCCCTGAGTCTCCGGAGAAGGGCGGCATATAAATCAAATTTAAAAAAAAACACTATTTATTTATTTATATATTTATTTATATATTGGTTCGATTTATATGCCGCCCTTCTCCGGAGACTCAGGGCAGCTTACAATGCGTTAAACAATATTTTTAAAATATTGTTATTAAAACAAACGTTGTTGTAGACCAGTGTTTCTCAACCTTGGTAGCTTGAAGATGCGTGGACTTCAACTCCCAGAATCCCCCCAGCCAGGAGCGCTGTTGTAGACCCTACAGAGACGCAGAAACACTTGAAGGAAAATAAAGCCAATTCCTGATACTTTCTCACACGCTTAACAGATATCCACCTTCTCCTTTCTGTTAACACAAACCGGGGATGCAGCAACGCCAGCCGACTATTCAGCCTTTGAAAAGTTCATTGCGTCCACAAGGTTCATTGCGTGTGTGGTTAACATGTGGACTGGCTGGCAGCTAAGCAAAAAAGGGAAAGTACAGGCAGTCCTCGACTTAACAACGATTCATTTGGTGACCGTTCAAAGTATTACAACGGCACTGAAAAAAGTGACTTATGATCGTTTTTTCATACGTTCGTCCATTGCAACATCCCCAGTGATCACATGATTAAAATTCAGATGTTTAGGAACTGGTTCACATTTAGGCTGGGCATTCCAGATTCGCTTAACAACCATGCTATTAATTTAACAAATGAAACAGTTCACTTAACAGCTGTGGCAAGAAAAGTCGTAAAATGGAGCAAACTTACTTAACAAATGTTTCACTTAGCAACAGAAATTTTGGGCTCAATTGTAGTCGTAACTCGAAGACTGCCTGGCGATCTTAATGTTGAGAATGGAAGAAATAGGAATTGCATTCAACGTTTGTAGCATAAGAGCTCTGGTAAGGTGGAAAAGCAGTAAGCCAGTTTTTGCGTAGGCCTGAAGAAAGGAAGGCCAGAGACTAAGTAAGTCATAGAGCAGGCCTTTAGAGTTCTGGTGAATGAAAAATCTGAGTTCTATTCCAACTGCCTACTCATCCTCCATACGGTCTCCCCAGTGTTTATGTATAGTAATTATATGAAAGTGACTAACCATAACTGCACAGAATTGCACAGGCAAAGTAACTAGGTGCTAGCAAATGAAGTGTTCTTTTCTAACAGGATTGTACATAATTCATACAGCAGAACTCTCAAGGTACTGATGAAGGTACAGTAGGTTCCTCTGCTTCATGTCCTTTCAAGTTTTGTTGACTATGTAAGGAAGGGAAATAGGTTGAGAGTTACCAAGAAGGGTAAGAGTGGCAGCTATTAGGGTGGTGCAAAAGGGTGCTTTGATTATTGCAGTTTTCCTTGAGGCATTGAGATATTTTCATGCCCTGACCTCTTCAGGGTTTTCTCAGTTCATCTGAGCATGCATCAAAAATATTTCCAGAAGATTGCCACTTAAGTGAAAGAAATATCCAAATGATGTATGAAACTACCGTAATGAAATTACCGTAATCATAATGTAATTTCCTGCCTCTGCTTTAAGTGCCACTTCAACCTATAAATCAGAAATTAAACTATACCATGGAATCAGAGATGTAGAAATAATTCTTAACTGGATCTCTAGATTTTGATTTGAAGCAAAGATGATGTAGCTTGCTTATTCCTTTTCTCTGGAAAGAAAAGTTACTTTGAATAAAGTAAAATGTATTTTATAAAGAAGGAAAAATACTTTCAGGGTGTTTCTTTTGCACAGATTATTTTGATGTGTTTCTTTTATTTGTTATCTCCATTTTAGTTTTGATAAATTATTTTAGCAAAAATTAGCAACAAGGAGTCATACATATAAATTTATATTAAAGAGACATGAACATTAAACTATTATTTCTGTCCTATGTAGAACAGAGTACATTCAATTACAGAAACATCAGAGTTAAAAAAACGAATCACATTCAATCTACAACCAAGGTTTGTTTTTGAATATAGTATTTTTGAATTTTGGCTGAAAGAATTTTCCCACTAAAATAAAACAGGAGAAAAAAAAACATTCCACCCCCCCACCCCCGATGGAAAATTAATGCAGGGATAGTTTATATTGATATTGTAGATTTTATGCATTATAGTGAGAATGTTAGTATTGGAGAATACTAGATTTATCCCTTACTGCTACAGACATGATATGTAACTTAATACCAACTCTATTGAAATATGTTATTAAAGACATGAGCTTGGAAAAGGAAATCATTAAAATTAGTTTACCTCAGTATCATTTACTTCTCCCACACTTCTATCCTTGCTTCCATCATGTCCATTAGCATTATATATATTGCCTTTTATTCTTTAAAGTCACTGTTCTGTCTTCCATCCAACCCTGACTTTCTTGGTCCTCTCCTTTCTCACAACTGTTCAGTTTTCTTTCATACATTTGATATGCAATTTATTTATTCAATGAATATGATTAGACCACCTCTATTTTTCTTACAGTGGCTTACAACCTTAGGTTTCCTGATGGCCTCCCATCTGATGTTTTATTTCTTTTGAGCAGCCAAAATCATTAGAGTGGTTGTTTTAAAAATTGTTAGTGAATATTGTGACATAACTATTCTAGATCTTGTAGGTAATTTCACGTAAATAGTAATATTCAGTTCTTAAGGTTTTGTGCATAAGTCCTTATATCACTAAGTTTATGATTTACTCCATTTATATTTCAATTTTATAATACTATAGAGGTGTTTTTTTGTGGGGGTGTGGATAAAACATGATAGTGTGGAATTACCTGTTCTAGGGTAGGGACAGGACTCCAGTCCCTGTGGAAATCCCTTCAATTTATGACTTGCTAATATTAGGAAATGCAGATCAATTAGGGACATTTTATGCACAGCTCATGGAAGAATCTGAATTGGAAGAAATATCCCAACATGGAATGTAGATTACCATCTCTACAGATGGCACACATCATCCCCGTTCCCTCCTGCACCAACTTCTCAAATTGATTGTAAAGGAAAAGAAAATGCTTTTAAGAAATAGAAGCTGAAGGAAGACAGGAAAGTACCTGTTCTTCCTTCTGTCCTGCTTGTATACACTCAGGATGAAGTGGTAGCAGTGCTTTGTGACCTTAAAAAGTAATTTTTTTTCCTGCTTTTTCTATCTAAGTAAAAATTTTAGGAGGCTGATGATAATGGAAAGAAAATCAGCAAAAGTTTTTATTAATATACAATTTGAAAAAAGGATGTGTGTTTGAAAATGATACCGGATTAAGGTAGTCCATTTCATTGAGCAACAGAATTTCATTAGACATGCTGTGGAGTTGTATTAGTGTTCTTGCAATACCTTTTTTTTTTTTGAATCAAGTTTTATTGTCCCTGCAATACCTTAAGGTCTATAGAGTTGACAGTGCTTATAAGGAATAAAATAGGAAGGGAAGGAGAAGAAGGAACCACACATCCATTTACACAAGTGTTTACACATAACATTTTCACTTTTTGTTTTGGGATTATTAGGAGCTTTAGATTAAAATCAGGAATGCAACATACTTTTATCAGTTCTTGGTGTTTATGGGCTATATTCTGTTACAAGGATGTGTGTGTTGCCTTTGATAAGAAATACCTGCAAATTGTATGAAGTTATTGAAGCTTAAATACCATAATTATTATTTGGGGACATTCATATGATTCTCCGTGTGTGAGTTTAGATAGTTGCCCTTATCAGATGAGCTATTTCAATTATTTCAGGAAAGGTACTTTAAAGATGGCAGTTTGTCTTTGCTGGAAGCAATTCAAGGACCGTAACACATTTTTTTCTAATAGCTATCTGCTATAACTATTAGCTTCTAATACAGAAAAAAAATCATAAGACAAGTACTATGACTGAACAAGAATAGTGTCAAAGGGTAATCAGGAAGATTCAGAATCAAATCTTATTCAGCTGTGAATCTCATTTAATTATATTGAACTATCAGTCATTTAGCTTAATTTATTTCATGCTAAAATAAAATGGAGAGCAAGGGAACTGTTACCAATATGAAATCCCTTGGAGAAGAATGAATAAAATATCATAAAAATAAAATTAACTGTTGTGGAAAAGAATGACTTTTCTTGAGACCTTAAGGTATTGCAATTACCAGTTATGTAATTGGCATTAGACCTAATGATAATTCCCTGAAATTTAAATGTTTGAAAAAATATTATTTAAGAATATCACTCAAATGCCTATCCTTAATTTGAAAATCAGAATATTGCCAGCTTGCTGCTTTTTTCTTTAGCTAGGGTCACTCTTAATGTTGCTAACTTTTGACACAATCGTCTAATGGGATTGAGGAAGGAATCTTTCTAGCGAAGCATTGCTATTTTCTGTATCACTGTTGTGACTGAACTAGTTGGAATTCCCAGAAGATATGAGAGACATGAGATATACAACATTGGAAGGAAGTAATATGTTTCTTCCTGAGAAGTTATGGAAACTTTCCTTTTTCTGAGATCCACACTAGCATTTTCTAAGTTATATAAAAAACTTGACTAGTAAAAATATAAATTATTTGTTAAAGTGCATAAGCAAATGTCACTTTTAATTAAAATATATGTCCTGGTTTTGTTTTTTGCAGGCGGATTGTAGAGGCATTAATGAGAAAAATGTATTTCCAAGTATGATGGAACATAAATCTCAAAAGTGGATTTTTGCCTCTGTCAGTGATTTGAAGCTGATTTGGACTAAGGTAATTAAGGTAATTTGAGGTAAACCTCAAATAGTTTATTTTTTGTTTTATTGTTGAAAGACAAATAAAGAATACTACATGTATATTATTAATATTTTAATGTTTAGATAACTTAGACCTTTAAAGAAAAAAATATATAAAAAGTTTATATCAGTATTAACTATGATTTGATGCTGATGCTGATGTTAATAAGCATAAGATTGTTTAAATTTTACATCCAAAGCTAAATGTAGCATTATTAAGCAATTGAAAATCACATATAAGTATTTGGTGTACAATAAAACTGTTTCTGTCTTAAGCTGAATAATTAATACAAAGGTTTCTACTGTATTGTTACTTATTTTTTGTGTATGATAAGAAAAAGAAAACAAACCAAAATAGACAGTGGCAACCAAAAAGTTTTAAGTAGTTTTTAAGGTCCTTCAAATTTCCTTGTTGTGTCATTGGGTATGAATTAGAGGACTACTGCTACTACTAATAGAATAATTGTGCAACAAATACAATATTGCAATAAGTTAGAGAAAGAGAAAGATTTAAGAGATTAAAAGATTAAGAAATTTTGACAATTAGTAGAGAAAGGAAATTAAAAGGTAGAGATTAATTGTATGGAATTTTCTCTCTGAATTTCTTAGGACTATCCATGTTTATCTACTGCCTTTTTTTAATCTTTTAAGGTAAAAATGAAACTTCAAAAAACAAAAAGAACCAAAAATACCCCAACAGTATAAAGACTAGAGATACAGATTTTGAGTATAAAGCAGTATGTCTCAACCTTGGCATCTGTTTAAGATGTTTAAGAATTCTGGGAGTTGAAGTCCATACATTTTAAAATTGCCAAGGTTGAGAAACACTGGTATAAAGCGATTCTGGTTTTGAGACGAAACAGTTGTTTTGAATCACTTTCAAGTGATATATTTTAAATGTGAAATAGTTCAAATTTAAAAAGTTTAGCACTTCCGTAGTAATGACTATTTCATATTTGTTTCCATCTGTTAACTGTTAAATAATCAGTTCCTGGGTTATGTAATATTTCTGTTGCATGTTAAGAACTCTGATCTTAAGTTGAACGTTTGTATATGTGAATCCCTACTGAGTCCAGCATCATAGTTGATAAATGTTATAATCTGTAGAATGTTCACTACAAAATGCTGTAGTTTTTTTGTTCTCTAGTTAAGCCAATTGTACTAAAACAACAGAGCATGATATTTTATAAATATTTTAGATTTACAAATGTTTAACTGTGATGTAAATGCTTTGTGGATTCAAATGTGTTATATAATATTAACATTCAATAATAAAAGAACTTTAGATGTATTTGAGTATACCGCTGAGGAAAGCTTTGCAGAATTAAGTAAAATATTTTAAGGAGCGTAAAGAAAAATATTATCAGTGTCCTGAAATTTTAGCTGAAGAAAGGAGCACAATTCTGAGGAGAAATGGCCAATCTTTATTCAGTTATCATTGGGTGCCTGTTTTGCAAGAAAGATCCTGAATAACAGAAAGGCAGAAATCTTTATACATTTTGGGGTTGACAAGCAGGAAATCTCAAGGAGCCGATTCATGGACACATTTTGAGCAAGAAAGATAGGTATTTAAACAAAGGAAAACGTAATTGTAAAAGCAAAACTGCTAAGAATTCCATTTTTAAACAGATGGGTTGTCTGTGGTCTCTCACTGTTTTCTATTTTAGATGAGAAATTTTCATTGTTTTTATGATAGGATTAAAAGGCAATTTTAATGGAAACACAGCTATGTTTAAGTTATGCATTAGCCTGGGGCTGGTCTAGTTTACATATGCAAGTTGGAGGGGTGAGCAGGGACAGCAGAGAAAATGGATAGTTTGCAACTGGTGATGCAGGCCGGTAGGAGTGGAAAAAAAGAAGAAGAAGATGGAGAGGAGTTTGGAGAAGAGTTTGTAGTTTATTTTATTATTTTCCTTCACAATCAGTATATGCTTTGTAATGTTTAGATTTGTTTCTTTATATTGGGATTAAATCAGTTGTAGCTGTTCTAGGCATGATTCTGTGAAAAGGCAGTTTAAAGATTAGACTGGAGCAGTCTTGCAGGTAATTGTGGGTTGACTGCTGAGGCAGAACCAGGTTGGTCAATTGAAAAGCTGAGGAAGAAGCAAATCTGAAGGAATTTGCTTATAAAAGGGAACAACTGAAGAGAAGACTGTGAGAACATAATGTGAGATGATAGTGAAGTTTTAGCAAAACAGACAAGTTGAAGTCTGACAAGACAAAATTTCTGATGGTAACGTATTTCAGTGAAACAACTAGATATAGATCATGGCATGTTGAATTTTTGCAGTTTCCAAGGTTGGTTTTAGAACCAACCTTGAAGTTGTAGAAGTTTCATTGCCCTTCAATGTAACTTCATTGAAGTTACATAACAGCAGCACTGGAATATTGGATAAACAAGATTCATTGCCTGGCTGAGGTTATTGGTATATATCTATCTATCTTGCCTTCTTTGCATGTGCTAAGGTAGAATGTGGTGGGTGGGTGTTGTTTTGTAAGTAGTACCTTGTTGGTAAATTATTTATTTAACTGGTAAGATATTCTATCTTACTTGTATGTTGGTTGTTTCCTGTGTTAAAGCTGTATGAAGTGATAGCGTGTTGGGAGGATGACATTTTTGTGTGTGTGGTTGTTGAATTATCATTATATTTGTGATAAGGAGATGACTCTAGTTTGTAGGTGCTGCTTGACTGTTGTGTGATGGGAAGGAATGTTGTTGGGTATTGAGTTGGCCTACTATTACTGGACCTTGATTACATTTTTTGACAGGTGCATAGCTAAGAGTTTCATCCTCTAGGCTGGGTTGGGGTGACATGTTTCTAAAAATTCTCTTGCATTTTTCAATCAGTCTTGTTGCAACAGTTCTACTGTTTCTAAGAAGTTACCCTCCAGGATCATGATTAATAAAATCAAATCATAACTTTTGACTAGTTGGCATTTGTGGGTATGTTTAGTTATCTTTTACTTTTTTGTGTGCATACATTTTATGTTATAAAGTAAAAGTTATTGTATAAGTTATTTTATTGTTTAATTTTCTTTGGTACAGTGTTTTTCGGTTTGCTTAGTAAGCTTTGTGGAGACTTCATTGATTTGTAAATCATGATTACTCCAAATGATTGGACTGATATAGTAATGGTCTATGAGATTCCTTAAGGAAAGGTTACTTTTCTGTGGATGATAGTTGGGTTGATTTGTATATTTTGATGAAATTGCACAAATATCCATTAAATAAAAATTATGCTGTAGTTTATTTCTGCTTTTTATGATTTTGATGTGATACAGGGTATTATGGCTGTTGAACTACCTTTGTTGGAAAGAATAGAAGTGCTAATTTAGCTAATATTGGCTGATCTCTTTTTTCTATTAGGAAAAGTGGGACACCTCTGCTTTATATCTCGTAAGAAATCTTGTAAGGTTTGAAGAATTCACAATGTTTTCAACATAACAAATTCAGGTATGATATTTCTAATAGGAAAATTGTCATTTTATTAGAGATCTTGCCTTTAAAAGCACATACAACCCTTTTAATTGTTACTCAAATCATGGGTCTCTTTTCTCATAGCACAGAGGTGGGCTATATTCAGCCCTTCCAGTTCAGCACCAGCTGGAGAGCCAGTCTTGTTTTAAGGAACCATTTTAATGAAAAGAAATGCATAATTGGTAATTGCAATGAATTTTTAAGTGCTCAAGGAATGTTTAATAATTTTATAATATCTCTTATGTAATAATAAAACACATACACGAGACTTCAGTCATTATAAAATGCTTTGTGCGGAAGAAATGGAGTTAATGATTTTATAAAGTTCTAATGTAAAACAGCCTCAGGTAATGGTAAATCACTGGTTTCATGTACTACATTAAGCCATTTAGTTTGTAGTTAAAACAATTTTAGTTTCCAGTAAATCACTACCACAAAAGTGGCTTATGCTCTGCAAACCCAGCCAGTTTCTGTTGGCTTAGGCAGTTTATTCGGGTTTATTTAGAATGTCGACAGCAAGATGTGTTCTCACCAAGTAGCAACCAGTGGAACTTGCTTATTCATAAAATGACTGTCATTATGACTGGCCCAGTTAGAAGCAGTCTATTTACCATGATATGGTTGCACCGCAGCTTTAGTCCTGTAGCATTTTTACTAGCCTAGTTTACCCATCTCTTTTTAATTGATTAGATGTACATATATGCAAACAAATTAACAGAATAACAGACTTGGAAGGGAGTTGTAGATCTTCTACTCCTATCCCCTGCTCAAGCAGGAAACCCTATACCATTTCAGACAAAGGGATATCCAATCTCTTCTTAAAAACTTCCAGTGTTGGAGCATTCACAACTTCTGGAGTCAAATTGTTCTACTGATTAATTGTTCCGCCAGGAAATTTCTCCTTAGTTCTAGGTAGGTTCTTGCCTTGATTAGTTTTCATCCATTGCTTCTTGTCCTCCTTTGGAGAATAGGTTAACACCCACCCACCCACCCCGCACCTTATCTTTGTGGCAGACCCTTATATATTGGAACATTGCTATTATGTCGCTCCAGTCCTTCTTTTCATTAAACTAATTACTAAGAGTGCCCCCATTTGTTTAATTTACTAAGAATGTCTATATATAAACCAGAGGGATTATGGAGAATAAAAATGGTGCTAGATATTGACATTTTCTGTTTCAACATGTTAGTTCTTCATTTTGTTGTTTTTCTTTTTCAAATTAAAATCTTTCAGAAAAGGCAACAAGAAAGGTATATATGCACACATGACACTTATGCTTATCTTACGACCTTCCTTTCTATTGTGTAAGTTAGAATGATACTTTTGCAACAAATGACTGTACTAAACCCTGAAATAATTTTGGTATAAACTATAACTTGATGTCATGTTTTAGGTTTGCAACATCGTGAATTTGTAGTGTGACTATGGGCGAAAAGAAACCAGAACCTTTGGATTTTGTAAAAGATTTTCAGGAATACCTAACTCAACAGACTCACCATGTGAATATGATTTCAGGCTCTGTTAGTGGGGACAAAGATGCAGAGACACTTCAAGGAGGTAAGTTAACATGGTGCAGCTGAGCTTTCATACATCTGTATAAATGAAAAGAGGTTCAATGTTTAAGAAATACTTTTTTTTCCTCTTTTCCTGCAACCTGTGCAATGTTTCCCAATAAGAAGCTTGATGTGCCTTTCTGTTGTTAATTGCAGCAGGGACTGAAGGTGATCAAAATGGATTAGACCATCCTTCAGTAGAAGTTCCACTGGATGAAAACTCAGGAGTGTTGGTAGATGGTTTTGAAAGAACTTTCGATGGGAAATTAAAATGCCGATATTGTAACTATGCCAGCAAAGGAACAGCACGACTCATAGAACATATCAGAATCCACACAGGTATCATCGTACCTGCATGTTTTATATTTTTCTAGTGATATTACACACTTTAATAAATTGCATGTAAGCTATGTGTTTTTCTTTTATATTTTCCAACAAATGCTTAAAATTTAAATATGAGTTAAGACAAGAAAAACAAGCCAGATTATATTTCTCATGTGGCAGACTTCTTAATTTTTTCGTTATTTTAGAAATAAGACTGCAGTTTAGATTTTGGATCTGGTCGGTTCTTGTAATTGTCAAGTATCTTAACTGCTTAGAATTTGATAAAAGTAACCTTGGAACTCATCTCACTGCAATGCTTTCTTTCAGACTATTTGTAGTAACTTCTTGATTTATTAGGATGCAATTGCCATGAAAAAGTGATCAAAATAAAGCTTCCTTCATGTTTCTCCAGGTGAAAAACCACATAGATGTCACCTATGTCCCTTTGCATCAGCCTATGAACGTCACCTGGAAGCTCATATGCGGTCTCATACTGGTGAAAAACCTTACAAATGTGAATTGTGTTCCTTCCGCTGTAGTGACAGAAGCAACTTGTCTCACCATCGGAGACGCAAACATAAAATGGTGCCAATAAAGGGTACAAGGCCTTCCCTTAGTAGCAAGAAGATGTGGGGTGTTTTGCAAAAGAAGACCAGTAACTTGGGGTATAGCCGAAGAGCACTGATTAACTTAAGTCCACCTTCCATGGTGGTTCAGAAGCCAGACTATCTTAATGATTTCACTCATGAAATTCCAAATATTCAGGCTGAAGCATATGAAAGTATAACAAAGCCAACAGAGACTAGTGGATTGCCAAGAGATTCACAAGACCTTATGATAGATAATCCTTTAAACCAGCTATCTACTTTAGCAGGACAGTTGTCTAGTCTCCCCCCTGAAAACCAAAACCCACCATCTCCTGATGTTGTACCATGTCAAGATGAAAAGCCTTTTATGATGCAGCAACCTGCTGCAGCAACTTCTGTTCCAGCTGTCACAACCAGTATTCCCCAGAACTCATCCCCTACAAGTCCAGATCCTCGTCCTGTACATTCACAAAGAAATTACAGTCCGGTGGCTGGTCCAAGTAGTGACCACAGTGCCCAGGCCAGCACCCCAAGTATCAGTAACAGTCAACCAAGCACTCCAGCACCAACTCTTCCGGTTCAAGATCCTCAGCTTCTGCATCACTGCCAGCACTGTGATATGTATTTTGCTGACAATATCCTGTACACTATTCATATGGGATGCCATGGATTTGAGAACCCTTTCCAATGCAACATTTGTGGTTGCAAATGTAAAAACAAGTATGACTTTGCTTGCCATTTTGCCAGAGGCCAACATAGCCAGCATTGACTGATTTTTTAAATGTAGACCGTGCTTTCTTTTATTTATTTGTTTAAACACATTTCTGTTTCTTACGTAATTGGAAAGTTGCCTTTGGAGGAATCCAACTAACAATTTAATGTTGGATGCAGACCATTTATATTGTCATAATTTGCTGACAATATGTTTGCTAGTCATGGTGGTATTCTTTATACTGAGCTCCTCAAGCAAAAGTGAGGCTTACAGTGCAATTGTATCTTCTAGACAGGTTTTTTAGAATAACAAAGTGTGGATTTACTTTATATAAAAACGAAATCTTGGATCAATTCTAGTACAGCTACAATTCCTTAGGTTAGCTTGTGCCACAAAAGAGCCTATAATTCTGCTTTTCTCAAATTAGCCTAATACAATCAGTTTGGGGGCTGTAAGATTGTATGTGTGGGCCACCTGTTAAACTGCTAGAAAATTCTGTAAGAATCATCAGCAAACATGTCTACAAGAAAATTTAGAATTCCCTACGCCCAAAACCCTGTAATTGCAGTCAGGTGTTTAATGATGTTCCTTTTGTACATTGTGGAAAATAAGATACAAAAATATCCACTTTCCAGTACTCCTATCCAGTCTTGCGGGGTGGGAGGACAGAATACAACCAAACAATGCCTGGTGTTAAAACTTTTGCAACTTTTCAAAACTGTGGAAAAAGAAAACTTTAGAACAAAAATGGACAATGTGTTAAAAGAATGTACCATAATCTTTTTGACTAGCTTTGCGGCACATTACAAACATTTTCATTGCCTTTAAGTGCAGATGTCTGTGCTATTTTGCTTTTGCCTTCTAAGCAGTAACGAATTTTAATGGAAATGAAACAGCAAGAAAGTTACGTGATTTCGATGACCCATTCAGATTTTGTGTGGTCATTTTAACTGTGAATCATTTCTTTTTGGAAAACAGCTCTAGTCACAGAGGCAACAAGGGACAAAAAATAATCTAGACTTTTGGTTTTCTTTAAAGATTCTGGACAAAGTAAGGCAATATGCAAATATGCAGAATCACATTAATGAACTGCAGTGGATATAAAATGTATGATACTTCTGTCTTAAAAAATACTTAGGAAAAAATAGGCACTTTAAACAAATTATGCTAGCAGAAACTACAGAATATTAGTTTATAGCACATAATTCTTTAATAGCATACAGAAGAACACTGAAATGCACTTTTATTGTATATTTTTTTATTTCACAGGAAACAAAAATATACTTTATATTGCTATCCCTTGCATAACAAGTAAATATGCACATACAAACCCATTTCAAACATGATAGAGTGCATTTATTGAACTGTTTAAAAACCCTGCTTTTCATGTTTGCGTATGTCTGATTATAAGCATCTTCAGAATGTTTGATTCCTCTGAAAAACAGATCTTTCCAAACCTCTGAGGAAAGGCTTTGGAACGAGTACAGGGTGGTAAGGAAAAAATATGTCATTTATTTAGAGACACTCTTACATGCTGTCTCTGGTAAGAGCATTTTTAGAATTTCCTGATTATTTTTTTTTTATTTGAAGTTTTGCTGGTTAACACTGGTAACATCAGTGGTAGTATTTAAAATCCCTTGCAAAAGGATGTCACAAAATGTCCTAGCGCTGAAATTCCCATCACTGCTGGACATATCCGCTGATGGAAGTTGGGGTTAGATGTTGTCCACCTGCGGAAAACCATGAAAGGTAGAAACATCTGGTAAGTAGCTACGATTTGGGCAGGATAGCTGTTGATGACCCCATACACCTGAAGCAAATCAGTGGATTCATGTATTTCTTCAGAGTAGAGAATAATTCTTTTTCTTTTCTTTTTTTCTTCAGGGGGGAATCTCCCAAGTATATTTCAAGTCTTTTATTTGCATCACTGGTCTATGATGGTAATAAAGATTTGAGTGATTGATACTTTCATTTGCAAAAGTGCTGTAAATGTTTTAATGAGTAATATTCAATAGCTTACCAGTTGAGGAAAATATTAAACATTTGCAGGGCTTTTTTTTTAAACAGTACATAATTATCTACTTACCTGACGTTCCTTTCTAGCAGATTTCCATCTTACCAGTTTCCAGTGATATGCATGTTCAGATGTCAGCTATAACTTAGTCAATGATTTTAGTCTTTGTATAGCCATACTGGTCCGTGCAGAAATCCAAGAAGCTTCAAAATACGTAGTGCTGGTATAGGGACCCAAGACTTCTGCAGGTCTTGCATTTGAAAAAGAGTGGTCTGGTTTACCTCTAAATTAAAAATACAAATGGTATATTCTACCATTTTAATTAGGTTTAAAAGTGCATATGGCTGTGCATAGGTATTTATGAGAAAGTCTTTATCAGTGATCCCTTTAGGGAAAACTGATCTGCAGATATTTTGTATCCCTATAACATCATTTCAGAGTTTTGCAGCTTCCAAAGATTACTTGGACCAGTCTGGTCATACAAAGACCAAAATTACTGACTAGGTTACATTGGACTCCACTGAGTAGACAGTGCAAGTCTGAGGTACCAGTTCTTGTGTTGATTATCTGTACAACTTCCAAATAGGGTCATTACATGAAATAACTTCATTAATAAGTCCTTAGGAAATGTAGAAATTTAAAGATTTGGGTTCAACATCAATAAAATTCCAGCAAAGGTTCAATAAATGCTAATATTTTTAATATTCTGATACCATTTTTTTTTGTTTTATTCAAATGAGTTTAGATTTTGGCATTAAGGTGGCAGTGCTGCCTTAGGGGCACTTCCGCTTAGAATTTCCCTGATGCCTTTTGCAGTACTATTGATTGAGAACTGCTACCTGTAACACAAAGACTGAAAGTAGGATAAGAGCTCTGGTGGCGCAGTGGTTAGAATGCAGTATTGCAGACAAACTCTGCCCACAGCCTGGAGTTTTATCCTGACAGGCCTGAAGGTGGACTCAGCCTTGCATACTGTTGGGGGCAATACGCGAAACAATGTAAACCAGCAGAGTGTGCTATAAAGCATTATGGGATAGTATACTGTATAAGCCTAAATGCTATTGCTAGGATAAAAAATAATCATGAAATTAGATACAGATCTAATTTAAAGCTGCATGGGGTGCAATTGACAAAAACTACTGAGAAATCAGTAAATTTATTTAAACTCCACTACTTCAATGATAAAAGCCATATTTGCATGAGAGAGACATCAAAGCACTCAGCTTGGATAGAACTGTCAGTATGTTTATGGTTTTGTAATAGGAACCAAAATGCTGTGCTGTTTTTGATTAACCCAATTATAGTATCGGACAGGAAGCACATAGCCTTGTTCTATTCTGTTACAGTCTGAGTTTTTCGACAAAAGAATAAAACTTTTTTAAAATGTGCTATCCAGGTTTTCCAACTGTGTAAATGGAGAATCTCAGCAAATTCCCTGCTGGAAGCTCTTTCAATCCCAAAAGTATTTTTTTTCACAATTATATTTTGCCTTTGTTTCTAATATATATATATATATGGTTTCTATTCCAAAGAAAGAAGCCTGTTTTTATGACAATCCCCCCCGCCGTATTTTGGAAAATGTTTTTATAATCTTCCTACAGTAATCACTTTGAATAATTTGTACTGTTGGATATCCACACTGCCTCATCCCCATCTCAGATAACCAAATCTTTGATCTATATAATTGCCAGTGCTCACTCGCAATAATGGGTAAATACAGAATACAATTTGTCAGATTACTGTAGTCTACTAACCGATAACCAGTTCATTTTTCCTGTTTTGCTAGGTAAGAATGCAGGTTTAACAGGAAAATACCAGTATCTAGTTGGTGCCAATTATATCAAGGAAGCAAGTGACACAATCATTGGTAGTCTTGTCCCATTCTAGCAATTCACTCATGAACAATTTGGGCATGTTCTGCCTTACTGCACTTATGAATTTTGTATTTTAAAATACCGAAGCCTGTGAAATGAAAATGGTTCATTAGCTTAAGAACTGAAATAATTCAGAAGCAGGGATGGATGGGCAGAATGAAATAACTGAATCAGATATGCTAACCGGAAAACAAGGCAGAGTGCAACAATTATAAGTTTTAGCAAGAAATTGCCACGTAGCAATGAAGTAGGAAACAGTACTGAACAGATGAGGGCTTTTTGAAAAATAGGTAAACTTAATTTTGGAGGAAATTAAAAGACTGTTGGCAGATCATTTGCTTTTAAGTCTTGCCAGTACTTTTGTAGAATAGAAGCGTGGACAATGACCAAGTTATGATCAAGAGAACAGAAGTCATAATAAAGGGTCGAACATATATGCAAAACAGAATGCATAGAGATGGACATTGTATTTAGGGCAAATAATTTAAGATCAAAAAATGTCACTAATAAGGAATATTGCAGATCATGCACACTCAGGTTTTAAAAAAAACTAGTTGAAAAAAAATATATCCTTGTTCTGTATAGGTAGTTCTCAACTTATGACCACAATTGAGCCCATTTCTGTTGCCAAGTGAGACAATTGTTACATGAATTTTGCTCCATTATATGATCTTTCTTGCCACAGTTGTTAAGTGAATCACTGCAGTTGTTAAGGTAGTAACACGGTTGCTAAATGAATCTGGCTTCCCCTTTGACTTTGCTTGTCAGAAGGTTTCAAAAGGATCATGTGACCTCACAACACTGTAACCATCATATATACGAGTCAGTTGCCAAGTATGAATTCTGATCATGGGGATACTGCAGTAGTCGTAAGTTGAAAAATGATCTTAACTCATTTTCTCAGTGCTGTCATAACTTCAGACAGCTGCTGAAAGAACTGTTGTAAGTTGAGGACTACCTGTACAGTAATATCAAAAGAATAAATAGCATCAATGATCACCAACCTTGGCTGGAGATTGTACTAAAAGAAGGAAAATGGAGCAGGTAGGACACCACTGAGAATAGTGAGTTGCCTGAAATCAGAAACTCTGTATTTTTATATATATAATAAGATATAAAGGTGATGAAAGAATATATTCCAACCTGGATTTTTGCCACCAACAAAAGGAAGTCATTTTGCATGAAAAATAGAATCACAATACTTTAAACATTTGGATTAGGATGCTAATGAGGTACATTTATTCACATTAAACTCATTTGGTAATGTTTTGGTTTCCTGGTGATAATATGGAAGTGGTTGATCACTGCCTTGTTCAGCCTTTTTAAAATTCCTGGTACAACCTATAACCCTGGGATTTCTTAGTGAACTTACCTGCAGGTATTAAGCATGCCTAATATTCTTGTTGATTCTGATCAGTTGAAATCCATTAGGCATGATTAACTAATTGGTGTAGTAGACACCTGTTAAAAGTTATCCTAACACTTTTATTGCTTTCATTTAGCAAGACATGGGGCTCTTTCAGCCTGCTTGCCTGGCTGTTAATGAGGAGCTTAGAAGGAGACTTGTCTATCTCTGCAGGAGCCATAATTATAGGCAATTAATACTGAAAGCTGACAGAAAAAAAAATAGTGCCCTTTAATTAAACATCTTCAAGCAGGAAATAATATTTTTAAGATTGAATAATAGATTCTACCATTCAGAACTAAATTTAACTTTTAAAAGTACACAGGGAAGCTGTATCTATTACAGATAGCTTTATTGTTAAATTTCCATCACACCGTTGATATCACTTCATGAAGCAAAATAAAATGCTACTGTTTATTAAAATACTTTTTAACAATATCATCTGTCTCTTGGGAAAACACAGACGTTATATCAAATGTACTATTTTCTACATAAAACTGATTTTCTTTATTAGTCTTTTGTTTTAACTGTTCTAAGAATTTTACTTTCTGCTTGTTGAGCTCCTCTGACAAAATCTTCATCTCACTTGGAGTAAGGCTTTTGGCTGGAAAACAAAACAAACGATGAAATGCTGTTGTTTAAACTTTGTGTTATTTTAACGTTTGAGAAGGACAAGCTATTATCAAAAAAGAAACAGGGCTATAGCTATAAAATAGATCCATAAACATGTCTAGGCCATAATGTGGTGTGTTTCCTTTGGCTTAGCAGGTTCTACAATCAGCCTCTGTAGTATAAGAAACATGTTTCATGTGTTGTATAAACCCAGCCAGTTGTGATTTAGTCTATAAATCAGCTTATCAACTCCATAGAGTACACCATCAATATATATTAAACTTTTGAGGCTTAATTTTATACCTATAATACCCAACCTCCCAATAAAAGGCAACCAACCTTTCAACGGTAAGATTACTATCCTTCTCAGATATATTACAGCCAGCCCAGCTCTCTGATGTCCTGGCTAGAAAAGTCTTAGTGTAATATATAAACCAGCTCTGCCATTGCAGAACAATGATCTGCCAAGAACCTTTCAATTGCCAATAATATAAATGGTTTCTTCTGTGTATGAAAACAGTCTCAGCAATAAAATATTCCATAGGCATCATTTGTTAGCATTGTCTTCAGAGCAATAGTTAAATTCCCTCTAATGAAAGCTAGTTCGGTCCAGTGGCTAAGGTATCAGGCTAGAAACCAGAAGTCTGTAAATTCTTATTCCTTCTTAGGCATGAAAGCTGGCTGGTTGACTTTGGGGCAGTCACTCTCCCTCAGTCCATGACATTAAGCTCGGGATACAAGCCAGTCAATTCCTATTGCAACCTATTGAAAAAAAGCAGACCCTCCCCCTTCCTTGCAGTAAAATTCTCGGAAGAAAAAAAGTTACATTCCCACTAGTAAAGTCATCCCTAAGACTTGCTCAACATACCTTTAGCCTTCTGCATTATTTCAGAGATTGTTCGCCTGAGAACTTGATCAGCTTGATGTAGAACATTGCTTGCACATATAGCCCGATCCATCTCCTAGTCAAGATCAACCAAAATTGTTTTAATACTGTTGTTACTGATCCTTAGTACACCAGAATTCTGGATAGTAACATGGATGGTGTCGTAAATTTGATAAATAAATGAGCAAGAATTAACAATTCAGATTACTTTGTATTGGAACAATTCTAGGTTACTTTCTGAAAGTTATTCGCCTTCCCTGCCAAGTTTTGGCATAGACCCGAAGTGCATGCTTCCAATTCTGTAGCAAGTCCCCTCCACAATCTAATTTTATATACAAGGGTTGAATGAACAGTATTGCCTCCACCTCGGTAACTTTAACTTAAATGGTGATATTTTAATGCAAATGGGAAATAATTCTTGAAATGAACTATTTTGTTACCTGTATTCATTCTACACATAATTACTACATATTTTTGCCAATGATGAACAAGCTTCTTAAAACCTTAAAGATTCTATAAATCCTTTCCACTTCATTTGATGTCCAAAAATGTGTTTATTCAATTTTAGAGAAAAGTAGAAGTTTCCTGGCTATAGAGGAAAATGGGGGGGGGGGGGGGGGGGAATACTCAAGATCCAACTTTGGGCCAGAACTAGGGAGAGACACTGCTGAGACACTTACACCAACCCTCCTCCTTCAGATTAAAATTCCGTTTATCAGATCATTATGTAGATTGTGGCTCTCCCTTTTGTTTCCCAAGGTTATTCCCACATACAATTACATAATGCAACCTTTTCTCACAGCCACTTTCCATCAATTGAATTGAAAGAACAAGATGCTAAAAACACATCTGAACTTCTAGTGCATCATTACTGCTGTCTGTTTGCAGCTTATAAAATTGGAGGCATTATTTTTCATTTAACCCTCACACCAACATTAATAATACTAAGTAGGATTTGCTTTTATATTTTCAGGATACAGTGTCTTTAAGCCAAAGATCAACATTTAAGATTGTGAAACTGGTGATGCGTTTTATAAAAAGGCCAGGAGACAATTTGGAAAAATTTACATTTTGTCTTAGGAACTTTAAAAATAGAAAACAATCTTAAGAAATAAGATGAGGTGTATTAAAAGCCTTCTGAGTTGTAATCATTTTTTTTTATTCTATTCAGCTTTTGGGAAGCAGAAATTGAACAGTAAATTAGATTTATATTTTTATATAATGTTTGGCTTCCATAGAATGTGCAGTCCATTGCCTCCAAAGTGAGTGGCCTCAAAAGCCTCTCCGTTAGTTGAACAAACCATGTGACACACACACACACACTGATTAGATACAATATAATTAAAATGAATCTGGGTTCTGCATCTATCCCATTTCACCTGCTTCTGAAGTGTCAAAGACCAGTTATGTGTTGGTCCCTTTTATACAGTCTTTTGATCATTTTAATATGTTAATTTTAATGCCGAATGCTTTTAATGTTTTTAATGTTCTCAGTATTTTATATTGTCCTTTTATGATGTTGCAAGCTGCCCAGGGTCACTTAATAGTGGGATGGGTAGCATATAAATTTAAAAAATAAATAAAAATTGCAATCTTCCATTTTAGAAAAAAACTGGACATTCCTGGTATAAAACAGTGGATAGTTTTCCAACTCTCTTTTTTATTTTTATCCACAATGGCAAGGGCTAAATATTTTATCCCCATCAAGGGCGTCCTATATATAGCAAATCTCCTGAACTTATTAACCCACATAAGTCAAGGTACCTTTTCTTCTGTATTCTCTTCCATGGGTTTTACTGGATTTTCCAAAGCAGAAGATAACAAATTAAACACCTGAAAACTGAAAAAAATATAAAATTAAATTGCAAATGCAAACATACAAACGTCTGGCAGCTTGCTCAAAAATAATGTCTGAGATCAATGGGATCAATAACATCCATCTAAAAAGCTAATCCCTGAAGAAATTCAATGTACAAACTGCAATTCAGTACAAATGAATATGCATTTCTCTATAAGTAGAAGCCTTCTCCCTCCCTCATATCTTCCAAAATCAAATTTTACTAGACTATGTAAGAAGTTTTCCCTCACAAATTCCTTTCCTCTGAGGCAAGAATCCTACAAAGTGCCCAGAGATCATTATAAAAGAATATAAATAATTGTTTCAATGAGATCACTTACTTATCTTCTAATGAAAATTCAGCACTTTTCACAATAAGACTATTTTGCTCCCACATGTATTTTTTTGAATTTGGACATTCTAGCTTTTCTGCCATTGCAAATATGGTTTCCTCAGGTAATGGCTGCTTTCTCTGAGAATTTCTCTCTAAACAAACTTCAACCTGGCAGTCTAGGAACAATTGACAGAAGCCCAACGAATCTAGAAAATAAAATATATGTTTATCAAAACCGGCCATTTAAAACTCATTGTACACAGACTGTGTAAGATGCACTGTGTAAAATTAAAAATTAAACAATAGATTAAGAGGCAATTAAATATTTATTAAATGTAATCACACACAAATCTGCATAGCTATTTAAACAAGTTTTTCAGGTTAAATCTTGTCAATATGCAAGCAAGAGAATTCTAAAATGCATAGATGCATTACATAAAATGCATTGCATGAAAAATAGTTTTGGAAAATGTAAAATATCAAACAGGAATATGGGGTGATCAGTTTTCCCCTTCTGAGCTTATTAAGTCAGTGGATTACATTCTCCTTCAAGCGAGAAAAGCTTCCCCCTTTGGTGTTGGCCTCTAAGGCGAAATTTGTTTCAATATAAGAGGAAAACCATGTAGTTGTTGGCCAGGAAATTTGCTCAGCAGGTTATAAAACCATCCAAACTCTCGGTCATATTCCAAAGCAGCACTTTATCTACAGCAATACCCAGAGCTGGCATATATATATATATATATATATATATATATATATATATATATATATATATATATATATATATATATGTGTGTGTGTGTGTGTGTGTGTGTGTGTGTGTGTGTGTCTTCTTAAGTTTTTGCAGGTGTGCATATGCAAAAAATTAAAATCTCGGGTGTTTTCCTGCGTCATTATAAATAAGTTGGTTAAAATATTTAAAATCCTGGTTAAAATCCCATCTTAAAATCTTCTAAAATTCCTTACAGAGCACTCTGCAAGGTCCTTTAAAACCCATAGCTTCTACATGAAACAGAGCCTGAAGATGACAGGGTGTGAGTCTGTCGAAACGTTGCTTTAAGAAAAACTTTTAAAGTCACTGGTAGGATTTTAGCTGAGGTTTTAAAGGACCTTGCAGAGTGCTCTGTATATATATATCCTTTCCACTATATATATACATATATATAGTGGAAAGAATATATATATATCCTCTCCACTAGCTTCAATATGAGGGGGAGGGGAAGAGGGAGGGAGGAAGGGAGAGAGAGAGAGAGATTTATGAAAGCTATAATTCTCCCACTTTTATGCTGTCAGAAAGAACCTAGCAGGATACAGAATATCTTGGAAGTCTCCTACCCCCACCCTAAATAATAGGTAGCAATTGCCTAAATTCAGTACCATGAGGAAACAGAATGGTCAGATCATTAGCTTTAACTAATAGAACAGTTTTCACAATGTCCTTCCAGGGACAGCTGAACCAATGAATACCACAGACTGACAACCTCAGATTCAAGAACAGCGTCAATTTGTCTGGAACAGCTGGAGCAGCCCCTCCTTACACAAAGGAACTCCTAACCAATAGCCTCTTTGTTGCATACTGATCCACCAATGAGTGGATGCCAATTCACCAGGATCACCATCCAACTAGAAAGAAAGGCAAGAAAAGTAATACTCCTATTGGTGGATGAAGTAATTTGACTCTCCATCTCTCAGAGATGTATGGTCCTCTTCCAGCCAAGGTCATCCATCAGGATGTGAAAAGCCATTTCTATACTCATGCCCCAAGATTTCTAAGTATATCAAAAACAACAGTTCACAAAAAATATGTAAAAAATAGATAGTGACATCCTGTACCATGGATGGCTGCCCACTAAAGATGTTTTGGTAGAGATGTTCTATGCAGCACTTTATTGATTTGTAGGACAGCACAAAAAATGAACTTGAGAAGTTCAACCCTGTTCACCAAGAAAAATCCCTTTTAACTACAACAGCTCAACATATGGTTTGCGTTGCTGAATTGTGAGGTTGAATCGCTGGTGTAAAATGTAAATCCAACTTACACTGGCGAGCTAACTGGTACACTTCATATCTCATGCTCCGATAATAAAAGTTGTCATCTAAAATAAAATATATTGGCCTGAGCGGAATGAAATCTATTAAATATTGACAAGATGCAGAGTCTTCTGTTCCTGCAGATATTAATCCTTGTTCCATCAAACAGGAGACAAAACTTTTCCACATTGTATCAGTTCTGTTTGAAGGAGGAAAGTAATGGCATCCTTTAATAAGAGCCTGAAGGAAGTGTTCAAGGTACAATAATAATTCATGCCGGTATGATCTCCAATGAGAAACCTATAACGTAAGAAGACAATTATTCATGTTAGATTACAGATTGGCTGCAATCTGGAGCAGCTATCAACGGCAACAAATGCACTGTTATTTACCTCAATGTAAAATGGAGATTTGATCTCCATAGATTTTGATTTGTTGGTCATTGTATTTTAGGTCACAGGCATTTTTTTCTGTCTAGCCATCTCATTCTATTTAATTTAAATCCTTCCCCCACATACATATTTTGATAGAAAGCTCAATTTCACCATAATGGTACTGCTAGAGTCTTTCCAGAAAAACTACCCAACTCCAGTTCCTGTTGGAACAGATTAGCACCTGACCCTATCAAAATTAGACAAAGGATTCAATGCAAAGCATTTGAAGGGGCATTTTGCAAAATGCATGGCGGTGAAGAAAGTGCCCTTCCTCATTAAATTTTCATTAAATTTTCATTCAGCACAGCAGCTGCATCCTCCTGAAGACCCAGCTCAATTGCTTTGAAGGCCTTTTCAGATTATCACCATGTGCAGGTGTGTTCAGAGAAAACTTTCTGCTGGAACAGTCTGCAAAGCAAGCTATGCACGCATAGAATTGTAAAAAAGCAGCGCAGGTGAACTTTCTGGAATATGTAGTTGCTTTGATTCTTTGAGGAAGGATGATTTTGCTTCCGGAAACACTCCTTCAAATATTTTATACAACTCTTGTAGCAATGCTAACTTCTACAGAAGGACAACCATCACTGCAGCCCTCCACCAATCTTGGCTTTATGGCAGAGTGGCTAGACGGAAGCTTCTCCTCAGTTCAAAACACCTGAAAGCTTGCTTAGAGTTTGCAAAAAAGCACTTGAAGGACTCTCAGACTACGGGGAACAAGATTCTTTGGTCTTATGGAACCAAGATTGATCTATTTGGCCTCAATTCTAAACATTATGTCTGGAGGAAACCAGTCACCGCTCATCATCTGCCCAATATCATCCAACAGTGAAGCATGGTGGTGGCAGCACCATGCTGTGGGGGTGTTTTTCAGCAGCAGGGATTGGGGGACTGGTCAGGGTTGAGGGAAAGCTGAATGGAACAAAGTACAGGTACATCTTAATGAAAACCTGTTCCATAGCACTCAGGACCTCAGACTGAGCCGAAGGTTCACTTTCCAACATGACAATGAACCTAATAAGCACAGAGCCAAGACAACACAAGAGTGGCTTAGGGACTCCTAAAATCCTAGAGTGGCCCAGCCAGAGCCCTGACTTGTATCCGATTGAACATCTCAGAAGGAACCTGAAAATGGCTGTCCAACGACATTCACCATCTTATCTGACTGAGCTTGAGAGGATTTGCAAGGAAGAATGACAGAAAATCCCCAAACCAGGTTTGCAAAACTTATCGCGTCATACCCAAAAAAACTCAAGGCTGTAATTGTTGTCAAAGGTGCTTCAACGAAGTACTGAGTGAAGAATCTGAATACTTATGCCAATGTGATATTTCATTTTTTTAAAAATAAATCTACAGACGTTTCTAAAATTCTGTTTTCACTTTGTCATTATGGGGTACCGAGTGTAGATTAATGAGAAAAAATGAATTTCAAAAACTGTACAACCAGGCTGCAGCATAATAAAAATGTGAAGGGGGTCTGAATACTTTCTGAATGCACTGTACACACATTGTACAGTGCATACCATAGTTATGTATGTATGTATTTGGTTCTTGGCTTATGACAAGTCACTTAAGGACTGTTCGAAGTTACAACAGACCTTCCAGAGCTACTTAGTACTTGTTTTTGTAATATAGATTATATATATAATCTATTATTAGATTATATATTATACTTTATTAGCAAATTTAGGACTACATATTCACAAGATAAGCTTCATTGTTAATTTTAAAAATAAAATATTTAACTAATTAAACTATAAAGTTAGTATGAAATCTGAAAATGCCACAGTGCAATGATTAACACCAAAATGCCACAGTGCAATGACAACAACCAATGTGTGTGTGCCTGTGTACACGCACATGTACACACACCCTTAATGCCTTCATTACACCAAACTGGTTCTAAAGATCAAGCGGGGATTTAACTCTGATTTATTCTCATAATTTGCTATTTGCTGTTGATTAACTTACTGAATTTGCATTAAAAATACTTTAGTGAGAAAATCTTCTAACTGCCCAGAGTCTTCTGAAGTAAGTGATAATAAGGTAATGTCTAACCCTAATCTTACCTCTGTTTCACTGAATGCTTCCAAAGGAATGAGATCGTCATAACTGAGAAGAATGCAGGACCATCCTTTGTGCTTCTTCAAGGAGGAACTCAGCGCTTGTGCTGTCCTAGTTTTACCTGCTGCTGGTAAACCACAAAGCACACATAGTCCCAGCTGATGGCCTCCAACTCTCTCTTGCTCCATGGTTTCCCCTTGATGAAACTCCGTGAGATCAAGGAACTGATGGTTTAATGTTCTGCATTAACTTAACGTTGCAACGTATTTGCTGTTTCACACGAAGAATGATCAGAAGTGCCAGTACTGAAGAGACAATGGCTTTGCCTGAATACTTTGTTTTCTGATAGCTTTTGATGCCATACTTTTCCTAGTTAGAAGAACAAGGACGCTTAAATAAATAACAAAGAAACTTGAGTTGTTACTTAACAGTAACATAAACATAGATAATCGACAGTACATAAAAAACACATACATACACCAGAATAGAGGGCAACTGTTATATTGAAAATGGACACATTGAGATCTATTTTTTAAAAATAATAACATTTTTCAGTTTAGTATTTATTAGAGTTTTATTCTGCCTTTATTACTTTATAAGTAACAAGGCAGTGAACAAGGTAGACACCTTTCTCCTCCTATTTTCTCACATTTATCACTTTTCATAAATTCTAAAAAATCAATATCAAAGTGTGATTTACGTTTATCATGCTGTTTGTTCAATAACCCACAGTAATTTTTAAAATTAATTTAAAGAAGTTAAAGGAAGTTAAAATAAGATGGACATTACTGCCACCTACTGATGTTATCTATAAATTTTTTAAAAAACCATATTCTCAATAATACCAATTATTGTGATTTAAAAACAGCACTCTATGAAAAATAGAAATTTGAAAAAAAACTATTTCACAACCTTATAACCCTCAGTCCTAAGTGTTTCATTTTGTTTTAAATTGGTACTAATGATGAATCTTGATAGATTTATGAATTAATGGGGTGGATATTTACCCTTGCTTTATGTTCCTATTGAGGAATTCAGATGTAACAATTTCGTAACTTTTCAGTAAAATAGTGAATGTAGACCAGGAATATCCACCATCGTAATCTATCTTGTTTGTAGGCATAACAGAATAGCCACTATTTTTTTAAAAAAATATTCTAAGATATTTGAATTTATGGGGTAGGAGTAAATGCCTTGGATTATTTTGCAGGGGCTTGCATCTCTCCAACCTTTGATTTTAGCATCTTCTTCATTCCCGCTCCAGATTGCCAAAGTCCCCAGTTCATACCTGAACTTGCTGAACTAAGCCAGTGAAAAATGAGGCAGTGCCTATCACAACCAGGCCATGTTTGTTAAATGTTAAACCTGGTTCCAGGGACATATGTGCGTGATTTAGCCCATTTGGTTATTTTAAGTAATGCACTGGGCAAATTCAGTACCCAGAGATTAAATGGCTGGTCTGAACCCAGCCAGTGTTTAAAAAGTCTTCCCTTTGCCACTTACCTTCTCTCCCAGACTTGTTTATCGAGTCGCTTCTTTCTATCCTACTCTTTTTTATCCATTCACCTGCCCTCGACAGCAGTCACCCCTTTTCCCAGCCAAGGAGAAAAAAAAACAGCTATTCCTACCTCTGCCAGCGACACTCTATCTTCGTAAAGGGGAGGACTCTATCATTCGCTTACTAAAGTCCGCAGGCGAGTGTACGCGTTGAATTCTGGGAGTTGAAGTCCACGCATATCAAAGTTGCCAAGATTTGAGACACACTGCCCTAGGGTTGGAAAACAGAGTCACGAGTAGTTTCCTCCTCCTCCTCCTCAACAAGTCACGCCGGTCGAATTCATCCAGCACGCTAAGCCACAAACGAGGAAACCACTGTTTGGTTTTAATGTGTGAACCTATATTCAACACAATTGGACCTAATTGGATTTAAAAGGGAAACAAGCTGATACATGTGATGTTAACTCGGACCAGATTTTTTAAAAAAATTAAGGGAAACAGTTGCAGTGGGAAGAAGAAGAAGAAGAATATAAAACTCCCAGCTCCATATAGTCCATAGAACCCAGTCAATGGTCTTCCACTTCGAGTTTTATCGCCTGCTTTGGCTTCTCCCTGGCAAACACAGCCATGGCTTGGAAATGGCAATTAACTCAAAGATTGCCTGCCTCCACGTTCACACAACCGGATCTGCGATCGGCTGAGGACGCGGCTGGAACTGCATTAAGATGAGAAAACATTTTATTTCCGAAAGCCGGGTATTTCTCATTTTCCAGAAATTGCACTGCTACCGAAAGTACAGGCATTAGGAAAAAAGAATCGACGACTAGCCAATAGGAAGAGGAGACGTTTGTTGGCCAACGGCTATTGGATCCGCGGCGCCCAACTTGCTTCTGATTGGGTGAAAGCAATAGAAGATCAGGTCTGTCCTGAGAGGGAATATCCCTTAGTCCCCCCACCCTCCTCCTTCTAAGGACGATTTTACGGTTTGCGAAATTGTCACTTCTGCCGACTGGATATACACTAAAGCAAAAAGTCTACTCCATGGAGATTCTCAGTCATCCAGGTGATAGTTGTCCCAAAGGTGCTTTTTCAGGAGACAACTGGACTTTCTGTTTTTTTTTTCTTTGAAGACGTTTCGCTTTCCATCCAAGAAGCTTCAAAGAAAAAAACAAAGTCCTGTTGTCTCCTGGAAAAGCACCTTTGGTACACTGAAGCAACTTTTTTCAAACTTGGCAATTTGAAGATATGTGGACTTCAACTCCCAGGATTCCCAGCCAGACAGCTGACTGAAGAATCCTGGGAATTGAAGTACACACATTTTATAAATTGCCAAGTTTGGAAAACGCTGCATAATGGGAAACTCCACTGCTTTGGAATGATTTTAGGAAACAAATTGCAGGAACAAAATGGAATGGGTATTTAGAAATTGTAAAGGAGACTCCAGCACCTTTCTACCTGTAATCGGCACTCAGGTCAGCATAGATTAACTCCAAGGTCAACTTCAGACCAACAATTCAAGTAAGCAATATCCCAATCAAGAAACTGTCAAAGAGCCATCAGTAAACATAACAATCAAAGAATCCCTAAGACCGCCCCCACCCAAACTGGCAAGATACCGGAATATAAACTGACAGCAAACAGCACTCCTTACTAGCACTGGTGATGCTACCTAGTTAGGGTAATGAAGTGTCTGCAAGAAAACAAGCAAGCTCAAAGAGCACCAAGGACCCCTCATTTCAATCCTGAGCTACAAATATTCTCCTTTATTGGAACAATCAGCCTGGCAGGTAATAAAAGAAACTCAATATAACTTGTTAAATCAGTGTACATGCCAATATAAATTTGGATAATAAATGGTAAGAATTCATTTCAAAAGATTATCCTTTAATTTACAGTAGTTTAGCTCAATTTGCAGGAGACTTTTCGTAATGTTATATATGGATTACATTTGCAGTCAATTTGTGAAGACTTGATGAAATACAGAAGTAGTCCTTTTCTATAATTGGAAATAATTCTAATAACGAATTTTGTAATTGTGTGCACAGAGGTCCAGGGAGGTTTTTAAAAAATGAGGCTTAGGCTTCAAATATTTGCAGATTTTAATTGATGAAGGCTATTTTATAATTCAATGAAGGAACTTGAATAGTTTGAAACCAAACTGGAATTTGTGATAAATCCATCTGTAAACTATATTCAGTAGGAGTTACAAGGCTTTAACAAATATGCCTTTAATTTCTTAAACTATCTTTGCATTCTTTGCATTAAGTGATGTGGTCACAAAGACATCATGTTTTGTTACCACATCACTTAATGACACAAATTCCAGCCACAATTACTATAGTTAAGTGAAGATTACCTGTACAGGTAGTCCTTAACTTACGACAGTTCATTTAGTGACTGTTGAAAATTACAACAGCACTGAAAAAATTGACTTATGACCATTTTTCATACTTAGGACCACTGCAGCATCCCTACGGTCACATGATCAAAATTCAGATGCTTGGTAACTGGTTCATATTTATGACCGTTGCTGTGTCCCAAGGTCATATGATCACTTTTTGCAATCTTCTGACATACAGTCAATGGGGAATCCAGATTCACTCAACAATTGTGTTGCTAACTTAACAAATGCAACGATTTACTTAACAACTGTAGCAAGAAAGGTCGTATAATGGTGCAAACTCACTTTAATGTTTACCTAGCAACATAAATGTTGGGTTCAATTGTGATCGTAACTCAAGGACTACCCATAGTTCATTTACAGATAGCCAGTAGATGGCACTAAATATTGCATACTTTTCTCTTAAAATATTTTAATAAGATTTATACTATAATATGTATTATTAGAAATATTGTTCCTTTTTCATTGTCAAAAAAAGTAAAGTGGTTTATAGATGCAATAATAATCAGAATCAAAATATTTAGTTGGTAAAAAGAAGTTAATAGCTGTAGGCCAAATTAAAAAGAGGAAATTCTTTAAAATTCTTCAACTATAGGTAGCTCTTGGTTAATGGGACTGGAATTACTGCCATTAAACACAGTTGGAAAGCATGACATCATGTGATATGCTACCTACCAATGAAAATTCCGGCACTTTTAGTTGCTGTCTTTTAGTGAATCACCCTGGGTCATCATTTGCAATGCCTTGCCAGCTTCTCTACTGACTTCATTTGTAGGTAACCAGCAAAAAGATTGCAAATGATATCATGTGACTTTGAGGACCTTGCAAAAACAGCTGCAAATTCAATGCACAGTGATGAGTACCACTTGGTCAGAAAGTTTGAAAGGCTGCTGAATGAGTGTTCACTAAGTGAGAATCACCTATATTATTTATCTGCAATCATGTTGAAAGTAATATTGTAAAAGCATTAAATTTGTAACTGATTTTTCATGTCAATGAAATTATTTTTAAAAAATATGCCATTTGTATGTCATGTTTTTTTATTTTTTTTACAAAATGGTTCACAACATTTGCCATTTTAACAGAAATTGTGCAACTGATTTTTCTACCTCTAAATTACAAAAGTGATTTGTGCAAAACTGCAAATAACTTTATACAGGTACAAACCTTAGAGGTGGAAGCACCATTAACTAATTTGATTCATTACAGGAAATTTCACTTTTGAAATATTCTATAGTCTTTAAAATACATATTAATATAAGTTTTCAGATAATGTAAACATTAAAAATTATGTTTATATCTAAATTTTGGCATTTGTATCTAGCATAATACCTTTGTTTATCAACACAACTATATTACCAAAAATGAGATATTAAAAACGTTTCAAAAACATTTTGTAAATCAATTCTGGATAGAATTTCATGTATGTCTGATAGTGGAAAGAGGTTATCATATAAAAGCATTCATTAAATTTGGTGGATCATATGTGTTAGTCTTGATTTATAGATCTGAATTGGTTATTCATAATAAGCGCCTCCTAAACCATATATTAGGAAACAATTATTCAACACTGTGCCCAATTTTTCAATATTCAAATCCATTATGTTTTTCAAAATATGTATTTATACAAGCTGGGATTATGATGTGACTTTAAACAAAGGCTATAACATTGTAAGGATGCAAATTGCTCTTTTCCTCACCAGAAAACTATTCTTTAATCAAATCTTTGGTTTAATGAATCCATGCAGAAATGTTTTATTATATTTCCACCAAAATTACCATCAGGGCTGGTATGTCAGAAATGTGGCATCACTGCACTTTAATGAAAAATGGTACAAATTACTATTATGAACCTGAAATGATTTGACATGCTTAATGAGCCCAGTCAATTGTGGTTTTTTCATTAAATCATAGTTAAGAAAACGTGTCTTATTATGTTTCAGCATGTAGTTGACATTTTGTCTCATGTTGATATAATATTAACGTGACTATCAAAATGGTCAAATAAAGCTATAAATAAAAATGTATAACTTTCACAGATTTATGATATGAAAACAGAAGTATCATCTATTTCAGTGTTGAAAGTTGAAAGAATCTTGAGAAATATCTTACAATAACGTGGTCATTTAAACACTTAAGAATAAGTATTTAAAATCTTCCTATATAGGAAGATTCAGCAGTAAACATGCAGATCAACAATACGGTGCTGTCAAGTCACATTGTTGATTTTAAGGCAATACAAACCTGATCTTTGCTCAAACAGATAATACTACTCTATAGCCCTTCCTTCACTGATTGGTTGATTTTTGGAATCCATCTTGTGCTTCACTCATCTACTTCCTTATATTCCATTCACATTATTTCTTAATGTAATCAACTGACTACAAAGAACCAATTGCACGTTTTTAAAAAAATCAGAGCAATTGTACAATTAGCAAATCTGTCATCGATGTAAGAGCAGCATCTCCCCCAATTTTTACCGGGATCACCAACATGGGAATTTTTATGACAGATTTAAATATTCCTTCCCCAACCATGACCACTAACTTCAATAGGTGTTTTCTTGTAATGTTAATAATATATGTTGGGAGTGAAGAGAGAAAGAAAGGGAGGAATCCTTGGGCCTACAACTAGAAAAGAAAAACCTCACCACCTCTTCTTCTCATAAAAATTGCACAAACATCTCTTACATTTTATAAGTCTGACAGGATTTCTGATCACATTTACTACAATATCTAGTTTGGTCCTATGTTAGAGTAAAAGACTTTTACTGGTATGAGTATTACTTATAAAAGCAATATCCTGTGGTCTAATAATTAAGGCAGCATTTTCTTTCCTAAATAATGATTTGGTAGGGCAGCAGACCCTAAATTAAATTTAATTTAATTTCATCCTGTTTTAAAAATTAAACTGAGGTCTTTGTTTGTATATTTCTAAAAAATAACACTTTTAAGTCATTTCACTAATATAATATTTTTCCTAGTGGTATACAGTACGTGTCTTTATACGTCTTCAAGACGGAGGAGAGAAAACAGGTTTTTGTGGGATTGGTGGTCTTAAAGGTGAGTTTCGTGGAATTGGTGGCCTTAAAGCGGGATTTTGTGGAATTGGTGGTCTTAAAGGAGGATTTTGTGGAATTGGTGGTCGTACAGGAGGTCTTTGTGACATTGGTGGTCGTATGGGAGGTCGTTGTTGAGGTGGAACAAATTGATTTTGTACTGGTGGCCTAAAAAAAAAAGGAGAGGAAAACAGTCTGTGGAGGATTTCAGGTTTTGGCAGGTACAAACAACCCTGAAAAAGAACTACTTATTTTTATTTTTATTTACTTCTATTTCACATTTCTGAACTGCCATCTCCCTCAAAGAGACTTAGGACTAAAGTACAAAGAAGTTGATCTGAGGTAGCCACATACACATAGCAATGCTGTATCTGAGCTTTCAATAACTATTTTAGTTATCGAAATAAAACCTAACCTAAACCATTGTGCCGGACATGAATAAAGTACGTTCAGTTGACTAGACCCTATGAATGTATGAAATGCATATATGAACTATTATTTATTCACTGAGGTTCTAGTTTCCTTGAGGCATCAAGGCCTTCCGATTCCTACAATACAAACACCGTTGGTTGAAAGAGAGTAACTGACCCAAAATCACCTAGTAAACTCTGTGGTTGAGAGGAGACATTGGATCAAGGTTTCCCACTCCTTAACCACCACACATCATTATACGGGAAAGAGTGCTTATCACTGGAGACAGTTTGAACTTAATGGTGAACACCAGCTTCCATTTCTAGCCATTACTCTCATGTGGCTGCAATAAATTGCTTTAAAGCATGGAGTCCTGACCCTCCGCTGAAAAAAAAATTCTCCACCTCTAGTTTTTAATATGTTCTCTCTAAACTTACAGCCACATTCTGTATGTGGTTCTGCTAAAAGTTACATCAAAAACTACAAACCTTGGAGTTGGAAAGTGAGATATTGTAAAGATTCCTGAATTTGAAGTAGTAGGCTGAAAAAAAATCAATAAATCAATAAATCAATAACAAATCAATCAATCAATCAATCAACATCATGCTTATGTTTTAAAAGATAATGGTAAAGGTTTCCCCTGTCCAGTCATGTCTGTGGCAGTGGTCGCGGTTTGAACTGTCAAGCCATTTTGGGAGCATCTTCAGGGCTGCCGGTCTGACTCTGGGGTTGTGCTCATCTGT
This sequence comes from Arizona elegans, assembly GCA_022577455.1. NCBI lineage: Eukaryota > Metazoa > Chordata > Lepidosauria > Squamata > Colubridae > Arizona > Arizona elegans. The sequence continues at coordinate 62,225,594 of JAKOOJ010000005.1, read as the reverse complement.
TTTCTTATCCCAGCAGCCCCCAACCTTTGGGGCATCAGGGACCGGTTCCATGGAGAAGTTTTTCCATGGACCAGAGGGAGCGTGATTTCATGTGCTGCCTGCATCCCATGGATGGGGCCTCGGTTGTTTGCGCAGCCCTGTTTCTGGCTTGCCATGGCTACAGTGCCGGTCCACCAACCAGGGGCTGGGGACTGCTGTCTTAGCCAAGGGAACCAGCGTTGTCCGAAGACACTTCAACGGTTATGTGACCAGCATGACTGTATGCCAAGGCACACAGAACTCTGTTACCTTCCTACCAAAGTTTATACCTATTTGTCTAATCACATTTGCATGCTTTCAAACTGCTAGTTGGGCAGAAGCTGTGGCAAGGAATGGAAGCTCACCCCATTGCATGCTGCTTGGGTCTCGAACCTGGACTGCCAGCTTTCCAGCTGACAAGTTCACCATCTTTAACTGCTGAGCTGTTGCTCCCCATGCTCATGTTTACAATCAAGCAAAATACTGTTGTTCTAAATTCTGCAAACTAAATTTCTGAATAGATAATAATTAACTCAAAGAAGAAAAAAAATGCACAGCTGATACTTTGTACTAAAAGACTTTTATTGGTGGAAATTATTTAAAAATAGACATTATAATTGAAAGTACATTCTTACCCGCCTTCTATTTTTTTCCTCTTGTGGATTAGGTTCACTTGGAGTATTACTCTGGTGTGTAGGTAGTGGTCTTCTTTGCTGTGCATTTTCAGTCCTTAAAGAGCAATTCAAACAAACAGTTAAAATTATATAAACATAAATGCCCATCTTGTAATATTTCCCAACTAGTAAATGTGGAAGTAGATAACTAGATAATACACTTTTAGAAAGATTCAGACCAACAGATTAAGTAAAGAACCATGATGATGATCAAGGATCCAGAAAGCTCAAAGGAACTGGAATGTTTAGTTTTCAGAAAAGATAACTTGAAGAAAGCTATGATAACACACTTCAAATCTTTAAAGTTGTAATGTAGAATAAGGGTCAGACACTTTTTTTCTATTGTCCCAGAGTGAACATCATTGATTACAGTAAAGCAGATTTCAACTGAATGTCAGAAAAAACCACTTGAACAACTTGAATATACTAACTTGAAAGTACTAAGAGGATTGGTAGGCCCCTCTTCAGTGGCTAGATAGCCATTGAGTTGGAAATTGAAAATGTTTCGACTAGGCTAGTAGTGGGAGTAGATTTAGTGCCATAAACGACTTCTTCCAAAACTATGATTCTAACTCAGGAGTGCCTTACTTAGTTGTTTTTCATAAATAACTGGTCTGATAAAGTAAGGGGTCTAGTCTAGCTAGTGTAGGATTGAAAAATCAAAATGGTGAGGGAAAAGCAAAGCAAAGAGCTACTTTAGTAGAAAGTGCTACAATATCTAAAACAGTGTCCACACACACACACACACACTTTAAGTACCTTTTGTGGCCATGGATCAATGGTGGGTTTCAAAATTTTTTACTACTGGTTCTGTGGGTGTGGCTTGGTGGGCATGGCATTGCTTGGTGGGTGTGGCTTGGTGGGCATGGCAGGATAAAGATACTGTAAAATCTCCATTCCCTCTCCAATCCAAGGAAAGGTTACTGCAAAATCCCCATTTCCTCCTGATCATCTGGGACTTGGGAGGCAGAGAATAGATGGGGTGGGGCAAGTCAGAATTTTTACTACCGGTTCTCCGAACTACTCAAAATTTCCACTACTAGTTCTCTAGAACTGGTCAGAACCTGCAGAAGCCCACCTCTGCCATGGATCCCCAGCATTAACTCAAAATTTAAATCATAACATTTCTTCAAGCTTTTGTAGACCGATTGTGATGACAACACCCCCTCCCAGGGTTCTGTGGACCACAGATTGAGAACTACTGGCCTAAAATATTATTTAATTTTTAAAAATCAGCAAATATATTTTTCTACTGAAATGATCATAGTTGGTATTAGAGGAATCATAATTTGTAGAATCAGTAACCAAACCAGGATCTGAGAAAGACTAACCATTCTTGGAGAATTACCCAATCTAATCTTTCGTCTATTCATGTTGGCTCTGTGACTAGCACTATGAGAAGTTACTTCCTAATATTTTCTAAGGCATTTTTTTTTAAAAAATGAAAAGCCAAAGTATTACATTGCAGGTAATGAATTGTCTGAATATCATTGTCTGAGTTTGGGTTTAGGAAAATAATATCTCTTCCTTGTATCCTATCTGACAAAGGCTAATTTAAACCCTTAAACAGAAATTGCTTTTTCAGGCTTGCTAATAAAACCTGGATAAAAATCATGGAAAAGATATTATTTTTCTAGATCTCCACCTCTTTTTTAAGCTTCATTCCCAACATTCCTAAAAATCCCTATAAATCTTGCTCCCATTGTCATCTATAGCTAATCATGTAAGGGTATCATTTCAAAAGGCTTCGACTTTTTTATATTTTATTTAATATTTATTTCGTAGGTTCCAGTGAATTCAGTGAAGGTTGTTTCTGAATGACTTGCACCACAACATTTACATTGTCTTTTAAGATCACTAGGACTCCAAATCGTGTTTCTATTTTGAATTTTGACTTAACCTTGCATAGATGTGTTCCGTTCTCAATGTTATCAATTGCATGAATTTTGTACCTGTGATGTCTTCTACGTTCTCTGAAGAGACGCCTTTTAATTTCTTTCCTCTTGACAAATGCAATTGCAAGTAGAATTAATATAGGCAACACAAGTAAAAAGAATATCAGAAGACCATCTCGAAGGGATGTATCTAAGAAAAAAAATAAGCATTGTATGCGTATTTAAATGAAGAATTGGGACAGTGGGGGTACAAGAAGGAAAGTTGATTCCCACCAAGATAAAATATGCATTTTTGGATAATTTGTACAATAAATAAATGAACAAGTATAACATTTTGACTCCTTTGTTTAATTGGAATCTCTTTTACTACTTTTAGGGCCTGTGCAGAGGACAGATCATGTTTTATTTATTTATTTATTTATTTTATTTTATTTTATTTTATTTAACTTATATGCCACCCTATCTCCAACGGACTCACAACAATAAAATCCACAATAGGTTTTGGGTCATATTTAAGCAGCAATATCCCAAAGGTGCTTTTTCAAGAGACAACTGAACTTTCTGGTTTTTTCTTTGAATTCAAAGAAAAACCAGAAAGTCCAGTTGCCTCTTGAAAAAGCACCTGTGGGACAACTATGACCTGGATGACTGAGAATCTCCATAGACATTGAGCAGCAATATTGAAAATTCAGAACGGTTTGCAAACATTTAAGTACCATGTACAGTACATATAAAAAATTTCCAAGAAGGGAGAAGCTCATCTTCCAAAAATGAAAGACCCAAATTTCTAAAATGGCCATATGTTAACTTACAGCTATAGATTCAGATTTTAAAGTTAATTAATTTCAATAGAAACAAAATCCACTAAACTAGCGTAGCAAAGGCTATGCTGACTTTTGTTCCTGGTCTTCATTTTTAAACTAGAATTTTTTTTGGGATAGTTATTCAATGAAGTGACAGTTATTCACTTTAAGATGAATGTGACTTTCATCAAATAAGACATAAAGCTACCTTAAAAGGTGCAAAATTAGAGTTCAAAAGTGAGCAATATCAGATGGAGTGTAAGAAAGAGGAATGATTCTTGATACCTATATGTGTTGGGCCACTATCTATGCTACCCCCATAGCCAGACACATCACAAAAAGGAGGTGCCCACCCAGGATCACAGTGGCAATTGCCTTTGTTGTTACACACCTACAAGAACAAAAAAGAAACAAAATAATGAAATTACAACTTTTAAAGAGGTTATAGAAATTGCATAAATATTAGGCTTAAGATGTTATGTTTCTCCCCCAAACAGACATGCAAGAATCTATGCAAATCTCTTAAGGAATTTTATTGTAGAAGAACTCAAATGCCATCATGAAAGAATTCTATTAACAGCTGAATTATCAAAAGTGAGATCTATGTAATAATGAACTCAATGTTCCATAGTTTCTCTCACGTGCTGTGCATTGCATCATATGGACCGCTCTTTTGGATGGGAAGCAGTGGTGTGGAATCAGGGGTGGGTTCTACTACTGGTTCGCAACGGGATCGCATGCGCCGATCGCTTCTGATGTCAGGCTCAGCGGGCGGAGCCTCCCTCCAGTTTTACTACTGGTTCTATAGAACTGGTCCGAACCAGGGGCAACCCACCACTGTGTGGAATGCAGACCAATATCTAACAACCAGGTCTGTTGGCTCCATTACAGTGTTGGCAACACTACACCAATGGCTTCCAAACAATAATTGGCCTGGCACTGGAGGTCTCCTCTCCTCTCAACTAGCTTGCAAAATTCTAGGAAATGCAACATGAGTACATATGAATCAGCTCCAGCATAACACTGACAGGACCTCCTGGTTTCCATGCATCTCTTGTTTTGTTAATGACTAAAGATAACATATCTTTTCTTTTATGTACACTGAGACCATATGCACCATGACAAATTCCTTGTGTGTCCAATCACACTTGGCCAATAAAAAATTCTATTCTATTCTATTCTAACCACAATTCCCATATTGTCATGGGAGGGAGGGGACACAATTGTTTTCCTATGACTATGGGAATTAATTTTCCACATGAGATTTGTTTCTTGTATGATTAGCTTTCCCATTATTTCTGAACTTGGCATATTTAAACATGGAACAATAAGGAAAAGAAGGATTTATTTCTTTGGGGGGGGGGAAGCAGAATTTATACATTTTAACTTGCTGTGGGCATCAAAAGGGAGGGAAAGGGAAAAAAATGACAAAGCACGTATTGAACATTGTCATGCAGACTCACCCTGTTTGTACTTATACTACTTTTAGATGTTGCATGCAAGCCCATAAAGCAGGGGTGTCAAATTCGAGGCCCGCGGGCCAGATGCATAACACTGTAGCCAAGCTGAGCCCCGGTTTAGCGAAGGAGAGAAAAGTCATGATACGTCATGTGACGATGACATGATGCTGCGAATTTGACATCCCTGTCATAAAGGATGGGGTTGGAGTTGTGATCTCACAACACAGTTTTTCTCATTTGACAAACCTCTAAGTGTTATATATGCCTATGTTTATTGCAATACAAAACATTTTCTTGAATAAAAGAAACATGACCCGCATATATGTTCTTGAGATGAGGTAATACTTGGGTTGTGGTATAATGTTCCATAAATAAATGAGTAGAAATGCTACAAAGAACTACCATAATACTGCTGACACTCCACTCAGCATTTTTAAAGAAAGGAATGATACATATTCAATAGTTGTACTACAGGTAATCCTCGATTTACAACGGTTCATTTAGTGACCGTTCAAAGTTACAACAGCACTGAAAAAAGTGAAACCATTTTTTACAGTTTGTGACCGTTGCAGCATCCCTGTAGTCATGTGATCAAAATTTAGACGCTTGGCATCTGGTTCATATTTATGAGCATTGCTCTGTCCCAAGGTCTGTGATCCTCTTTGGTAACCTTTTGACAAGCAAAGTCAATGGGGAAGCCAGATTCACTTAATAACCGTGTTACTAAGTTAACAACTGCAGTGATTCACTTAACAACTGTGGCAAGAAATGTCGTAAAATGGAGCAAAACTCACTTAACAAATGTCTCACTTAACAACATAAATTTTGGGCTCAATTGTGATTGTAAATTGAGGACTATGTCTGTTATACGCTAAGATATTTGGTTAGTATAACTTTGTCCCATTGTGAACATTATAACATATAATATTTTAACTTACCGCCCGATCATTACACTTTTTCTTTATGTCACAGTTGTAACCCAGCAAGCTTGCATTTACGCACTTATAATCAATACAAGCCTAAAAAGAAGGGAGAAATAGGGGTTTCTTTCAGAATGGTCTTTGAAAGCATGCTTTATCTGCAAATGCACAAAGGTATCAAGAAGAGACTGTCGTCAGATTCAAGAACAACTCTAAAACAAATTTAGCATGATGGTCTTCCCCAAGATGGATAGTGACCTAATACTGAATTGTAGCTTCTTAAAGAACATGGACAAAAAAGATGGACAAATCTAAGCCTAAAATGATGATGTTGGAAATGGGAGCAAAGTGAATCTTGTATCTCTGTCATCATGCAACAATATAACTTGTCTGGGTTCAGCTTGATACAAGTATGAATCTAGCCACTATGATTTGGAATTTACGGCTTACAGTTTAAAATTAAGCATGTATCAAGTCCCAAATGATGTAATATAGGTTCTTTTAAGTTTCATCTGTTGAAACAAAGTAAGTGTAATTGGCAGTATTCCCACACAACTCAGTGATGACAAATGATGCACAATAATGTCAGCATGCAAATACAATTATGTATTTGTGTCGATCTACAGATAAATTTGCGATGTGTCCATGATGACATCATTATGCACATGTCATTACTTGTGTCTTTCCTCCTATCTATTAGTGTAACATTATGCTATAGAGACAATTTACAAACAACATTGGATAGTTTTGTACAACATACTGAACAGGCAGTATGTTATAAAAAACCTACAATGAATAGGATGTAAACAATCCTTCAGCCTCCAGAATCATGTGGGCAGGATTATAAATTCCAAAGGATAATTCTTTGTTGGTCTTCTTTGTGAGACATTAGAACATGGGTAACCTATGTCTTACAGAGGTCAGATGCTAATGTGCCATTAAAAACTGAATGAATGCATGAATGAATGAATGAATGAATGAATGAATGAATGAATGAATGAAATCTCCCCAAATTCCAATAATTGGGCTTTTTTACCCATGTTAGTGATTTTAATATACTTTAGCCCCCACTTCTTTGAAAGTGTAACAATGTTGCCGAAATACTTATTACAACTCCCAACAGGGAATGAAGAGGTAGTACGAATTCTCAACTGGAAAAGCTTGCTGAATTCTGTATAAAGTTTTATATTAAGTAACATGGCTTCTTGATTTTTGGCCTAGCATAAAGAAAATACTCAGCCCCTGCTGCATGTAAATCACGATTTCCGCTTAGGAGTAACAAATTAACATAACAAATATAACTGGGTGCCAAGTGCAAACTCAGACAGTGATTCGTTCAATAAAGCAAGGTGTGATTCACATAGGCTACACATTTGTAAGATGCAGAAAACTCTTACTTTTCCTTCAGCACAAGAAGTGCCTTTATGAACCAGTGCTGGATCAGGAATATCTGATCCTAGATCAAATTCAGTGGACACACATGGAATTCCATCTTGAGTCTGGAAATACAACTGGGATGGGAGATTCTCTTGTTTGAAAGATGTACAATGAATCTTGCCACATAAACTGTTGCTGTAAATAGTAGTAATATTCATTATTATGATGCTTATACATAAGTAAGACATTGTGAAGCAGTATGTTAAATATAAAATGTTATCTTTCATGTTCTAATGTTGAGTACATGCTTATTCAAGATTTTGTTCACTAGACTTGACATCTATAAAAACCAATCTTGAGCAAATGGATGTAGATCTTTAAGCAGGAGTAAATAACAGATTATCAACTTTAATACATTCAGATCCTGTTGGCCAACTGTGGAAGGCAAGGTAGTCCTCATTTAGCAACCACCTTGAACAGTGACCGTTTAGTTATAACGATGCTGAAAAAGTAATTTTGTGACCAATGCCCACACATACAACCTTCATCTTTCTCTTTCACTCACTCTCACTCTGTTATATTAGTTAGTTCATGCTGTCCTGTGTAAAATCATAAGTACAGTTTTGGTCACATGATTTTTCACTTAGTGACTACTTTCACTAACAACCAAGTTGCCAGTCTCAATTGCTAAATGAGAACTACCTATCTAGCTAAAATGTCCTTTCATATGGCTGAAGCTTCAATTTTCAGTGGTTTAAAGAATAGAATAAATAATCTGTGTCAACTATTCATTTCCATATCCTTTTACCAAAGGTTTGATTTCCTCCAGTAAGACTTATGATTCCAAATAAACGTGTACGGTTCTATCATAAGATGTGTCAAGTCCAAAGACCGATCAAATTTATTATTCTGTATTTCTTTAGTAATGATTTCTTCATTGCTAGATATATCAGGAAATTAGCAAGCAGAACTTTGGTGCAAAACGACTTCTTCTGTTGCCATCCAACAACTGATATCCTAAGACTTGATACTTTTGATTTTTTGAAGTATTATATATTTATCAAGACAAGTAGTGCATGTATTTGACTATGATTCAGAAACACACTGGTACACCTCCAAAACACTGAAATTACTAGGAGAACATTATGAACAACTGTTTAAAATCATTTATTAAGACAAATCTAGTCTCTAGAGTGGAGGTGGGGAATTATGGCCCCTTTATGACTTGTGGACTTCAACTCCCAGAATTCCTGAGCCAGTTCTGAGCCAGGAATTCTGGGAGTTGAAGTCCATAAGTCATAAAGAGGCCATAGTCCCCCACCCTTGCTCTAGAGCAGTGTTTCCCAAACTTGGCTATTTTAAGATGTATGGACTTCAATTCCCAGAATTCCCCAACCAGTATGCCTGGTTGAGGAATTCTGGGAGTTGAAGTCCATACATCTTCAAAGGGTCAAGTTTGGGAAACATTGCTCTAGAGCAAAGAAACTTTCTAGTTCTGGCTTCTATTACAATCCTGTAATCTAAATGTAGATACAATGGTTAGAAGGGATGTTATCCAAATGTGGCCAATTGTGAGCTTTATAAATTTTTGTTTACAAAGATGTGGATAAATCCTAGGATTGTGTTATCCCACCACCTGCAGCTACACTACAACAATGATATGCTAGGCTACATAAATACATTAGTGGTAGTCCAGGAATTGTATAATATTAAGAAAATTATACTCTGATTATTAAACTATATAATGGTTGCAATTGAAGCCTGTAATTGAATATATAGATAGTCCTAGACTTACAACCAACAATTTTTTTGTTGCTAAGTGAAACATTTGTTAAGTGAATTTTGCTCCATTTTACAATCTTTCTTGCCACAGTTGTTAAGTGAATCACTGCAGTTCTTAAATTAGCAATACGGCTGTTAAGTGAATCTGGTTTTCCAATTGACTTTGCTTGTCTGAAGGTTGCAAAAGATAATCACATGACCCTGGAAGACTGCAACAGTCATAAATGTGAGTCAATTCCCAAGCATTTGAATTTTGATCACGTGACCATGGGGCTGCCGCAAAGGTTGTAACTGTGAAAAACAGTCATAAGTCACTTTTTCCAGTGTTGTTGTAACTTTGAACAGTCACTAAATGAACTGTTGTAAATTGAGGACTATCTCTGATAAAAAAATTAGTCTTAGTGAAGTAGGCTGTTGGTATGTTTCTTTAGAAGGAAAAGGAAGAAAGAGTGTAGAGCTCTGACTCTGAATCTTGTTGCTGTCAACACTTCAACTTGCATTTATTCTAGTGCTGACATAAGAAGGAGAAGCGAAGGCATCTGGAAAGGGACGTTTGACTTTTCACCTACTTATTTTCCCTGGAGATAATATCCCCTAGGAGATGGGATGGGAGGGGGGGAAATTCTTTTGAGCTGGAGTAGATTAGGGGTAGAATGACTTGGAAGATGGCCAATGAGTGCAGGGAAGTGGGGAACGGAAAGGGAGGGTTTGGGGGCTGGACATCAGTGTTGGTTTTGATTGGAGTTGGGTTAGAATGTCGTGCTTAATAAATAGGAGTTTTTCTTCAAATACTTTGTTTGAAATGCAATTTATTTGAGACGACCTCGAAACTTGACAGTTGCCTATTATCCAAATAAGAGCATTCAGTTCAATGGGACTTAATCCCCAACTGAGTATGCATGGAGTCGTATAGTCAGAATGTGCCTTCAGAATATAAAACATTTTTTCTGATTACTTACGCTTGGGAACATTTTACAAAATTTGGCCCTTTCATTCCGCAATTGCCAAATCTGTCTCCTTTGCTATTGGCTCTTTCAAAGCAAACATTTGGTCCTTTCTTTGCTCCTACAAAATAAATGAAATGTCATTATTCTATGTCAAGCATAATTCTGACACAACCAACGGGTCACTACATCCTCTTGGCATCCCCATAGCACATAAATCCCCATAAAATGTCTTAAGGAAACCCAAAGACCACATAAACAAAGAAAGGGAATCATCAATAACATGCAATATAAACACAACATTATTTAAGATAGACAGGTAGAAAATAGGCAGAATGCACCCAGGAACATAAACTGGCAAGCAGAAGACATGACAAAAATTCTTCAATCTCTCAACACAGAAAAACTCAACCGGGAAATGGCATCATTTTAGATCAAGCCAAATTCAAAAATTCCTGGACGCTTGGCATTCTGAGCACATATAGAAGCAACCTTATCTATGAACCACAAGTAGTTCTTGACGTAGGACCACAATGGAGCCCAAAAGTTTTGTTGCTAAGGGAGATAGTTGTTAAGTGAATTTTGCCCTATTTTACAACCTTTCCTGTCATTGTTGTTAAGTGAATTTGGCTTCCCCATTGACCTTTACTTTTCGGAAAGATCGCAAAAGATAAACACGTCCTCAGGAAACTGCAACCATGAACAAATTGCCAACCATCCAAATTTTGATCACGTGACCATGGTCATAAGTGTAAAAAATAGTCTTAAGTCACTTTTTTCAGTGCAGTTGTAACTTTGAACGGTCATTAAATGAATAGTTGTAGTTGAGGACTACCTGTATTTAAATGACTTAACTAAAAATTAAGGAAGGAAGCCAACATCCTGTCTAGCAACCAACACCCAAAGAAGCAGGAAACAACACCAGATAAACAATGGGGGAAGAATGATATCCTAACTAAGAAACTATCAAAAAAGTAACCATACCCCAACCAAGACTGACAGGGCAAGCCACTATATATAAACAACTAGCAATCCTCACTCTCCCACATACTGATATTATTTAGTCTGGTGACAAAACATCTATAGGAAATCAACCAAGCTTGTAACAGAAGAATCCAAACAGATCAACCCCAAATTACATATATTCTTTACTATTGGAATAAAAAAAATCATTTCTAAATAATAATCATCTACATTCCAATACATAAATATTTTCTACAGAACACCTGCCAGTTTAGTATCGGTTCTATTGATCACAAATGATTCAAACCATACCTTTTCCAAAGAGGGATTCACACTGAGAATTGTAACTCTCACAAATTCCACCGTAACAGTAATCTTTCATATTATTACATGGGTAGCCATCCATGACATACACATCTTCCGGACAGTCATAATAGGTCCCATTGCAATATTCAGGGAGATCACAGGTATTTGATTTTGGTCGACACTCCACTCCTGCTACCTTGAACTTGAAAACAGAATTTTATTGGTTTTATTGGTTTCTAATTGTAACACACTGATAGCATTCATATGCCTTTAATGGTAGGAGAGAAGGAGAAAGAGATTTGTGAAAAAGAAAGAGAGGTTGGAATCATTCCTGGGCCAAACTACTGGAACGGTATGCCAGTGATCATATTACTAATTGTTCAGAAAAACCAAATCAAACCTGCAAGATATAATTCTCTTTCAGTCGTACTCTTTATCATATTACACAGAACAACCAACATTTATTGCCTGTATGAGCACAGCCAGATGGCTACACTGAAATGCAAATGTACCAGTCCTTGAATAAGCAGAATTAGACTATCCTCATTGCTGATCTGTATGGTACCTCAGTACCAAAGTCAGCTGGTGCAATCATCCTTACTTGAATATGGGACAGCAACTGGTGGATTTCTCCAGCTTAATTTTCTCTCCCATTTACCAGCTTAACCTCCCTACATGATTATGGATGAACGAGTGGCACGATAGGACTACTATAAAGGATTGTTATGAAGAAGGATAGATGTCTCCTTGAGTTTTGGGAGAAAGGTGGGATATAAATAAATAAGTGAATTAATTAATTCAGACCACAGAATTACAACTAGAGCAGGGGACCTGGGAAATAAAGTCACAGTCCAAGAAGCAAGTAGGATAGATACAGTTAGATAGAGATAGAAACATATAGATATATTTTCATATATTTAGCTGCAGGATTTTCCAAGCCTGATCATTCCCTCTCTCCTTCTTTCTCCTTCTGAGAATGTAAATAATTTATTCCATTCCATTCTCTTCCTCTCTCCTTCTTTCTCCTTCTGAGAATGTAAATAATTTATTGGAAAACTAGAATGTATGTATGTGTGTATGCATGTATGTAAGCATACATGTATGGATTCAAATGGAACTTTTCATTAGAATAGACCTGAAGCAGTCAGGTAATTTTTATTTAATTTCTCAGCTCAATCAAGTGACTCTGGGCAGCAACTAATCCTTGTTATGTGACATACACACATACACAGGTCTAAGAAAATAAATTTGTCTTCTCTGGAATTGTCTATTTTTTGCATTCTTTTGCCATCAAATATTATTGGACCTTCAGATAGATCTTAGTGATACATACAATATAAGGAATTTGAACCAGTGGTGGGTTGCTACCGGTTTGCACTGGATTTGGCGAACCGGTAGCGGTGGCGGGAGACTCCCCCCACCTGCCTGGACGCTTTTGTGCACGCACGCACGAGCAAACCAGTAGCAATGGGATTTAGAACTTGTCCCTGATTTGAACAAATAAATACTAAAGTTTGGTGCTTCTTCATTTGTTGTATTTAAAAGGTCAACCCATATGTGATATGCCACACAATAGAAGACCCATCCTTTTACATGAATTGAAGTAATAAGGCTTTGAACACAGATGCCATCATGACAATGAATTCAAAACAAACATACCTTAAGAAAAATATATTAACTTTGCAATTCTATGTATATTTAAATATTGGGGTACACCTGCTGAACATAATGGGGTTTAATATAAAACATACAAGCACAGGATTGTACTCCACATCTACACAAAGGAGAATCTATTTTACCTGACACTTTTCACAGCACAATCCTTCAGCACATGTTGATCCACGTGTTAGTTTGCAGCTGGCAGCATCACAACAGGGATTGGTACATTCCTGTTAAGAAAATTACTTTGGTTGTATAGTCCATGATCAACTGTTGAAGAAAACTTCCACTGGACTCGGTAAGATCAATATCCTTGTCACTGGGATGTGACTAAAAGAGTTTTATGAAACATTCCCACAGAACTTTGCTTTTTAATTGAAGCATTCTTTTTAAAAAAGCATCCATTTATAATCATATAGTGAAATCAAGGTTTTATAAAAACCTAAAAAAACGTGCTTGATGGTGAGGAACCTTCTTTTTCTAATGTGATTACTGCAAAATTTTACTAAGGAAAGATTTGACAGAGAAAAGAAAACTTCATGGACACATGGCACAAATCAGTGGCATTTTCCATGTTCATCACCATGAGCGAGGCCAAACAAGACAGAAACTTTTTTGTCAATCTACAGTACTCTTATTTTCAAAAACTGCATTGTTGTTGTATTAGGTCAGTATCAAGGTAGCACTGAGGAGCAAAATACAGCAATGAGCATTATATTACTTCACTTTCAATGCCAAAAAGCTGTGATGGGGCATAAATGCAACATTTATCTATGCCTCCTTAAAGTAACTGTATTTTTTCCTGGTTTCTAAAAATGATGGGTATGTGGATCCAGAAAAAGACACAGCTGTGCTAAGGCATTCCAGAAAAATCCTTGTAGGGTTAGCCCTAACCCTAACCCTCACGTAGCATTTTAGAACAGAATCTGGAACGTTGCATAGCCCTAGCATTGGTGTTTGTGTGTCTGTATAATTCTAGCATATCAATATTTTAAAATATAAATACAAATTACCTACTTTTGGAGTGCCACAATCACATTCTTCATTCCTATCCACAATGTTATTGCCACACATGGGTTCTGTAAAGATATCGCTCGGCTTGGGAGAATTTCTGAGACAGCTTCCTCCACCTCTCAGGATAAGTTCCTCAAAATCACTAGCACTGCAGCTGCTGAAGTTCCTGGATCCACTAGAAAGAACAATTTTTTCCAGGATATCGAGTAATATATTTCCCATTTTGTGCCTAAATTTTAATGAGTTTACAATTCTACAATTATACTAGACTTCACTGTAACACTAAATCAATGCCCCCCCCCCCCCCCCGCCGTCAAAATAAGTCTGTCTCTGACTGAGAGATACATGATATTGTGAGCCAGAAACTGGCCAATTGTTGAAATGGGGAAGTATACAAAAACTGAACTCTAATACACTTGTCATAATTGAAAAAAGAAAACTTCAAGTCTGCACCCCAGCCAATCTAGAAAAGGCTAACAAGTCCAATTGTCTACACCCAGATGATCCCATGATTTTCCTTAAAATGTTAGGCCAGCTTCATAACTTGCAAAATGTGTCTCAGATAGATGAGTCATAATGAAAGCTATGACTTCATTTTTTCCTCTGGCACCATTTCTTATACATGACTTGGCACCATGAATGTGTAAACTAAACTCAGCATCCATTAAGGGTGGGGTATCTCCATCCATTATTTCTCTTTACTCTCTAGGGCAAGGGTGGGCAATTGTGGCTCTTTTACAACCTGTGGACTTCAACTCTCAGAATTCCTGAGACAGCCAAGCTGTTTCAGGAATTCTGGGAGTTGAAGTCCACAGGTTGTAAAAGAGCCACAATTGCCCACCCCTGCTCTAGGGTAAAGATTCAGACTATGATTGTTTTCTGTCATTCAGAAGCTTTGTCTCAGTTCAAGATTTTTAAGTCAATTGTTCCATATGGAATTTGTTACTTAGGTCTATCCTAACTTATCCACTTCTACCCAATTCATTCTCCAGAAAAACAGCAGTTCGTTGTTTCCTTTTGAACCATTTAGGAAAAGTTTAAGGAGTCCTGAAATTGTTTTGTTTTCTTTTGATCGATGTAACTGGCTAGGCTCCGTGGAATTTGACAAGTATTTTGGATGCTTAAAGTCCTTGTCAAAGTCTTTACCTTCTTCAGGAATGAAAATAGCTTATAAATATAATGATTATTAGCAAGTACACATAGTCCTCAACTTATAACCATTTGTTTGGTGACCGTTCGAAGTTACAATGGCACTAAAAAAAAGTGACTTATGACCATTTTTCACAGTTACGACCATTGCAGCATCCTCATAGTCACGTGATTAAAATTCAGATACTTGGCAACTGACTCATATTTATGACAGTTGCAGTATTCCTGGAGTCATGTGATTATCTTTTGTAACCTTCCAACAAGCAAAGTCAAAAGGAAAATCAGATTCAGTTAACAACTGAGTTACTAACTTAACAACTGTGGTGATTTACTTAACAACTGCGGCAAGCAAGGTTGTAAAATGAGGGAAAACTCACTTAACAACTGTCTCGCTTAGAACAGAAATTCTGGGTTCAATAGTGGTCATAAGTCGAGGACTATCTATAATGCTAATCAACCCGACAAATATCTGGATTGCTGTGAACCCTTTGGACAGCACCCCTTTTGCACGTCTTTGTTAGATTAATATTCCAACTTTACTCCAAGAGTTTAAAGCATGGGTGTCAAACTCGCAGCGTCACTTAATTCTCCTGATGTTTTTCCCCTTTGCAGAGCTGGGGTAGGCCTGCACATGATGCATCTGGCCCGCAGGCCGTCAGTTTGACACCCGTGGCTTAAAATGTCATACGTATCATTCCCTTCTCCAGTTTTATCCCACAACAACTGCTTTGTGAAGACGCTGGACTGACAGAAACCAGATCAAATTACTAAGGAAGTTTTATGAATGTGCTTTGACTTGACCCCAAGTCTCTTCAGTTACAGTCCAAGACCTTAACCTTGTACCACATCAAATCTAGGATAGGTAATTATTTCTGTTTTTTAATTTTCCTTTCTTTTAAAAGATAATAATTTCTGTATTCTACTCCAAACATTGTTCAGTCCTATTATATCTCTATTTTAAGTTTTCTCCATCCCTTGTATTTTTCCTGTGTCCTCTATTCAACATCTGACTTTGTTTCCTTGCCTCTTCCCTTCTCTATTAATGTAGCTAGATCTCGATCACCTGAGTTTAACTAACCAACTTTTACATTAAATGAAAGCTATATATAAATAGATTCCAAAAATAAAACATATAATTTTAGCCTACATCGGTTTCTGTTCATTAAATTTAGCATAACTGAAAATGTAAACACCCTGTCTTTAATGTGACTCTAGACTTAAAAATTGTTTCAAGAACAAAGATTTAATGTTCTCATCAGGTATATGTGCCTACTTTTAAATGCACAAGTATCTGCGATTGAGAACATATGGTAGTAATAAAATATTACTGAAAATAGCCTACTAATACAGAAAATAGCTTGTTTAAAACTGAAACACTGTTCAGAGTATAATTTGGTAGTCTCTTGTTTTCAAAGAAAATTGAATGCTCATAATTAGTAGTTTGCAGTAACCAATATTTTATTTTGTTTCTTCCTGCCATTACTGAGTTAAATGCTCTAACACTGTATCTCCATTGGATT
Organism: Arizona elegans; assembly: GCA_022577455.1. Taxonomy (NCBI): domain Eukaryota; kingdom Metazoa; phylum Chordata; class Lepidosauria; order Squamata; family Colubridae; genus Arizona; species Arizona elegans. The sequence goes on along the minus strand of JAKOOJ010000005.1, from coordinate 62,209,110 downwards.
GCAATGCTTGATTCTAAACTCTCTAATTGATCAAACACCAACAAAGATTTGGCATATTAAACTTAATATACAGTATAATTAAAAAACAAACAAACATATATATAAAAATAATGTTAAGCAAATGTTCTTACTTATCTGAACTGTGCATTATATAGGTATTTGGACATCTTTCATCATCATGATTCATACCGAGATTATGTCCCAACTCATGTGCAACCACTGTAGCGTGACTTATGGGAGAGTCATGATCGAACTGGCAGAAATATTAGCATTGTTAGCACAGGAATGGGATGGGAGATGATTCTTTTTTTTAAACAAGAAAAACAGCAACAGTGGAGAATAGAAAACAACAGCTGAGCTAGACAAATCAAAGTCTATTTCACTGGTCATTTTATTTCCCACTTTGAACTCCAAATTCTGATGGGAAGAAGTCCACAATTAGGAGATGACCACAATGTTACCGTGTTTCCCTGAAAATAAGACCCTATCTTTTTTTGAATCCCGAAATAAGTGCTTGGCCTTATTTTCAGGGATGTCTTATTATTTTGGGGCGCGTGGAACAAGAGAGGGCTCCTCTTGCTGTCTTACCTGATTTCCAGCTCTGTCTCCCTAAACCTAACCAGAGGAAATGGCGGGGACTGGCTGCACATGCATTTTAATATTTTTGGGGAAGGTTTATTTTCGGGGGGAGGGGTTATTTTAGCGCATGTGCTCAAAAGCCCAATTTGACTTATTATCAGGGATGTCTTATTTTAGGAGAAACAGGGTAGTTGCAGAATTCCATTCCAGCTCAGTTTTGGCACAGCATACCATCACTAGGACTCTCTTTTAAGAACATCTCAACAGGTGGCAATTATGACAGTTCATGGTAATGAATTGCATAGTTATGAAAATTTTGAAAAACTTTCTTTTCTTTTCCTACTATTAATTAGACCACCCATTTTTTTAAAAAAAAATCTGTTTTAATTTTCTACCTATCATATACAATTTTATAAAACTCAGTCATGTTGCCTCTTATCAGCTTTTTGTTTATCATAAAAAGCCTTATTATTTTAAGCTTTTGCTGTAGGATAACTGCCTTCACTCTCATTTGGGTTACTTTTCTATGTTCCCAGTTGCTAGTATTATACTTTGTAGATGTTCAGCATGACTTTGTCAATGGGTTAGTGGTCAACACCAGTATAGGCTTTTGTCAAGTGCTTCTGCTTTCCACAGAAATCTAAACTCAACGTTGAATGTTCAAAATCCTGACACAAAGTAATGTAACAGATGAAAATGTTCTCTATGCAAAAGATTCTATGTTTACAACTGAAACGGGATATTATACTTACCGTAGTTATAGACCCTGAGTGATCTACACTACAGACTGTGCCAACAAAAGCCATTCCAACTGTTGAACCAAATGGCCTTCTCTTTCTGAAATTCAGGAACAGATTAAAGGGGGAGATGGGTTGAGATGCCTCTCCAGACTGAATAATGTACACATTTCCTTTATTTATAAATATTTTGGTACACACACACACACACACACACACACACACAGAGAGAGAGAGAGAGAGAGAGAGAGAGAGAGAGAGAGAGAGAGAGACTCCCTTACTACAGCACCTTTTCAGATGCTGTAATATTTTAACATTCTGAAAAAAAGTTATTGAATTGGAGTTGACCCTCAGCCCATTATTGAATTGACATTGGACCCTCGGCCCATTATTTGATTTTAAGACAGATATAATGTCTTTGGCAGACTGAATATCTTGTCTTTTATGTTAATAGCAAACAGATATAATTATCCATATTGTATCTTTCCCCATGTTAGATTAATCCTATGATAATTAGTTAATGATAATAATAATAATCCTATGATAATAGTTAATGATAATTTATTTTATTTTTTTAAATTTGATTTATATGCCACCCTTCTCCGGAGACTCAGGGCGGCTTACAATGCATTAAGCAATAGCCTTCATACTTTTGTATATTTTATACAAAGTCAGCTTATTGCCCCCATAAACTGGGTCCTCATTTTACCTACCTTAGAAAGGATGGAAGGCTGAGTCAACCTTGAGCCTGGTAATAATATGCTGCATAATATGCTATAATAGTGTAAAATATGCTATGCTCAAAAATTTAAAAATAAACTTGAAACATATTTTGGTTTATATTCTAATAGCAAAAAAAAAAAATATTTTCTTAGGCAATTAGCAGCAAAAATTATTTTTAAATCCTTGCCAAACCCCACAAACAATCCCTGCAAACATAAAACAAGCATATCCACAAAAATCTTTCCCTAAATGATATTGGGATAAATATTTCTAAAATTACTAGAATATTACAACTGTAGAATTTTCACTTTGTTCTCAACATTCCAATATATCTGTATCAGGGGTGGGTTCTACTTACCTTTACTACCGGTTCGCAACAGGGCCAAGCGCATGCACTCGCTTCACTCACGCGCACTTCTGCGCATGCGCAGAAGCTTCCTGATAATATCAGGGTCAGTGAGCGGAGCCTCCTGCCAGTTTTACTACCGGTTCTATAGAACCGGTCCGAACCGGGGGCAACCCACCACTGATCTGTATGTATAATATAAAGAAAAATCCTTACATGATGAGATGACCAATATCATTTCTTGATCTCGTAATAAGATTTGTTTTCCTCCAAGTCACAAATCTGCCCAACACGTCTCCAGCTGAATCACCACCCACTTCTATCTGGTTTCCATTTGTCCATATTTCCAATCCAATTAGGACAACTTGTATGTTTAAGGGATGGAACATCTGTAAATATACAATTTATTGCTATTATATAGATTTCAGTAAATTTAGATTATTTCTTCTAAATTGTCCCATCTCTGATTCCATCTCTGATACCCTCTAATCTGATGGGAAATATGCCATGCAAAAAAGTATATCTAGTTAGCCAATGAATGTGAATCAGCACACTAACTATGTTTACATATTGGACTCATAGTCCATTTTACCTATGAGTTAAAAAGCAAACCATAATTGACATAGTGCACTACCAAAAGGCATAGTTTACAAGTTTCAAGGTTGAGATTTGAAAACCTGGTTACTTAAGGATATTGTCTTTGTTTGAACAGATTCCACAGCATGCAGAAATATGCACCCACCGAGGCTTTGTGGTAGGTAATTCCTGCTAACGTGTACAAATCCTTCTTCAAAATTATCACTCATAATATGAATTATGCTGCATATGTGTTGAACAGCTATATTCATTTCAAGGAAAAGCAAAAGAATTAATGTAATAAACAAACATTTTAATCCAAAAGTTCCTGTCTCCCAAAATTTACTAGTTATGCTCTCACAAACTATTTGTGATAACAAAGGAGTAAGGTTCATAGCAGGAGGAATCTTTGTGCATTTTGAAAGGCGAGCTAGAAAAATCTTCCTACAACAGACTAATTTGTATAAGAATTACATGACTTCAAGAAAAAGGACTGCCTAAGAAAGCAAAGCCTGATCTCTGGAATGGGATACTAATACTTATAGGAAAGGTTTATCCATCATTATCCAATTATGCAGGAAAGGAAGGTGACATTTTATAAACTGTTGAGGTGAACTTCTCCCGATAAACTGCTACTCTCCATATATATTTAAAAAAAATTATAAACACTGTTTCCCTAATTGTCCAAATAATTGTTTTACATGCTGTGTTTTTCCTAATACTGGGGGAAATGGCAGTCACAGAGACCAGAAAAGATTTAGGTTGTAAATCCCAATCAATTCAGGAAATATAAGATCATTTACTCTTAAACTTGTTTCTCTGTGTAAACAAGATTAAAAAATGATAATAAAATAAATACCTAGAACTTAGCCTGATTTTATTTATTTATAAAAAAGTTTGTGCTGCCTATTGAAACAACTCTTAACACTTAATTACATATAATTGACATGTAATTTTTACATAAAAAGAAATATTATAAAAATGCTACAAGCAATATTAAATATAAATATTAAAATTCTAAGGACAGCAGTAGGTTTTAAGTTTTGTTCTGAAGAATAACAAGAAAGGCCCTGGCACAATTCATATATATATATGTAGATTCCTTTAATAGATCATAATCTCATTCTTACAAATACATTTGCTTTTGTCTGGTATATATATTTCATGAAGTTAACAGCAACAAAGCCTATCTATAAATGGAATTATGTTACATAAATAGTATCTAATTTTTGCAGCATCAGAATGTAAAAGTAACTTCTGTACCTTGGGTTTGGTTTTTTTAAAATCTATGTTGTGATCAGCTTTAATTATGGAAATTACATTATTGTCCTATTTTTTATTTTCTCTTAAAAAGTGACATAACAAACGAATAACAAATATGCTGACTTACCCCATCTACATAATTAATCAATTCAACTGTTTCTTTCTGTACAGCTTCAATAGTTCTTTTGAATAAATACTAAAATAATTAAAGAAAGAAGAAATTCTAATCAGGAAAGGCAATTAGGACATTTTTAAAATCCCATAGCAACATTGATCCACCAAAAAAATCTAAAATCTAAAATTAGGTAATACTGTACTTTCATATGGACCAACCAATTTAACACAACTTAAGTATCATTAAATTAAGGCCATTAGTCATCTATTTATCTCTTGCTTAGGGCGAAACTCAACTTTTTTCCTGGCAGAAATAAAAACTTATTACTGTGTTCATATCAGCAATGGACTGACAGAGAAATTCTGGATATAATACCAGGAAGTATTATAGAGAAATTACCCTGTTGTTATCAACAACCATATAGAGTTCGACGTATCGTTTTTCTGGCAGCACAGTTCTTCTTTTCTGTAAAATTGAAAACAGATCCCAATCATATAGTTGTTTTATTTGGAATTAGTTCAAAATTATAATTCAAAAGTTAAGTAAAAAGTTAACATCAGGCATTTGAAGCCAATTCATGATGTGAATTGTTTCAGACAACTATTCTTGTCTGAAAATAACTCAATCTCGGTCAAACAATTATTTTCAAAATCAAATCAAATCAAATCAAACTTCCTTGTTTGCTTCTAGTATTTCAATTCAAACTGGATTTGGGATCAAACTGTGAGGCAGCAGTACATTTTCCCCTTTTTTTCAGAGAATTATCTGAATTTGACTTCAGGTGTAGTAACTCAAGATACAGAATTTTAAATTATTATTTTATCTTTGTTTCCCACCTCCTATCCAAGCATTATTTAATTTCAGAAAGAAATAACATGAGGAAAAATGTCCTTGGTGTGAAGTAAATAAATTGTTAAAAGCAAAAGAGCTGTGGCTAAAATCTAGAACACATAGATTAAAGCATGCAATATTTGAAAAAGAAGATAAAAATATGTTTACCCTTCGAAGTGTATCCTTACTGAAAGGATAATGAGATATATTAGTGTATTTCAAAATACGTTCATGATACTGGTCATCATTTTGTACACCACAGGAAAAAGGTTCATGAGATTTATCTAATATATAAAAAAAGTGTTCAAATTTATTTGATCCCTTAACTGGCTCCATGCCATATTGCTTGTCACCAATATAGAGGATTCCCCTAAAAAGGACAAGAAAAGTTATTTAATCAAAGGCCAGCTATATAAACAAAAATAACTCTAAATAAATATACAACGTAGCAATATCACAGTACAAATCTATTAGTTTCTCAATAAGGAAATAAAATGATAAAAGCAGAAGCTTTTGCCCATGTGGAGAAGCATTTTCATGACGTCAGGGTCAGAGGGCGGGGCCTCCCGCCGGTTTTACTACCGGTTCTATAGAACCGGTGCGAACCATGGGCAACTCACCACTGATCAGGGTTGTGCCTGACCTCAAGGGGCTGGGCTGGGCTGGGTGTGGCCAGGGTGGGCATGGCCAGCTCAATATCACTCATGTCAGGGGCATCTGTGGTGGTCCTCTGCCAGTGAAAACTGGTTCCTGAGCTCCATTTCTGGCTGCAACTGCCTCCTGCAACCCTCTGCCAGTGAAAACGGAGCTTGTGAGGGCCACAGTGTCCCTCCCGAGCTCTGTTTTTGCTGGCAGAGGCACCACAGGCCTGTCCTTCGCTGTTTCCCAGGCAGCTCCATGGGCCACGTCTAGGCACCCCATGGGCCGGATCCAGCCCACAGACCTTGAGTTTGACACCCCTGCACTATCATAACAATTCCTTATTCTCCAAACAGTCCATGATACCAAAATGAAGATGTTGTTGTATCTACTATGGTTGTGGAATGGGACAATCCTCAGCTTTTCCAACCCTTTTAATCTATGATTAAATGAAAGAATAAAAAGAATAGAGGAGAGTGGGATCTTAGTTATCTAGTTATCTTATTTTGCATTCCAGCGTTAAAGAATGAGACAGACAAAACATTTTGTTTTAGTACTACTAAAGGAATTAAAATAAGTTCTCCTTATTTGAGTGAAAGCTCAGAAGCAAAGATTGGATGAAACAAGATACAAAACAACAGAGTAGGTTCAGTTATACCACAGCTGAGTCAGAAATGTCTCAGCAAAACTCTTCAAAACAATTTATATTTGTGGGAATCTCGACTGCAGAGTTGACTTCAAATTAGCACAGAATATGAAAGCGCCCCAGGCCTCACTTTCCTCTGTTGCATTGAAAACTACTTGTCTGCAAATACTGACAAAAAGAAAAGAAGGATTATACCTAAGGCCATCACAGGTACTGAGAGCAAGCAGAGAATCTGGAACGCCTTCAACATTTCCACGGTAGTAACAGTGGGTCTGAAATCAGATAGTTAACAGCAGTTTTCATAAGGCAAACAGCAGATCCAATTTATTCTCTGATGGAAATAAGGATGCCATACAGGTAGCCCTCAACCTACGAACACCATTGGGACTGTAATTTCTGTTATTAAACAAGATGCTTGTTAAGTAAGCCGTGTCCGATTCAACAATCTTTGTTTTTCCATCGTTGTTAAATAAATCAATGCAGTTGTTAAATGAATTGTGCAGTTGTTAAGCAAATCTGCTTCCCCCATTCACTTTGCTTGCTGGGAAGGTCACAAATGGAGGTCATGTGACCCCCAGGTCACCAAAACCATCGTAAATACATGCTGGTTGCCAAGTGCCAAATTTTAATCATGCTGCCATAGTTATAAGAGCAAGGACTACTTATAAACTACTTTTTTCCCGTGTCACTGTAATAGTTGCTAAATGAACAGTTGTAAGCCAAGGACTATCTGTATTCACTTAGTTCCTAAGGCGTGTGTTATACAATTCTGTGGACTGTAATGCAGGTAATGTTTATCTTGCTATCTTAAAATAATCTGTAACATGACCAAAGTCAACAGACCTACAACGGTAATAGAACAATAGAGTTGTTTTCATTTCCTGCTTCTATTCTTGCCAAGCATCACTTGAAAAGAGAGATTCCATGCAGGTACTTACACCCAGCGAAAGGAAAGTTGTAAAAGGAAAGATGATAAATCTCCACAACATGCTTACCATGGAGGTTTCTCATTTATCAACTCTCATTTGGCACCGAGGGCAATGAGTTGATCTGGGGCTCAAAAGAAGTGAATTGTACAGTATTTTTTAGATTCATGATATCTATCCCTCCCATGCCCAATAGGAAGAATATTCTGGGAATGCTATTTTCTGTGGGAGTCCTAGAACATCAGTCAGAAATATTTGCAACTCAAATTCACAGGCAAGTTAGGACTGAGTAATAAAGTTTCTTATAAAATTGGTTATTAGTTGTATGATAAAAATGCTGCTAGTAAAAGAATATAGTTCCCTTAGATATATTGTTTAACTTCCCAGACTATTAATCATCATGGCAAAGGAGGAAATACAGTGTATTCCAAGAACCAAATACGACAAAATAGCCTTGGCACAGAAAAGTGGTTTTCTGCAATGAAATGATACTATCTTTTTCTCGTGTTTCACACATGCTAGAATACAATTTACACCATATCCAGCTAGTAGGACCATTGGAAAAGGTTTTGTACAACTCAGAGCCTTATTTATTCTTTTTTTTTTTTTACCTTTTCTTCAGGAACTCAAGAAGGTGTATTTGTTCATGCGCCTCATTTATCAAAATAGATGGATCAGCAGTTAGCTCCCAGCGACCAGTAAGATCCCACAGAGTTGGTCTGCTCCAGGTCCTGTCAGCTAAACAATGCCAGCTGGCGGGCTTGCAGGGGAGGGCCTTCTCTGTGGCTGCCCCAGCTCTCTGGAACCAGTTACCTCCTGAGATCCGGACTACCCCCACCCTATTGGCCTTCCAGAAAGCAGTGAAGACCTGGCTTTTCCAGCAGGCCTGGGGCCATTGATCTCACTGTTGCAAACTTGCGAGATCCAGCCATGAATGATGTGCATGGGCTTTTAATATTTTTAAAATGTTTTCATAATATTTTTAATAATTTTCTATGTTCATTGTCGCATTACTTTTTTTGTAAGCCGCCCAGAGTCCCTTGGGAGTTGGGCGGCATAGAAATGTGATAAATTAAATTAAATTAAATTAAATTAAATTAAATTAAATTAAATTAAATTAAATTAAATTAAATTAAATTAAATTAAATTAAATTAAATTAAATTAAATATGCTGAGCTTGTCAGCTGGAAAGCTGACAGCCTGGGTTCAGGACCCAAGCGCTGTGGGACAGGATGTGTTCTTGTTACTTGCTCTAGTTTCTGCCAATTTAGCAGTTTAAAAGCATGTAAATGCAAGTAGATAAATAGGTATCACTTCAGTGGGAAGGTAACAACATTCTGTGTGTCTCGGTGTACAGTACATTTGTGCTGGTCACATGACCACAGAAGTGTCTTTGGACAACACTGGCTCCCTCGGATAAGAAATGGAAATGAGCACTGCCCCTTAGAGTTGGACACAACCAGACAGGGGAAATCTTCACCTTTACCTTTAATAATAAAAACTAGAATAAAAAGTTGGCTTCTTCACAGATACAACATACCTGAGTTTCCACAGGAGTACTCTCCAGCTTGCCCTCTTGGTTATAAGTATATATTGTGAACTTTTCCCCAACAAGGTTTCTGCAACAAATTTCAATTCAATAGTACTTTAAGATGCAGGCTATTCATCAATGAATTATAACACTACAACACTTTAATACACTGGTCAAAGTTCATAATAAAATTTACCCACATACCAATATTTTACTGAAATATAAGCTGGATTTGATTTTTTTAAAAAAAATATTAAGTAAACATTCAAGCATTTTTAAATATGGAAATCTAATCATTTTAAGCAATGGTAGTGCCATATCCTATTAATCCGTCATGTAATGTAATGTTACAAAATAATATTAAGCAATGAATTAATACAATAATGATTCATAATCATTAATAGTTAATTATTAATAATTATTCTAGTAAAACAGGAAAGGAAGCATCCCATGTAGTTTAGCAAAGTTCTCAGTGGTCAGAATGTAATTCTATACTGTGATATCCTTCCATCATCTTAAGTTAATAGGAGGAACACCTTCATTCCCTAAATAAGACACCAGGAGTTCTCACTTTTATTGTGCAATTACCCTGTTCATCATTTAAAAGCCTGCCAATATTATCCTGCATTTATTACATTTTGATCTTTTTTCTATGACTATTTTCATAATTTATGTTTCGAGAGAAAATCAAGGTGGAAAAGAAGAAATAACTATGCAGTGCCTTGGAGCTTAGTGCTAGATTAGCCCTGCAATATATTTGTGCCAAAATTAATTCTACAATAGTTATTGTGTAATAAACTTAAAATGCCAAGTATTTTGAGCAAGCAGCATTCCAGTAGGCATTGCCAAGATATTATATATCCTGAGTTACTCTCACAAGCTATTCCTGTGGCATGCTTGTTCAAGTCAGTCACTAAGCATGTCAGATTTCCTTACTGAAAGGAAACTAACCCAATTCAGTTAACCCCTTTTGCTGTTTTAAGTCACATTTAATCATCCCATTGATCCAGTTATGCATCTCATGTAAATAGACCGATGAAGATGTTCCAATAGATATATATGATTTAAGGTAAGATTTTATGATTTAGATACAGATTTCTTGGTCTTTTGCTTTTCACACATATTACTTACGGGGTACTGCTTGTTGTATAACTCTACTGTATTAGTTACCAGATCCTAACTGACAATGTATTTATCAAGACACTATTAGCAAGTAATGTTTTAACTTGTCCCTCCTATTTTTTGTTTCTTATGCTTTGTCCTTAAATGTTCTGAAATGACAAGGAAGACTTGTATCATTTTCACTGTATGACCTAATACTCCATTGAACTAAATCCAGTTCAGCTAGACTGGATTCCATAAGTCCCATCTGTTTCTCATCTGCAAAAGCCATCTGCATTTTACAAAACTTTTCATTCTGATAACATATGCTCATTAAACATACGATCCACACCCAAAATATTTTCTTTCCTCAGGCACCTACAATAAAGTTATTTCAGCCCACAATCTAGCATAACTTCTCAGTTCTTGTGAGGTAAAGAATATTCTGGGTTTTTTTTACTCAATATCTCATTCCTAATAGAATATTCTATCTGATTTCTATGCTAGCAAATGCCATTCTTCTATTGTATTTTACTTTTCAAACTGCTTATTTTAGTGAAATTCTCATATCCTCAAAAAAAAAGTTAAAATAAAATGGAAAAAAGATTCAGAACTGCATCTAACATACTTATTTTTCTTTAATTTCAGAATGTGTGTTCCATTTCCAGTTTGGATCAAGTAAGATAGCTGATCATCTAAGTGTTCCTGAAATATAATCAGAAATATATATATATATGTAAAGAGCATTTGACATGTACTTCACCAATCCTTTGAAATGGTGCTATTGCTTACCAAAAAAACCCTTATGCTGGTACAGTTATGCTTACTTTTTAACCATAAAATAAATCAAACAGCGCAGTCCGGCTTGACATTTAACATACTGTATGTTTTACTGTATCTTCTCCAACTTAGTTGCATCTAAAAACAAAATGTGTGTGTGTGTGTGTGTACACACATACATATACATACTGTATGTATGTATACATGTATGTATGTATTTTGGAATTTAAAAGAGCCATGGTGGCGCAATCAGAATGCAGCACTGCAGGCTACTTCTGCTGACTGCCAGCAGTTTGATTCTCATCGGCTCAAGGCTGACTCAGAGTTCCATCCTTCCGAGGTCAGTAAAAAGGACCTAGATTGTAAACAGTTTAGAAAGGCTGTAAAGCCCTGTGAAGTGGTATATAAGTCTAAGTGCTATTGCTATTGCTATTTATGTATGGTATAAACATACATGGCCTTACAACATGTATTAACATTTCACCTAGATTAAAAACACTGTAAAATATTAATTTTTTAAAAAACACTATACAGTATTTGGATACCAAAGTCTAGGCCATCTAACCATTGAAGCGCAGCATCGTTTATCTGGGGGAAAAAAGATACTAGACTAATATATGACCTCCGCTTACAGCTGGTCACAATGTGATCTACAGTTTGCTGTGAGTCCCCACAGTCACACTGAAGGGAGGATGCTATGTCCCATTTATACAGTGAATCCCAGCAGATGCCAGGTGAGGTGCAAATCCTATTCAAGTTACATATACCTATGTAGACAGTTAGAAAGCCCCAATATAAATCTGCAATGCACATACAGACACATTACTCCAAGGTTGCAAATCTACATAGTGTAAATTATATTCTGACAATGTAGCTAAATTCACTGGATTTCTTGATGGACTAACATGGAAAATAGAATATGCTGCCACCTTTCCCCAGCATGTTTTGAAATAGCAATAGTGCTTTACAGCCCTTTCCTAAACGGTTTACAGGGTCAGCATATTGTCTTCCTTTTACTGACCTCAGAAGGCTGAGTCAACCTTGAGCCGGTCAGGATCGAACTCCTGGCAGTTGAATGCAGAGTTAACCTAATATTGAATGCAAATATTGCATTCTAACCACTGTGCCACTACAGTTGTTGATTCGATTGCAACAATGATGTTACTGTTGCAGTCAACGTACTCCATGGACTCTTGGCTTGTTCAGATTCCTCCCATTTCCTCTTGGGTACAAGGCTAGTTCTCTTTGACATCAGAGAGGTCCTAAGGATCTGCTGGATTCAATGTTTTCCAACTACTAATCTCAAGGAGATTAATTTATATACATTCTAGACCTGCTATGAAGACATTTGTTCCGGAAAGATGGATGGATGGATGGATGGATGGATGGTTGGATGGATGGATAGATGGAAGAAGGGAGGGAGGAAAGGGTTCTTTTCTTTTAATGGCAGTGTTATACTATCCAGACTTTATATATGTTGGAATATCCAGCACTGGAGTCCTCTAGACTGAATGATAGGACTGCTGTATCTGGCTAAAATGTTGATTTTAGTTGATGATTGATTAAAATGTTGATTTAAAAAAATGATAAAATATGTGACAAAACATTTTCTTATTAATACTAATAGTGGCTCTGCAGTACCCTAAATTGTCTGGCAATAGCAACTAAAACAATATAGTGCTATTTCCTGATTTTAATTAGGACATAGATCGACCAACAATGCATGTCTTGTCTACTTATATACATTGTTAAATAATGTAGCATATTATCTGAGGAGCATCACAGGAATGAAAATAACAAATAGAAACAAACCTCATTAAAATGTGTCCAGCGCTTCTCCCTGTCTGTTAATCTTCTAGGAATTATAATCTCATATGTGGAATGCCTAGAGATCTGTTGAGTATGTCCACCTACAAATATTTTTTTTAAAGTTAGTATAGGGAGATTTTCCAATAACTTCTTAGTTTTATTAAGTACAATTATAAAGAATACAGAATTTAACTTTACAACATATTTATAATAACTAAGAGAATCCACAAATCAGAAACAAGGTAGTGACACTTTCTCAGACTAACAAATTTTATTAAAAACGGCACATCAGATTTGGAAAGTGGCTAAACTGATGTAGGACCGAAATTGGAAAGAGGCAGTCGATTCCCCAAAAATATCAATGATTTCCTTGCAGTATAGGGGAGACAATTCTTGCTTAAACAACAGAAGCATCTAGCTCTGGGCCTAGAAAGCCAAGTCCATCTTCTCCACTTCCATTTATTTTACCTCTATACTTTGTGCATAAGCATGAAAAGTTCAAAGAAACCAATTCAGCAAAACCAGGGACAGTTTCTTAGCAGCTGAGAATTGCGGACAACTTGACAAGGAGAGGGGGAAAAAAATGGGTTTAAAGTGAGCAAATGAATAATCCAGTTAAAGAAAACCTGTGTGTAATTCAATCTCTCTTTCTCTCTCTTTTCAAACACCAAGGACAGTATTTCATTTTGACAAATAAGCCTTTTCACAGGGGCACCACGCTCAACTTTTTCTGTCATGCTCAGCATCATTACCCGTGACAGCAACGGATATTTTAAAGAGGCAGAGAGCTCTCCCTCCCTTAACCCCTTATTAAACCTTTTCTCTCCACCTAGGTCTATATGGCCGTGTCGATTCTAAAAGTTCATCGGGAAACGAGAAATGTGCTTCACAGCTGCCCTTCAACAAACAATGATAACTGCCAATCAACTCTTTCACAGAAAACGCCTTTGCTGGGAAGCGGACTCACTGACAGCATTTCCTTCCATATAAGGAACCTCCAGGTCATTTCCCAAGAACTCGGGCTTGACCGTTTTTTTAGCTGCCACTCTCCGCTGCTCTTTTCTTTTAAAGCCGTCCGAAAGCCAACCAAGACCATTACTTGCCCAGGGCTACGACTTGTTTTCCCACGGCGCTGAGTCCCAAGGCGAGGAAGTTCAGGTAACAGGCTGCTAACATGATCTGCTCTGCCAGCTTCGAAGACCGAGGCGGGGAACGGCCCTGGAGGAGTTCATCCGATGACTGCTGGTAAACAAGGGCGCTTGAAACCTTAGGCGCCCAGCGGGAGGAGTTCACAAACCCCTCCCCACCGACGGGGGAGCGCCGGTCCTGGGATTGATCAACTCGTTCCGCCGCATTTGGAGCATGGACCACGTGCGCGGTCGGAGATTGATAGAGCCGAGCAGCAGCGAGCGAAGCCGGGGAAAGTATCCCCCCCTCCACCCGCCCCCGAAGCCGTTTTTAGGAAGCAAAGAGAGGTGCGGGGGGGAGTTTTCACAGAAAAGGAAGTTAAAGACAAGTGTTTTGGGGGGTTTATTTTAGACGATTTCAAGCCCGGGTTGCTTCTGAGGTGGGATAGTGAGTCTGAACAGATTCTCAGTCATCAAGGTCATGATTGGATGAGAAGCGAAAGGTCTTCAAAGGAAAACAAAAATCGAAAAAGTCCAGTTGCCTCCTGAAAAAGCACCTTTGGGATGTACTGAGGGTGATGATGGCCAGCCAACAAACCGTGATGGCGTCTTATATATATATAAAAATAAATAAATCTCATTTACATTCTAATAAAGAGAGCGCGTCCCCCTCGTGCGTTTAGATTCCAAGAGGTTGAAAACTTCGAGGGGGGGGGCTTTCCTTATAAGGAAAAAGACCAAATTCCAGACCCAGAAACAAGCGAAAGTAAGTAGCTTAATCATACTGTGGTTAGAATCAGCGTTTCTCCATTTCAGCCATTTCAGTATCTTCCATTTCAGGGAAGTCCACACAGCTTAAAGTTACTGAGGTGGTGGTGTTTTTTTAACAGATTAACAGAGCAGCTTTAAGACTTGTGGACTTCAACTCCCAGAATTCTCCAACCAGCATAGCTTGAATAGTTGAAGCATAGTTGAAGTCCACAAGTCTTAAAGCTGCCAAGTTTGAAGACCTCTGCCCTACATCATTTCTGACAGATGGCAGTTCAATCTTTCATATATATACACACACACACACACATACACATGCCATAAATACATGCCTTCTCCAATCCACAAAGGATTGCATTAAAATGTCCAGCTCTGCTATTGTTTATCCAGGGAGGGAAACCTGAAAGTTTCCTACACTTTTAAAGGTACCATTTACATTTTCTTCTCTGATGCTTTACTATTAATAGATGGCTTTGCTAAAAGTAATATATGCAAAAGCAAAACAAACACTTCCTCCAACAGTGGTGAATAATGGTCAATGTGCACTTCATGAGTAATCTATTTATCACCTGCAATGTATTTTGCTGTTTCTGAATTAGCTCTATTGGATATCATGTTGCTAGGATTGTACACCAGTATCTGCTTCTTGATTTTTGTGTATGTGTTATCTGTGACAGTGTGAGACCTGTGGTCTTCTTCTTGAATACATTCAAATTTTCTAACCATCAGGTTCTTTTTCAATGACTATTGCTTTCAGTTGAGCATTTACAACATTTCAGCTTTAGCATTATTACTAGTGCTTCCAGTGAACAACCTGGTTTTACTTCACCTATGAAAATATTTGTTTTTGTGGTCCAAAATATGATCAGCTATTTTCTTCAGTATCACAATCCAAAAGTATCCATCTTTCTTGTTGAGATCATCATCTTTCTGATGATCATTCCTCTGTTAATAGATTGATATCTCTATATGTTAGTATTTGTCTAGATCTGTCATTAGTTGTTTTCTCATAATGGTTACCAGCTGTGTGAATTTTAAAGTCTAGCAGAATAAACATACTTTAACTTTGCTTCCTATCCGTATTGGGTTGGTTTTATCTTTGACATGATTTCTCCTTTTTGTTTGTTTTATGTAATGTTACACAGCAGTCCAGCTTTTGCTCATTTTTCTTTTACCTTCAACATGGAATTTCTTAAATTTTCCTCAAATTTATCCATCAGCAGAGTTGAGTTGCTTAAATTTCTCCCAGCAAATTTCCCAGTATCTCCAATAAAGGAGAATATTTGTAGTTCAGAGTTGAAAGGAGGGGTCCTTAGTGCTCTCTGAGCTTGCTTGTTTTCTTGTAGACATTTCATTACCCAAACTATGTGAACACTGATGAGGTTACCTAGTTCGGTAATGAAGTCTGCAAGAAAACAAGCAAGCTCAGAGAGCACCAGTGACTCTCATTCCCAGTGTCTGTTTCTTCTAGTCCAGCATTTCTCACAAAATATTAAGCATATAAATTAAATAGATAAGGGAATAGTGTGTAGCAGTGGTATATCCATTCTCGATCATGACTCATTTGGTTGCTCCATATTCCATTCTAGCTGTTACTTCCTGGACATTGATCTTCAATATGAACATCAGATTCCTGATATACCCATGACTTTATTTATTTATTACATTTATAAGGCTGCCTGAAACCATCATGATTTTTTGTGTGGCGTACAAGATTAAAGCCATTTAAAACAATGCAAAATAACAAGGCGCAGCAGGAGAAAAATGAAGAGTTTCCAACAAACTATTCATCACAGAAAAGGCTCTGTGTCTGTTGCCTTTGGCTTTCTAACTTTCTTCCATCACTTACAACGTTTTAGCAAACAGCTGGTTCTCCTTTTGTTTTCTGCATTTTGAGATAGTTCTGTTTGTTCATATTTAATGATGTCACAAATTTCAGTTCACACTTCTTCAGGCATTCTGTCAACTCTAACCCATTATATCTATTTTTGTTTACTTTCATTGCATAATCGTATGAAATATTGCTGCAGTTTTCACTTGTAGGTCTTGTGATTTTGCTTAAGCTATACATTAGCAGGGAGCTTGTGATCTGAACCACAAGTCTTGCTTTGGTTAACTGAAGAGTTTTGACATCTTTGTTTGTGGATTATATAGTTATTTGGGTTTCTGAATAATTCTTCTGTTGATGTCCCTGGATGTTACTGCCATGTAGGTGGGAAATAAATGTGTAGATTGTACTATGAACTATTTCACATAAGTCAACAAAGAATCTGACAGATATCCCCATCACCCTTATGAAATGTTATAAAACCCCAGACAGGTAATGTCAAAGTTTCCTCAAGGTGAATATACTTGACACATTAACTACATAATTGTACTAAGCGATAAGAAGACATAACTGCTTTGGGAGTCGAAGCAGTCATGAGTTATGAGTCAATTAAATATTTGATTAATTTCAGTACTTATTTTTTCTAAATGCAGAAAGAACCTAAGTATGATGGTCTCAGCACCTTTCAATACCATCACTTTTTTTAACTAAGTGGTTTGACGGAGAGATATTTTATGCTACTTTATTCCTTGGATAATTGATTCCAGAAAGCAAGCAAGAAAATTCTTGCTCTGTCAGTATAGGTTACATAGTCTCTAGGATTTATTGTATTTTCCCCTTCTTTCAAGGTTGACGGAAGAGCTTGTTTCTTTCATCTAAAGGCAAGGAAGATGCTTCTGGATCAATGTTTGTGGTGTAATGGCTTGACTGAGGGTCAAGGAACTGAAAACTCAGTTGTGAATGATTGCAGATGACTTTTGCTTGCCAGCTAAGCAAAATTCATTCTATTTTTGAAATAGTGGAACTTCCCTTGAAAGGTCAAACTCATACTTTGAGGGGAATATTCCTAGATCCAGCCCAGAATGCCTGTTATAACCTAAAGATGATACACCAACTACAATCCTATTGAAAGAAAAGTAGTCTTCTGGAAATTATTTATGTAGTTGAGTATTTCCCCATTTGAAATATGAGAAAGAGTTCTTGGATGAGACCCCCCTCAGTTGTTATTTTGTAGTATTCATCTATTTCAGCCTTGAATTATGAAAAACCTCTAATCTAGGGTGAATATATAACTACAATAAAATTCTTTTATCTGTTTGAAAATTTGTTGAAGGACTCTGGGTACCATCCCCAATCAGCTGAAAGTGGCAAATTTTTAAATCAGTTAATGTAGAAGATATTGAATTTGAGATAGCAATTAATTATTCCATGTGGTATCAGGTAGATATCTTTTATTTTTCTAGTCATTGAAGAAATGGGGTGCTTTAGATCTTTTATTTATTCTCCATTGCTAGCTTGATCTGTGTATTTATATTTATTATAAAATATAATTTATATATTATTACATTAATATTAGAAACATTATTTCTGTTATTCTATGAATCAATAGTTATGTCCATAAAAGAGAGCAAATGTGTGTGTATATACACATGTACACATACCATGTTCACTAGTTGTTTGCAAAAAAAAAAAAAGGCAGCAGGAACAAAAACATGGAACTAAACTGTTCCTTTTTTTGTTCACAAGGAGAAATAGATTTTAAGAATAAATTTTTGCCTGTTTCACAATTTTCTATAGTACAGCCCAAATTAGCTTCCTTCATTTTTGTTAAAAAGTCTAGTGAATCACATACGAAATGTCTTCGGTGGAAAATATTGACAAATTACAAAAGATTCGAGCAATTCAAAGCATATTTATCTAATAATATATAGTTAGTCCTTGACTTACTAACTGGGACTGGAAGTAGGAAACAGACTGAACAGATGTTTTCTCTTTGGGGAATGAAAGATATAAGGAAGATAGAGAAGGGAAGGCACCTAGATTTTTCTGCCTTCTTTTTCAAGTTCACCTGAAGGAATCCTTCCTGTTTTAGATTGGTTGTTCAGCTTGAGTTTCTTGGGCTGTAGAGTTTTCTGCTATTTAGACCGGGGGTGTCAAACTTGTGTTGTCACATGACTATCAGGACTTTCCCCCCACCCCATTCGCTAAACCGAGCAGGGGCAGAGCCAGCACGTGACACATCCGGCCCCCGGGACGCGAGTTTGACACCCCTAATTTAGACTGATAGCATTAAGTTTGATTAACTCTTATGCATTTACATATTTTCTCCCCCTTTCACAATTGCCATTAAGCAGATTTAAACAACCTATGGTTTTCCTGCAGTGCCAGAAATAATCAACTGAAGTACCAATATTTGCCCATGAATCAAAAAGTTTACAAGTGGATTTCTAAAATACTCCTTTTAGCTTCATTCCTTCCTGTTAATTTTATCCCAGATAATTCAGCTCTTTATTCTTTATTTAATCCTTTTGGGAGCTCCTTGTTTAGCTCTTTATTATCTCTATTTGTTTTCTAACTTTTAAGCACATCATGTAATGAAAATTGTGTTTATAAGACATACTTATTCATTGTTAACAATAGTTTACTCAAACCAATTTTGAGTTTGCCTGACAAAATGAACCATCAATTTTTGGTTTGTGCAATATACTAACATGAAAATGTCATGCAAACTCTTAAGAATTCCTAAAAAACTTCTTTATAAAACTTCATTGGCCTAAGAAAGCATGACTTTCAATCAAATTAAAGTATTTCTACATTCCATGTGTTTATTCTACCGCACTGCACTTTCAGCAATCAAAACGTTGAGGGTTTTTAAAGCCTGAATGTTCTCCACTCCAGCCTTTGAAAGCCATTACAAACAGCAAATTGCATATCTGCACTATACATATAGGGCAGATTTCATTCTTAATTTCCAAGGTCCCAAAGGTGCTTTTTCAAGAGGGAACTGGACTTTCTAGTTTTTCTTTGAAGACATATTGCTTCTCACCCAAGAAGCTTCTTGGAAACCTCTTCAAAGAAAAACCAGAAAGTCCAGTTGCCTCTTGAAAAAGCACCTTTGGGACAACCATGACATAGATAACTGAGAATCATCATAGCCATTCATTTCCAAGATTACACATAGTTATGCAAAGAAATTTCTTGGAAATTTTCACATCAGCCCATGCCATAATGTAGTTTGTAATCCATGATTCCTAAACTGGGCAAACCCTGACAATTCTTGTTAAGCAAATCATGGCTTTGTGCCTAACGTGAATCCATTTCCTTATATTCCATATCTATACATGCAAACAGACTGCACCTCACATTTTTATTACAAGGAAGACCCAGCTTTATAATCACTGCCTGCAGGCAAAGTATGGTGCAACCTTGGATTGTCTAAAAGGAATTTTTTCATTTTTAGTCATGCTGGGTAGTTTAATTTTCCTCTCGAAAACAGGAAGAGTCAGGATTTTTTTTAAAAAAAATACATTATTTGTTCTGCACCTAGAATCTTAAAATAACCAAGAGCTTCCTTCTTGGCTTCTATTGCCGAAGAGGGACTGCGGCTACGCCACAGCAGACAGCAAAAACCGGTCTTCTGTAATCTCATTGAACAGTTACATGAAGCACAACCCCCCGGAGAGCCAAAGTTCCTAAAAAAAGGCGGACCGCCATACTGACAAATGAGCCGCGGCGCTATCACGTGCTTGATCAACTCACTTCCTATATACTGACGACAGGAAAATAGAAAGTCTTCTTGTCTATGGTTAAATTTGTGAGAGGGCGGAAGTCCTACTCAACATACGTCCCATGAGCAACGTGTCCCTTGGACATTCAGTTCCGCCTTAAAATTAGTCCGCCAGGATTTCATTCCGGCCAGGGCTGCTGTGTTATAAGGGCTCGGGTGTCTTAATGGCCATGGCGAGCAGCAACAGCAGCGTGAGGGAGACGCCCCAGATTGGCTGGGACGTCTCTGCCGGCAGCCCCCGCGTCTCGGTCGCCTGTTCCTGGAAGTGTCCGAGCGATCTGGCGAGGGTTCTCTGCGTCGTCCCGGCGGGGGAATTCGATGCAGAGGATCTTTCAGAACCAGCCGCGAACGGGTGAGAAGGGCCTTTTGCGACCGGGAGGGAAAGGGGGATGACTGAAGGGTAGCTAACGGCCGATGAGTGGCCTGGTGATGCCAGCAGGGTGATTGAGTAGTTTTTTCCAGGCTCGCATTTCTGGGTTCAGGAGCCCATCATTCGTTTAATTCGGGGATAGGCTGTTGCATGGATGCTGTAAATCTCGGTTTATGGTTTACCTGGATGTGTGAATGCAGTCCGTTGGGATTTTCTGGCTAAACCAGGCTTCCAAAACAACTTAAAAACATTAAAATAGAAGGGCTGGCACTAAATCTGGGGTTAGCAATTGGGAATGGGTGGGGGAGGAACAATTGATGGTGTCCTGAACAAATTTTGGGGTTTTCTGGTGCCACTTTCCCAACATCTTGGAGCAGAGCTGCTGAAAATTAACCATATATTTTCTCCTCCACCCGATTCCCATTTGCTTATTCATTAAGTGCCATTAATAAATCAAATGTGCAAAATCGAATTAATCTGTTTTGAATTGAGCCTTATTGTGTGAAGGGTAGGGGGGAAATAGTAAGAAACAACAAAAAAAATGAAAGGCAGAAGATAAAAGGAAAAGAAATTGAATCAAATCTAGTTTACATTTAATGTATTGCTCCCAAACAATTCTGTGCAATCCATCCTTGCTTCTATTGCACCCATTCTTTCATTGGCTTTTGGTTTTTTAAACTGCTCTACCTCCTTCTTTCTGAGTTCTCACCACTTGGATCCAGTCACTTTCTTGGGCTTACCTTTCTTCTGGACCTGTTTTATCTTCCTTTATTGATTTTAGTTCATGCTTGGTCCTCATTCATTCTCTATATAGGTGGTCTTCATTTAATGACCACTCATTCAGAGACCAAAATTACTATGACACTGAATAAGGCGACTACCACTGGCCCTCGTTGTTGCAGCATCCCTACAGTCGTGTGGTTGCAATTTGGGCTGTTGGCAAGCAGCTCACAATTAAAATGGTTGCAGCGTCCTCTGTTGCATGATTACCATTCGCAACCTTCACACCTGGCTTCTGACTAACCATGTCAATGGGGAAATCTGGCAGGAGGTCACAAATGGCAATTGTGATGTTACACCTAACAATATGGAGGAATTGCAACAGTTGCTGTAACTGCCATAGTAAATTGGTGCAGTCATGTGACATTGCTTTTTTATGACTATGTTGCTTAGCATGGAGTTGCTGGTCCCAGTTACTGTTTGTTAAGCAAGGGCTACCTGTGTAATCAAACCATCTCAAAATACTTGTTTAATATTGATAACTCACTTTTGTATTCATTTCATATTCATTTATTTTGTTAAGTCATTCATTCTTGGCTGTGTAAAAGCTCCAATGCAGATTCTAAAGTAAGCTAGACATTTAAACATACTAACACGCATACACAAAATAAATTGTAATCCATCCTTATTTTAGCAAAGGAAAAATTCCATCCCCAATCACTTACCAAATATATGATGTATCCCCAGTGATTCTCTCTCCTACCTTCACTATCACTCAATGCAATCCCTGGCTGTCAATAGGTTGATCTTATGCTTTACCTTTTGTATCAGCCCAACACAAAAATGTTTAGATGTACACTCAAATCTATGTGTCTTGTTCAGCTTCCCTGATTTGTTAACCTAGGGTTGCCAGCTCAGTTAAAAGTAGGCTTGGTGATTATTCTTTTATACATATACTCATTTGCCAGAATCCATATTCTTAAAAAGTAGAGGGCTAAAATAGAAGAATAACTAGGTTAATTATCTATATCGTTGATTGAGACCATCACATATACACAGACTCTAACCATTTTCCTTCACCACAGACTATTGCCTCATTCACGTATACACATTCAGATGCATAAATATCTTCCTTTACTTTTCCAAGTAAAAAAAGTAGAATACATTCTCATAGAATGTGAGAAAGAATAGAAATAGAATGAGAAGGGATAGCCACACAGGAAGAGAAAGAGGAAACAAAAGAGGAGATGAGTAGGAGAGGTAATTGACAGGGTAGAAAATGTAGAAAGTCAATGTTTTCAGTGAAACAGAAATAAAGAAAAGCTGATGCTGTTCCTAGAGAGTGAGGACTGTAGAAAAAATATTTGGAATTTATGGATAATAGCAGTTTTCAGTTCTTTTATGTATGGACGCCATACAGATTTTGCTCTCTAGATTCATTTTTTCCCTTTTCAGTAGTCCATGCTTCTATTATCTGAATCTAAATTCAGCCTCTCTCTTCAAAGGGTAGGAAAAAACACTTCATGTAACTGCAAGAAAACTTTGCAGAGATAGCCATTTGAATGCTTGTGTAAGATTTTAACCATGGGATAAATATTTTTGGATGTTTGTCATGTACATTTGAAATGTTTGTTTCCCAGAGGTACTGATGTTCAAATGAGTAATTTAAGATAACCTTTCTCTCTTATTTAGTCAGAATGTTGTTGTTCTTGAAGGAGAAATAAATGATGATGGTGTAGTTCCCTGTTTGCTCTACTTGCACTGTGATCCATGTGGATCTGAAGAAATTGTCAGTCTAAGTATTATAAGTGAAGCAAGGAACATGGAAGTATACTTAGACGATGAATACTATGGAACTGGAAGGGGAGAGCGAGCATTTACTGTCAAACATGGCAGGTCAGTTGCTTTGTCTTTTCAGCATTGATTCAGTAAATAATATAATGAGGTTATATTCAGTCTTGCAGATAAGACTTCCAGAAATTATATACTCAAAATATTTTAATATTTATATGTCAGTATTGTGGCTTGATTGTTTTTTCTTCTGCATTCTTATTGGTATGTAGACTGTGTTTTGCTAATGCAGTGAAACTGAAAGGAACATTTTGATGATTGGTTAGAACATTTTTAAAAGGCTTTTCTCCTAAAGAAACATGTTAGGATAGCAGGAATATAATAGATATGATATTAATAATTTGACATGTTGGATAGCGATCTTAACAATAATGTTTCATTTCATGAAAGAAAAAAGGATTATTTATACATGCTCAAATTATATAAGAAGAAAATTATTATTTCTTGTATTTTTCTTTATGGAAAACTATTTCATTGATGCAGCATTATAAAAACTTATTTTACTTTTTTCTAGCAACGGTGATCAGGTTTCATTGTACAAAAAGTATCTTAAATTGGAGTGCTCCACAGTTTCTTGTAAGATTAAGGTAGGTTATTCAAAAAAAAAAAACCCTCTTATATTTTTGGCTCATTTTTTTAAAAAGAGAGTTCCAGCAGTTTTACAAATTATTCAAAAGAGAGCCTTTGCAAAGCAAGATAATGTGTGAAGGACTACTCCTGAAAGCATTGAATCAACTGTCTTGCAGCTTCTTTGAAAACTTTCTCCAGCTGTCTGTACATTATGTGTATCTGTATATACAGGCAACACTTCTGAAATTGCAAATAAAGCAGCTGGATACCTGCAAACTGCTTGAGACAATATTTGAAGTGGTTGTTCAGGCCTTCCAGTGATAGAGTTGCTTTGAGAAGAGATATGCTTTATAAAGAGCCTCTGTTGAATGCCTTCCACAACCCTAATGGTGATAAATAAAGTTATTGTGTTTCCTCTTACATTTTGGAAGTCGTAAAAAGAAGACAATTTCCTTTAATCTGTGATATTTCAGACATTTTGATTATAAGTAGATTTTAATTATCTCTCTCTTTCCTTTGTAAAGAAGGGATTTAGAGATGGAACAAAAAGCAGTATAGCACAAGTAAACTATGATAGGGAGACAGATTAATAACTTTTAGAAGCACCAAGGGTTTGCCCTGAAAAACTATTCCTTCCCAGTTGCAAACATGCAATAAACATATCTTCTCAGTCCCATATTTTCCTGTTTGTACCCCAAAACTTTTCTTAATTCTTTAACCTCGATCCTTGGCCTATGAAATTCAATATGCCTAATTAATATAAAATTGATTCAGAGGAAAATAGAAAGGAGGTTCATTCATCATCAATCTCCATTTTTCAGAAAATAAAAGATTAGAAACTCATGTTTACTGACATAATGGGCAATTTGCTCTCAAAAGTTCTATAAAATGTAAGCTTGGAATCACACTAGTGCAGAATCAAGAAACTAGTCCTTCTTGAAATTGTGGCTTTAATGCTATCTAACCACAAATTTTAATACAATTAATGTTTTGCTTCAACCTAGTCTTATTATTAGCCTATTCTTATGTTTAGTTATATCAGACCTATTATTAGCACCTGCATAAAGTTTACCATAAGAGCTAAGAGGAGACAATTGGAGGTCATTTTTTAAGAGTGTCTTAACTTAACTGAATTATTTCCTCAATTCACCAGAATTCTCTTTTCACTAGCTATTGTCCATCAGTGAAAAACAAAGAGTACTCATCGATAAAATCATAGTACAAGTTCAGTCAACCTGTGCAAAAACTGGACCAAGTGTTACATTAGGATCAGGAATAGACCTCGATAAAGTACAAACTATAATGGAATCAATGGGATCCAAATTATCACCTGGGGCACAACAACTCCTAGATATGGTTCGTTTTCAACAGAAGGTAAGTTGCCATTTTCAAAACACTGTTCATAAAATGTCCTTTTTATGTGCAAGAAATAGAAGGGACTGTATAATGTGGGATATTTGTATTCTCAATTTATATATTATTTGTGGGCTATTAATAACTGAGATAAAGGTAGGTTTTGCCTTCTTTCAAATGTTGCGTAGTAGAATTTCTTTGCATAGTAGAATTTAGTTGCGGAATAGAATTTTTGTTTATAGCTTTCCTTTTCAGACAAATTTTGTGGCATTTTGCATAGTGAAGATAAATAAATAAATAAATAAATAAATAAATAAATAAATAAATAAATAAATAAATGTATAACACAAAGTTACATCATTGGTCTGGAAAGGTAAGTTATATATAAATTGAAGTCATATGGCAACCTGTGAACATTCAGATTAGATTCCAAAAGTAGATAAGGTCAGCTTTGCATAGTACTTGGGAGGCTACCAGAGTCCAGAGTTATAGGATAGTCTGAAAGGGAAAAAAATGAACTAGGGGATGGCAGATAATTTCCATATTATTGCCAAGAAAATTGCACTGGTGATTCATGTCATAACTATGACTACATAACTATTTAAATGTGAATGGTGGGTGTCGTTTGAAAAGTGTGTAATTCATTAATTATGGTTCTGGATCAGTCTGGCAATGAAGAAAATAACTGAAAATGCAATTATATTCTTCTCTACCATTGTTACTCTCCTTTTCATTTGTCCTGTTCATTCCACATTTAGCACAGCTTGCATTTAAAATAACAATAAAAAGAGCCTCCATTGATACTTTCTCCTTGAAAGCGCCAAACTGTTTACCATATTTTTCAGAGTATAAGACGCACCTTTTCTCCCCTTAAAAGAGGCTGAAAATTTGGGTGTGTCTTATACTCTAAATGTAGCTTTTTCGAAGCTTTTTTTCAGCCCTAACGAGGCGCTAGCGAGTGAAGCGATCTTCCCAGCTTTGCCTGCTCCGTCGACTGTCCCCTGTATTTTAACGAGGCACTAGCAAGTGAAGCAATCTCCATGCTTTGCTCCAACCTCTCAGCTGTTCTTTAAAAGCTTTTTTTCAGCCCTAACTAGGTTGTAGCTGAGTGAAGCGATTTCCCCGGGCTTTGCCTGCTTTTCTCATTGTTGCTTCCTCTCAGCTGTGCCTTAGAAGCTGTTTTTTATCCCCAAGCAGGGGATAAAAAACCAGCAAACTAATGTGCTGAAGCTGACCAGACTAAGGACACTAGCCAGATGAATACCTGGTAGGCAGATTTTTTTCCTATTTTCCTCCCTAAAAACTAAGCTGTGTCTTATAGTCCAGTGCGTCTTATACTCTGAAAAATATGGTATGTCCTTCTATCAAAGATTATCAGAGTAAAACAAAGCCAAAGTCAGATCTATACAACTCAATGAAGAATTTCATTAGCTATTTTCTGGCTCATGCTTATTTCACAGGACATTGGCGGTTTGCATCTGGGCCAAACTAGATTCGAAAATATTCAAGGGCAATTGGATCTTGCCCTGTTATGCCCACATAACAATTCCAGACTAATTCCCTGCTTGATTCCTCCCCCTGGCTCGGTGAGTTTCTCTCCAGCATAGCCAGAGTTAGCAGGAGGCAATGGGTTGAATATGGAGGAATTTCAGAAAATTGCTAGAAAAGCAAGGCATTGAGCAAATGGTTTTCCAATAAGGGGAATATTCACCAGTTCAATATGAGTCTGCAATATACAAAGAAATACTATTGAGATTAGAAATTGTATAATTATTTTCTTGGATTACACAGTATATCTAAATTAATGAGACCATGTATTTTATTTCTATTAGAATGGAATTTCTTTTGGAGGGAAGTTACAAACAATCTTAGGAGGAAATGGATTTGTATATGGAAAAAAACATCCCATTGATGGATTGAAAGAGGCATCTGACTTTGAACGGTTAGACCACTTGTCCAACGGACCTTCTCTTTTAAAAACTAATTTGGTAGCTAAAACAGTTGCAGAGGATTTGAATGCACACTCCAAGATAACCAAACAGGTTGCAGGTAATATATTTGAGCTCCCTGGACTACAGCCTTGTACTGTACATTCTGAAAGTGACTGTAAAGGGTTGCTGGCATCGTTTTTTCAAGAACAAAGAAGTGAAAATTCAAATATACCTAATTCCACATTGCTGCTTCCGCTTCTTCAAACGGTATGTGGTCAAGTAGATCATCTATCCATAGATGAAAAGGATAAATGCTGTGAAAAAAAGTTTGCTTCTGAGAAAGATGGAATTCAAACTGTTGGGTGAGTTCGTATTGAAAAAAATTATCCATTTTTAAAATTGGGCTCAAAATGCCTCTTTGAAAAAGATAAGGTAAATTTTACCAGGCAGTTGAACTAGGTAACTGTTAACAAAACCTTTCACCATTGCGTGAGTTTGAATTTAGCTAGATTTTTTAATACATTAAAGTTGAGATCACTCAAATTGCTAATTTCTGAATTGTTCACTTTCCATAAATTTTTGCGCGCTAATAGCAGGAAAGGTTAATCAGTTGTATTTGAAAGATAGTTAACTAGGCAGTTGTTTTCTGAATACCTACTGGTTGCCTAGATTATCTCTTTAAATCAATTTTAAGATGCTGGCATGAAATCACAGAAAAGAAAGATATTTATTTGCTTATTCAGCTTACATGGGTGTCCCCTTATCAAGTGATTCTGAGTGTTAAGAACATGAAATAATACATCAGTAATAAAAATCCAACAAATTTGTAGAAGCACACTATAGCATTGGGTAACAATAATTCAAAAAATTCATATTGAAACATAAGAGTGTCCTCTTCCAGTTCCAATGTAATGTAATGATTAGCTGTACTCAAATGCTGAAAAATTGTATGCCTCGGTATCCATTAAGGGACTATAACCATATTTTGTTTGCTGCCTTACTAGAGGTATTTGATTGACTTAATAAATAAATCCTCTACTCATTTGATTAAATAGAAAGTGGTAGATGATAGTGCTTAACATTTAAAATACATTTAAGATTTCTAAATTATTAATATTAATTATGTGTACTATTAAGTAATGTTAGCTTTGGAAGATTTTCAGATTTTGATAGTTCGTTGTCAGATATTCTACTGGGGTATTTGTAAAATTCATGCTACTTAAGGTACATAATTTATACTTTTGGATAGCATGGATCAGTTTTTGGTTGTTTGCATTTTTTTTTTGCAGTTTAGAACAGCAGCATATTTGTCTGTATTTGGAAAAGTTCATGTCCAAAAGGATCGACCTGACAGAGAAGAGATTAATGGATTATATTGACCTACGTATGCAAAAACTTCAGGAACATATTGATATTAAACTTGCTGCAGTCATGGATTTGGTTAATAATTTGCATATTGTTTCTCAAGAATGTGGTACTTTGAAAGAAGAAAACACAGATGGGAAGAGGTAGGAAATCCTTATAAAAATCAAAGACCTCAATATGTTTTATAAGGCCAGGGTCTTTATTTTACAAACTTTTTGCACCTCAGACTTTGTATTTTTTCTATAATTTTACAAGTATTATATGCTAATGTTAATTGTTATATATCTGTAATGTGCAAAATAAGTATTTTTTACATTTCAGAGTATTTTCTACATCTGCTTATGACCTATTTATTCGTAACTATTTAAAAATTTTGGGCATGATAATGTGTCTTACTAATTATTTTGAATCCTTCTAAATAAAGTGCTTTGCAGCTTTATCAACATTTAATAAGATTTTTATAGTTTAATATAGAGTAATTTTGCATAAAATAATTAAATTATATCCATTCATTCTGGATTCTAAATTAATCTTCAATCTGAGAAAAAAGCAGTTTAATTAAGGGAAAGGAGTCATTGACACATTCTGTATCTGGTCTTGTTATCCATGTAGAACTTCTAGATAGTTCAAAATGTATTTGCTCTGACCTTATTTTGTATATATTTATCTCTGTTTGACAATGGTTCATGGGTAAATATTATACATATGATGAATTTTTGCAGTACAGCAATAGAATCAAATGATTTCTGACATCAAAAACTATTTTTCCTCGAATGATTTACTCATGTACACTTTTCTTTCAGTAGTTTCCTTGAATGTTTGTGTATTAATATATAAACAAACAAGGTTAAAGGGTTTGCCTAAAAATAGGTTTAACATGAAGGAGTTCATGGAAGGAGAATATTCCTGGCCATTTTCTTCCCTACAGTCACCTGTGTCTCCTGAAAAATTCACCAGAAGAAAAAGGTGGGGGAAGAGAAGAATCGTATTTATGACCATAAATTTCCTCAATTTCAGTTTCCTTTTTTTGGTATCTGATGTAACTGGGTGTATGTGTGTTTTATATTTGGCTATTTCCCTTCCAGATGAGTTTAGTGCTGTTTAATTCATTTATTTTAATTGAAATTGTCCTTTTAAGGGAAAAATAATGGAAAGACAACAGAACATTCTATTTATATCTCTGTAGATGTGAAACAGTCTGATGAAGATCCTTGTTAGTTACTCAGTTTCTGGTATCTGTATCCGGTTTCTTGAGTGATGAGACGTTTTGCTGCTAGACCAACCAGGAGTACTGTGTTTGTAGCCAACACAACAAATGCAAGGATATATAGAATTTGGGGCTGTGCATTAAGACTTTCTTCTGGATAAACTTCACTAGAGATGGCTGAATATAAAAAATAGAGGACAAAAGGAGGTTAAAAGGTCTTCACAAATTCCAAAATCATGGAACAATACTTTTAAAATAAAATCTGGAAAATTGTTGGCTATAAATTTCCTTTTTTTAACCAGTATTTTGATTGATTGGGTAGAGATGGAGGTACT
The DNA here is from genome assembly GCA_022577455.1 of Arizona elegans. Lineage (NCBI taxonomy): Eukaryota > Metazoa > Chordata > Lepidosauria > Squamata > Colubridae > Arizona > Arizona elegans. The sequence goes on along the minus strand of JAKOOJ010000005.1, from coordinate 62,179,296 downwards.
GGCAATTCTGCTTGTCTGCAGTTCAGTGGTAGCATGCTTTGATTGCTATTTATAATACTGAAAGTGCTCTTAAACAATTTCCAATTAAATTAAATCTACTGATATAATCAACTCCAAGAAAACATTCTCACCTGAGCGATCCATGGAACTTTCTTCTCTTTTCAGTCTGAGGGGTCCAAACACTGCATCGCCTTTCCATTTGTAGGAGGAAATCTCTCTCTTATGCCGAGAAATGCAACCTCTGGTGCAGCGAGAATTAGAATCCTTGCTGTCGCAAATTAAAACTTCACAGTGAAGATAAACTGATGGGTAATATTTTAGAAATCTGAAGGATTTGAACCTGAATCTCCCATAATGCTCAAGGATGGGATAGGCCATAAAAGAGTCATCCTTAGTACATCTGAAATAGAATATTCAGATTATTTTAGCATGATTAATACTTTAATTTATATGCATTTATATATTATGCTTACCAGAAACTGCTTTGTAAAAGTTCAAGAATGGGTGCTTTTAAGGCAAAAAAAAGTTTCAATCCTACATCTATTTCTTTACTTTGGCACGTGGACTCTTTCAATCTATAGTTAGCGCCATTTATATTCTGTCCAGGTTACTCATGTTAGGCTGTTGTATATGTAAAATAAAGCCATGTGAGATGTATTACAATTTATATACATGTAGTTATTAATCTATTTTATCAAATGTTTGGAGTCTTGTGAGCAGACTATTAAACATATGTAAAGGTGGAAGACAGAATTAACTTGATTGACTATAAACAAAAGTAGTACATAGATGTCATCCAGACACCTTTACTCTAAATAAGTAAGTAATGTATGTAATATAATATGAAACGTTTGTCCTATTTTTTCGTCTATGGTGGAATTTACATCAGTTCCATGTATTGTAATATAACTCAGTTTATAGTTGCAGTCAATCCTAATGGTAATTAACAGTGAATATACTTACCCAGTTTTAACTAAATCATATTTTGGTGATTTAGAATTAAGATCTGGAGATGCAGTGCAAGTATCCACAAACACTACCAGATTTGGATCACTGGAATGTAGGCTGATCTGTGCATAGAGCATTTGGTTCAAGTCAACAAAGTAGGGAGTTGCAAATATTGGTTTGGAGAAGGAGTCTGTTTCATAGAAGGACATGCTGAGATTATATCTACCTACACTCGTTGTGTTGTCTAAATATTCACTTTCTGTTATGTATACAACTTCTACCGTTGAATTGTTTTCCATTATACATTTTGCAACAATTTCAACTTTCTTTTGGCGGGTGATGTCAGTGCCCGCTGGCAAGGCAGTTACAATATTGCTGTATGAGATACTTTGACCTTCAGTCTGCCAAGGAAAGAAGAGAAGGAAGGTATTTTTAAAAATGTTACAATGTTTCGGGAGACAGAAAAAAAATGTTTTTGAGCTACAGATACAAGTCTAAAGTTTTATAATCTCTAATTATAAAATTATACTTAAGTATTTTGTTTAAATGTAACAATCAGTAGCAAGGAAATCATATATGATAAACATTGAAGAACATTGAAACATGGAAGCCTTCCCCAATATCAATTTCTTTGATACTACTACTTTCACCATTTGAAAACCAAGAAGGTATCTTGAAAATCAGCATTTGAATTCTGTAAAAAGCACAGGACATTTAATGAAGCAGGCTTTTTGCCAGTAAATAAAACTACAAAGGAAAGCAATGATAAGAGCCTTGGTGGCGCAGCAGACTAAAGTACTGTTAAGTAACACCAGCTGCCTGCAATTACTGCAAGTTCAAATCTCACCAGGCTCAAGGTTGACTCAGCCCTCCATCCTTTCGAGGTAGATAAAATGAGGACCAGGTTTGTGGGGGCAATAAGCTGACTTTGTATAAAGAACACCGCTTAGGGGCCCCCGAGAGCCCTACTAAGCAGGTATATACAAAAGTATGAAGGCTATTGCTTAATGAATTGTAAGCTGCCCTGAGTCTCCGGAAAAGGGTGGCATATAAATCGAACCAATAAATAAATAATGAGCTGTATGTAGTCAGTTTACAGCTTTGATCTCTGGTTTCAGGATTGTAACCACTTTGTAAGTTCCATTAAGTTTAGTGGGACCTGGTGTAAATGCTGAGCATACTTTGCATCCTGTTTGATTGTATCCTTGTGCTTCCCAACTATCTCCGTACTCTGATGGGATTTTTTTTTTTATTCACTTATTTGCAGCTCTGATAGTTTTTTTTTTTTTCATATCTGAGTCGGGGGTAGGTTCTACTTACCTTTACCACTGGTTCGCAACGGGATCTGCGCATGCGCAGATAGCTGATGACAACATACGGGGCAGTGGGCGGGGCCTCCCACCAGTTTTACTACCGGTTCTTGCCAACCGGTCCGAACCGGGGGCAACCCACCACTGATCTGAGTGGTGTAAAAAGATATACAACTATATTGTACAGAGATATACAACTATATTGGACTCATTTAAGATTGCATGCCATTGATATGTTTAAATCTAGGGATAGTGTATGGTGGAGACGACCAAGTAAGAAAAGCTCTTAAATAAGAGCTGCAAAAATCTGATAACCGCAAGTTGAAAGAAACATGTACAATATGGAAAATTCACAGCTGCCAACTAGTCCTCCTCTGGATTTTTTCAGCCCTGATTGGCGACTCTACTAAAAGCAGCTACAGCTTTGGAAAAAATAAATGAATTCACAGCAAGATGAATGTTACCTTTTTAATTGTTCCACAGCTGTTGATTGGAAAAGAAAATACCACTGGGTTGTAAGAAATAGGTTTGCAAGTTTGGTCATTCAGATATAAGAAACTTGCATTATAGTTGAGCGAAGCCAAGTAAAATTTGCTGAGAGTAATTGTCATCCTGTCTGAAGAACAACTGAGGGATGCTAACAGGGGAAGGAAAAAAAAATAGAATAGTTTTAGGAATAATAATAATAAAAAAATGTCCTAGGAAGAAGTATGTGACTGCTATTACAGATGAATTTGAAAGGAGATGATAAGAGGTTATAAAATTGTTTTGAGGGAAAAAGAGATCATTTTTTTCTTTTTGTTTCATAAAACCAAAACATCTTTGACAAGTAGCATCTAACCAAGATACTGGTCTTGAAAAAGCTAAGCAGTGTTAAATAGTTTTGTATATAAATGGGTGACTGCCAAGTAAGCCTGGTTCTGTGGCAAAATAGTAAAGTAAAACAAATAGAAATCTGAGTATTACTATCGCTTTGGAAATGTTTTGAGCTTGAAGCACTTCCAATATGGTAAAGAAAAATATTAAAATTATTTCCTTGGGTGTAAGCTAGATATTAGCATATGGTACGGTACATTGATTCTGAAATGTATATTTCACCTTCTATAACAGCTGCTCTGTAAAGAGAGTAAAAAAATAAGATTCAAGGTAAGCATCATTGTTCTCTGTATGATGTTATAATCCTACAGGCAGAGATCCCAGCAAAACTCAGTGTTTTCAGCATATGATCTTTTTAAGATTTCTCATAATTGCTGTATTTTGAACTAACTTGCAGTTTAAAAAAGTGAAAGACCCTCCCCAAAAACATCTGCTAGCTGATGTTTTAATTGTAAATTGTAATTAGATGTATGCGAACTTGGATATTTGTTATAAGGATCGTCTAAATATTTGCTTTTAACTTGTATACTGCCCAGAGTCATTGCTGTGACATTGCTGTGGCAGCTATATAAATTGTATAAATAAATAAATGATCTTACATGTCATCAGGCATATATAATTATAGTCAGGTGTAGCTGTACTGAGAGCTAGTTTGGTGTGATGGTTAAGGAAACCAAGAGATTTTGAGTTCTAGTCCTTTCTTAGGCACAGAGCCAGCCGAGTGATTTTCTGCTGGTCATCCTTTAAGTCCAAGGAAAAAAGCAATAGCAAACAATTCCAAAACCCTGACAAGAAAGTCCTACAGGGACTTGTTTACATACTAGCCAGGAGTCAACACTGACTTGAAGGTGCAAATTAAAAAATAAGAGTAGGAATCTTTGGTGATGGATAGAATATCTGGGTGTGTTCATGCCTATGTTAAACTAGTCATAACTTGAAATAAGGACAAAATCCTTGCCCTGTTTCCCAACCTAGAAAAGATATCATAAAGCAGATTTATATACAAGATATCATTGGAAGAATCGATCTGTATTTGGTATTCCCTTTCCATATCAGTATAAATCAGTTATTACAGCCTCATTGGACTTACTGTTTGGTTGTGATATTGGTGTAGTTGTGTAGCGAGCTGAAAAGCCCCTGTAAGAATTAGCATAGTCCGTAGACATCACAATTGTCATAGCATTAGATGAAGACTTAAATGTTGGAGCTGAATGACCACACAATTTTTTGATTAAAGGCGAATCGGGCGTTGGACCATCAAAAATGGCGAGAAAATCATATCTACAGTGGTCATCCATTTCTAGCCTGGACAAAAAGAAAAACAACAGTTTTTTATTACTATTATTTCTCATACCCCCTTTACCTTCATTTATCCTTAGAGTAATTTTGGTTCGAGGTTTTCCCCAGTCCTAGTTTGGCAGTCTTAACTTATACTCCATGTTAGTTCTATGCCAGATAATACCTTCTTGAGTTTGTGGGACTAGCTTTCATATGTGTTTGGATCTTGCCTATAGAAGCTAAACTGATGTAAGTTATAGGTGGATTTAGGCAAATGTTTTTGAAATGTGTATAATTCATGAATCAATGTTTTATAGTGATTATTATAAAATAGGGGACCCAAGAATGAATGAAAATAGGAAATAAAGAGCATCGGTTCGGAAAAAGGTGATGGTCAAATATTTGTTTAAGGATAAGCATATTGTAATTCTTTTGGTAAAATTCCACTTTCCCTTTATTGAATGATTTTTATCATATTATTCTGCCTATTTTTAAATGCAAGGTTAATCTTAAAACTTACGTTATCTTATTTCTTTATTTAGAAATTTTAGCATTTCATACTATGACCAAAATTTGAAGCATACATGTAAACCAAAATGTACTTACAGTATGTCTTTGAAAACTAAATTTATTTGGGTATATGGTTCTGTATCTATATGCCAGACACAATATGTAAATGGTGGGTGCTTCTTGGGGTAATTCGGACTGTTGAATGTTCCTTCTGGGTCAGTAAAGTAATCTCCGCAGCTGGCTTTAGAAAGATTTTTAAAAAAACCTACATCAGTATGCAGAAAATCCAACATCATTTGCTATTCTTCCTGTTCCTATCTGCCAGTGGAAGGATTCAAGCTGTTTAGAAATTATGCAACTGCCTTTATTAGCTTTGGATTTTTTAAAAATTATACACACAACATGGGATTAATAGAGCTTCCACTAAATGTGTGTGCTGCTGATAGAGGAATTGGCCATAAACAGATTGAGCCCCCTGTGAGTTAATGCCTATGCACAATTGCTTGGTATTCAGTTACAAGAAGTCCTTGACTCACGACCAGTTGTTAAAATTCACAGTCACAGTCAGAACAAGCCGTAAAACACTTGATGCAAAATGTCATGCTGCTTCCCGCAGTCATATCACGTTTTGGACACTTGGCAATCTGGTCACATTTACAACTGGTTGCCAAGTGCCCAGTAATCATGTAATCATTTGCAAGCTTCTCTGCTGGCTTCTTCAGGAACTATATAAGGAAACTGTCGGGGAAGGTTGCAAGTATCTCAGGGGTTGCCACGAAGAAGAGGGACTCAAGCTATTCTCCAAAGCACCTGAGGGCAGGACAAGAAGCAATGGATGGCAAGTAATCAAGGAGAGAAGCAACCTAGAACTAAGAAGAAATTTCCTGACAGAACAATTAATCAGTGGAACAATTTGCCTCCAGAAGTTGTGAATTCTCCAACACTGGAAGTTTTTAAGAAGAGATTGGACAACCATTTGTCTGAAATGGTATAGTTTCCTGCCAGAGCAGGGGGTTGGACTAGAAGACCTCCGAAATCCCTTCCAACTCTGTTATTCTATATTCTAAGTGGTGGGGATGTTGGATTTGAGGTCCCTTCCCCCAGAGGCGTATCCCTCTATGTGCTAGAGGAACAGACTTCAGATCTGGTAAAAAATACTAGTGAAGACTTGCATTCCAAGCCTCTCAAAACACTGGTGCTCCATAATACTTTCTACTTCCCTCTGGAAGGATTAGAAGGCTCCATAGGGAAGGGGGAAATAGCTATAACAGTAGCACTTAGACTTATATACCGCTTCACAGTGCTTTACATCCCTCTCTAAGCAGTTTACAGAGTCAGCACCTAATAATCTGGGTCCTCATTTTACTGACCTCAGAAGAATGGAAGGCTGAGTCAACCCTGAACCTTTCAGATTCAAATTCCTGGCAGAGAGCAGAGTCAGCCTGCAATATTACATTTTAACCATTGCGCCACCCTCACTCTGGCATTTTCTAGAACACAAGCATTTTTTTTTTTTTATTTGATTTATATGCCGCCCTTCTCCGGAGACTCAGGGCGGCTTACAATGCGTTAAGCAATAGCCTTCATCCTTTTGTATATTTTATACAAAGTCATTTTCTTGGATTTGAGGTTTGTTCTGCAAGTAGCTGATAGATTTCCCCTCCAGAGGTGAACTTCTTCAACGTGCTGGAGGAATGAACCTCAAATTCTACTGCTACGAAAATGCTACCAAACATCAGTATTCTCACAATCGCTCTCCCTGGTGGGGGGAAAGAAGGCCTGGGCCCTCTCCCAAACACTCTGTATAACAACTTGAGCTGATGTACATGAAGGAGTTGTGGCAACTCAGTGACCGCTTTAGTTCAACGACCTAGATTTCAAGACCGATTGTGGTAATAAGTGAAGGACTACCTGTAAGGTGGAAATCTTTCTGGTATTGAGTATACACATTATGTACAGACATCTTCAAATTCTCTGTGCTCAAGCTATTTTCACTTTTCAGTTAACAATTCATCATAGCTATGAAAAGCTCAGTGCAATTTTTATAGTTTCAAACAATTCTACAAAAATATTATTGATCAGTTTCTATTCTAAAACTGGTAACCTGAACTCCCAGATGATTCTGGATGGAGATCTCCCTCCCATCCTCTGTGGACGACTTACGTGTATCTGGTAAAATATAGTAATAAAATGCATGGATCTTCCGTGTAAAATTTGTGGAGCCTGTTGATATGCGAAACGTTAAAGCGGAAGATGATGAGTGAAATGCTGACTCTTGAGAATGGCATATTCTTCCTAAAACAGATGAATTAGTTGAAGGACCGTCGTATATTTCAATATATTCTTCATCACATGAGGACAGTGGGCTAAATCTAAGAGAAAAAAAGATTTGTGTTTTTATATGTTGGTATTAAATCCCATGATAAAAAACAATAGTGAAATCATCTGATTATTGAAACCAAATAAAATATTTGCACTAAGTTTCCATTATAGCAGTACTGTATCTCCTGCAAACATTAAGAAAAACAGGGTCTCCAAATCCTGGCTTCATATAACTGTGTCATAATTCTGCTGTCTGAGTCCTCCATCACTGAAAAAGACACCTACAAAAATGATGCCTACATAGGTAGTTCTCAACGTACGACCATAATTGAGCCCAAAATTTCTTTTGCTAAATGAGACAGTTGTTAAGTGAGTTTTGCCCCAGTTGTCACAGTTGTTAAATGAATCACTGCAGTTATTAAGTTAGTGACACAGTTGTTAAGTGACTCTGGCTTTCCCACGGACTTTCCGTGTCAGATGGTCGCAAAAGATGATCACATGACTTCTCCCTATAACTCTGCTCACTCACAATCTTTGTGCCAACCTGATTGTTTATTTCTGTTAACCCCTTATGCTGCTTATATCTGGGCCAGAGATGGCAAAACTATGACAATGGGGTACCTCAAGGTTGGTCTAGATGAGGGGGGAAAGATATTTTTCCGTGTGCGTGTGTGTGAGAGAGAAGGGGGTGGGGGGACAGCAATCAAGTTATTTTATTTATTTGTTTGTTTGTTTGTTTATTTATTTGTTCAACTTGTATGCCGCCTTTCTCCGAAGACTCAAGGGGGCTTTTTGATGCACTGGGTCCAAAAGGTGTAGTGTGGTGAACTTTTGAGAGCCGTATGCAACGAAAATTCATTTTAATGTATGCCAATTAGTGTACATTCAAAGTGACAATAAAGTTAGTCTAAGTGCTCCATCACTGCTTTAGGCTGATCATTTCTTTTCTCATTTTGTCCTAATGCTAACCCAGTTTTTCCCTAATGCTAAGTTGCTTTGGTTTTTCTCTGTTGTTCTTAATGCATTTGTGTGCATCTATGACTAGATTTAATAATATAAGGCTGAATTCTGTATTAACACTTAAAAAAATGTTTGCTTTCTTCAAATGTCATTCATTTAATCATTCTGAATATTCTTGTCTGGTTTTATTAGCACTCTTATAGTTGTACATCATATTGTCTGGTTGTTACATTTTGCCAATAAAACATTTAAAAAATGAAGTTTTGTTTCTTGTCTTTCCAGATTTTGAGGTAGAACTTCTACAGATCTATCTTCTATGGATCTGCAAATCTGATTTCCTTAGTAACTATACAATACCTAATAAAGTCCTTCTTCCCTCTCTTCTCTTAATATCACTCTCTAGTTAATTTGCCATTTCCAAAGATCTTATTTCCTTTGCATCTTGTTACTTCCTGTTAGCGATCTAGTGCAGACACCGGCTGCTTATCTAATTTATGATTTTTCTGGCATAATTCATATGAAGAATACTTACTCGACGTAAGAAAAAATTAGTCGAATGGTTTGGTTTGTATCCCTTTCTCCCTTTATTTCCCAGATGCAATTTTCACTTGCGTTGAGTTGAATTGGCATTGCTTGATAATTTTTCATCAGCGTTTTCACACATGTTGTATTCCGTTCTAGAAAACCAGCATTAATCTCGGTAAAATTTAATAGAGGAATTTTGACTGAAAACTTTTGGAGATTACTTACGTAAATGTAGAATTCCCATAAAAACATCTATATGGAATAGATCAATGAAATTGACATTATCAGCGGCATTTAAAGAGAACTTTTACAAAATGATTTATAGGTGGTACCTCCCACCAGCTAGGATAGCTAAAATGTTCCCTGGATCATCGGACAAATCGTTGGACATGTAATTCGGCCAGGGAAACTTTTTTCCACCAGTGGTGAACCTGCCCTCAGATTAGGAAGTTTTGGGAAAAGATTCAAAAATGGTTGAACGAGTTAACAGGTATAAGCTTCCCTCTAATTCCAGATTCTTACTTACTTGGAATTAAACTAAAAGACGTGGGCAAACAAGATTGGCACTTATTTATCCATATTACAACAGCAGCAAGGATGGCACTTGCCCAGCAATGAAAAAATGCAAATACACCATCAGATCAATTTATAATAAATAAGATACTGAATTGTGCCAAATTGGACAAACTAACATATATCCTAAGAGAGAAAAAAGAATCCATATACTACAGTAACTGGTACTGTATACTACGCTGGTATATATGGCTAAAGAAAAGGACAAATATAGAGTAAATAATACAGTATTAAATATATATTTGTTTATAATTAGATAGCGTTTGGTATTTAAAACAGTCAATGTTATCTGAACAAAAAGATTTACCGGGATGTAACTATGAATAGATATCTGGGGATTGTTAGGATTTCTGGTTAGTCCTTCCTTGTAGTTGTCTTTATGTGTTGTGTTGTCTATACATATATATATTGATTTGATAATTATAGTATATGTTTTTTTTATTTGTAAATAACTAATAAAGATCATTTTAAAAAAATAAAAAAAAACATCTATATGTTTACATGTTCCTCACTGGAAGTAGTTAGTACACTGAAAAGATCTGACCTTCACTCGGTTTATGTTTTGGTTTCTATTTTACCCAGGTTTTTTTGTTAATTTTCAATGATCAATGTTTTAACTTTTAATATTTTACTGAAGTTGTAAGCCGCCCAGAGTCATTCGACAGTGATATAGGTGGCATTTAAATTTAATAAACAAATATGTTTTAACATGCGCATTATACTTTGTCTTACATAAGAGAACAATGTAACAATTACAATATTTTTATAAACTATAGTGATGTCAGTAAGAGAATTTATCAAATATATAACATTTTGAATTCATTTACAAGAATGAAGACTATACTTAATATATATTCATAAGTTAGGCAAAGATCGATTTTGAAGCCATTGCACACTAACTAGATATGTATATTAGGTTAACTTTTGTTCTAGTTTTCCATACCTTGTAACTCTGCCAGATTTTGTTCAGCAAAACTCAAACCGAAGAAAAATGCCAAGAAGATTGTTGCAGAAGCATATTGCCTCAGTGCAGACATTTTGATGTGAAATTGTTAATGCCTTTTGAGGCCTTTTATATCTGCTTATTTCATAATCATTAATGTCTGAGCCCAATTTGGAGATGTATGTGAGAAAGAAACAGGTGCTAACTATGGATTTTGCATACCATAGATTTTTTTTAAACACCAGAGTAATTGATTTATAGTTAACATGTAATGTCCAAAAAGCTGTTTTTTTATAATTGTTTGCCTTAGTCGTTCAAAATCTACAGGTCTATAATTTCATAGATGGACAAATCCTAAAAACACAGATCCCTAAGAGTCATGATCATGCAATGAAGATTAAAAGTCTGAAAACAGATTGTATGTTGATCCAGATTGTTAGTTGAATTAGTTTCTAATACAGATAATTCTCAACTTACAATAGTTGACTTAGTAACTGTTCAAAGTTACAATGACACTGAAAAAAGTGACTTATGACCATTTTTCACACTTATGACCGTTGCAGCATCCCCATAGTTATCCGATTTACATTCAAACTCTTGACAATTGAGTCACATTAATGATCACTACAGTGTCCCGGAGATCACCTTTTGCAATTTTCTGACAAGCAAAGTCAATAGGAAAATCAGATTCAAATAGCAACCAAGTTACTAAGTTAACATTTGCAGTGATTTACTTAACAAATGTGGCAAGAAAAGTTGTAAAATGGGACAAAACTCACTTAACAAATTTCTCATTTAGCAGCATAAATGTTGGGCTCAATTGTGGTCGCAAGTTGAGGACTACCTGGATAGGAAATTTTCTGTTAAAACAATCTGCTCTGGGTGTCTTTTTTGTTTAATAAGTTTCTTCTATAGTAGGATTCCAATTAGGTATTTTCTCTCCAAACTTCATTTGTATTATATAGTATTATGAATAAGAATATTAGCATAAGAATCCATGAATTTTTGGAGGGTTAATGGTTTATTGCAGAGGTGTCAAACTCAATTTCATTGAGGACTACATCAGGGTTGTGTTTGATCTTGGGGAGCCAGGGTGGGCGTGGAAAGGGTGGGTATGACATCACTCGTGGGAGCCACCTGTGGTGACCCAAGAGCTCTGCCACCAAAAACAGGCTCCCGAGCTCCATTTTTTTTACTGTGACAGCCTTCTGCAACCCTTTGCCAGTGAAAATGGAGCTCGGGAGCCCTCTTGAGCTCCATTTTTACTGGCAGAGGTACCATGGGCTGGTCGTTTGCTGTTTCCAGAACAGCCCTGTGGGCCAGATCTAAGCACCCCATGGGCCGGATCTGGTCCCCGGGCCCCTGGTCTATTGGAATGTGCTTTAAGTACATTAGATACACAAAAGAATACTTCCTCATTAATAGTTGTAAATGATTTGAAATAATATATACAGCTATGTGACTTTCATGCTATGCTAAATCACCATGGCACAAGTCTCATCCTTTATGCCCACCTATTAAAAGAACTGGTCATCTCCACCCCCTCCAACCTGGTTATCCTATCAAGGGCTTTGCAAGCAGTACTAGGGCACCTTGCTTTACGTGAGTTCCACTAAATTTAATGTTTCCTCTTATGCAATATAAAGTAGGTTTGATGTACGATAGCAAATATTTGTACAATACAGTACTTGAAGTTGGTTGCCTGAGTGAGTCTCTCTTGCTGTGGAGCTGCTTCACTTTGAAATGCTTTCATAAATGACATGGAAGGGAATGTAGAGTTGATCTTAGGAAGAAATGAACCAGCCTTTAAAGGTTGTGTGAGAGTAGGAAATTATGGAAGAGATCACAAGATTCCTATAATAAAGGAGGCAAGCTTAAGGAAAAAATGCTTTAAAACCCTGTTTTAATTTTGTTTGGTATGGGGTGAAACAGAGAAGCTTGGACAGGTTTTCAAAATTCTGTTAGCCTATCTTGTTGCAAAAAAGGAGCACCACAACCATGGTGGCACAGTGGTTAAAATGTAGTATTTCAGGCGAACTCTGCCAACTGCCAGCAGTTCAACTCTCACCTGCTCAAGGTTGATTCAGCCTTCCATCTTTCCAAGGTCAGTAAAATGAGGACCCAGATTGGTGGGGGCAATATGGTGATTCTGTAAACTGCTTTGAGAGGGCAGTAAAGCACTATGAAGCAGTATATAAGTCTAAGTGCTATTGTTGTTGCTATTCCTGGAATGTCTGCAATGCCTTATTCTTGAACTGGCTATCTCAAAAAGCTGATGCTACTTTTAAAAAAACAACAACTAGGTCTTTAGTTTCCACAATGTCCTAACGGCTAGCCTTTGACTACTGTAGCTTTCTGCAATACATGGATACTAAAAGTGACAAAACTGGGAGGAAAATTCAGTGTCAAATATTATTATTATGGCTTGTCACACAATCAGCCAGATGATGAGACTGGATTTGGCCTTTTTAACCACTTGCCATTTCTATAACACTAACCTATCCAATCAGCAAAACCCAAAATCAAAGTTTCATTTTTTCCACTTCAAGCACAAAATCAAAAGCGGTTTCCAAGGAGAAACAAAATTAATCATGTTCTTTTCTTTAAGCAAAGCAGTCCGTTTAGCCTTCTCTGTTAACTCCATCAACTTTTGCAGCCATTCGTCTGTTGTGGGAATCACAGCGTCCTTCCATTTTTGTGCATAAAGTAATCGTGCTGCTGTCAGCATATATAAGATCAGTTATGATGTTTTAACTCCTTTTTGAAAGGCCAGAAGAATGAGGGCCTGCCTCACCCTGAGGAACGAATCTCGCATAGGCAGAGGAGCAGCTAGTCAGAGTTCTTTGACTGAAAGGTCTTAACATATCTTTCTTAGATATGTTGAGATAGAACCGAGGTGGTGCAGTGGTTAGAGTGCAGTACTGCAAGCTACTTCAGCTGACTGTTAGGTGCAGTTCAGCAGTTCAAATCTCACTGGCTCAAGGTTGACTCAGCCTTCCATCCTTCCAAGGTGGGTAAAATGAGGACCCAAATTGTTGGGAGCCATAGGCTGACTCTTTACATCGCTTAGAGAGGGCTGTAAAAGCACTATGAAGCGGTTTATAAGTCTAAGTGCTATTGCTATTCTTTATCTTCTTCTTCTTTATCTTTATTTGATTTATATACCACGCTACTCCTGAAGGACTCAGGGCGGTGAACAGCCAAACGATAAAATACATAAATACAAAATTTAAAAACAGAATAAAACCGAATTAAACAATTTGGCCCAGACAGATTTAAAACACCCCAATCATTTAAAAACAGATTAAAATTTTCATATTAAAAAATTTAATATGCCTGATTGGGTGTGATGCAATGAGACAAAGATTTTTGTAGATTTTTCCATGGTACTTATCAATGACCTAGATCCACAGGTGTGATGTTTCCCAACTTCAAATTATGGTGAGGCAGTACTAATATCTGCAAATGTGCATATGTGGGATTACTAAAAAAAATATTCTTGATAGTGTGATCCGAGACGTTTTCTGATTAGCAAGTGTTATGCACCTGTGTAAATACAAGGAAAATGGCATCTGGAAAATTGGCATTCTCCTCATTCTCTTAATATAGCCCTAATAAACCATTATGGGGAGGGCTGTGCATGACTGAGTCAATATTATTGCTGAAAGTTAAGCCTACATGTCTGGAAGAATGCTACGTTTACATTTTATTTTAATGATTCTGGATGGACATGAGCCCATTCTGGTCTGATACCCAGTTACACAATTGCTATTTTTGTTCAAGTGAATCTCCTTAAACTTTAAAGGTATTCTGTTCAAGTGCCGCTCTCTGTAGTTTTCTTCTAGTAATTTATTTTAGGGACATGGAAACTAAATTACCCCCATTGTTTTACAGACTCCATAGGAACTCATTCTCATTCTGACTTTTGTATATCAAACCTCCCTTTCTTATTCATTTTAGTGAGAAGTTGTTTTCCATATAAATTAAAATAACCAGCATGGTCCCTCCAATCCAGTTTTGGGTTAAAGTTGAAATGAAGATTAAAGTCTTCATTTTCTTCATACTAAGCTCCCAATTTGGAGTGAACATTGGCACTGACTGTTTGCAAGTAAAAGTAATGTGCAACTAAAACAAACTGTTAGAGAAATATTGTATGCAATTTTGGCATTGGAGTGCCTATTATTATCTATATAAATAAAAATGTAAATGTTCGTTTGTTCAAAATCTTAAATCTCCGAAAGTTCTTCACCGATTGCTTTGAAATTTTGACACAACATTGCATTCGAATGCGTGCGTGTTTTTATATACCTATATTATATAGATGTCACACCCGTGACAGGTAAAAACATGCTTTTTTTCAAAAACAGTGCCATCTGTTGGACATAAAAGCAACACACGCTATAGTTCCAAGAAAGCAATTGATTAAGCGACATTAAAGTCCAAAAAGAAACGTAGAGAAAGGCAACTCAGGTCTGAATCCAATCAACCTAGTGAAAAGACTGGTCGGATGGAGGCAAAGCAGGCGTGACCTGAGCTACAGAGGGAAATTATTGGCACTCGGTCAAAAAATATTGTATACCCACAAGACTGAGCCAGCGCGTGTTTTTATATACCTATATTATATAGATGTCACACCTGTGACAGATAAAAACATGCTTTTTTGAAAAACAGTGCCATCTGTTGGATGTAAAAGCAACACACGCTATACGCAGAGCCCACCAGTCTTTTCACTATGTCGATTCGATTCAGACCTCAGTTACCTTTCTCTTAAGTCGCAGCACCACAATGGCAGGTGCGAGCCAGGTCTTTTTCCCTCAGCGCCGCCGCCGCCAAACCCACAAGCAAAATGGCGGGAAATGTCAACCGCCGCAAAGCGTCCTCCTGACTAACAGAGTATGCCGTTATGCTAGTTATTATATACACCAGGAGTGTCAAACTTGCGGCCCATGGGCCAGATGCGTCACGTGTTGGTCACGCTCACCCATTTTAGTGAAGGGGAAAAAAGTTGCAATACATCATGTGACAACAATGAGACACCATGAGTTTGACACCCCTGATATATACTAAACTTCTCTGTTGATATTTAGATTATAAAACTTCTACTTGGGGGAAATTGTTAGAGTCTTTTCTTTATCAAAAATATATTGTTTAGGTTAGGGTTAGGGTTATATATACACATGTGTGTGTCAGAGGTGGATTTCAGCAGGTTCTGACCAGTTCTGGAGAACTGGTAGCGGAAATTTTGAGTAGTTCGGAGAACTGGTAGTAAAAAATCTGACTAGCCCTGCCCCCATCTATTCTCTGTCTCCCAAGTCCCAGCTGATCGGGAGGAAATGGGGATTTTGCAGTAACCTTCCCCTGGATTGGGGAGGGAATGGACATTTTACAGTATCCTTCCCCTGGAGTGGGATGGGAATGGATTTATTTATTTAGCATATGGCTGGTCACATACAGTATTAAAACACTTCATTTTTATAGGTTAAAACAATTAAAACAATAAAAAAAAATAAAAGCAGTAAGAAAACCTAAAAGGAAAACAGAAATAACATTTCAGAGTTTAATGTCAAGTTTGGAGATCCAGTCAGTAGCTGTCATTGTTATGCAGACGAAGTCCCTAGAATCTCCTGGATACCTTCTGTTAGAGCAGCGGTTCTCAACCTGGGGGTCGCGACCCCTTTGGGGGTCGAACGGCCATTTCACAGGGGTCGCCAAAGCCCTCTCTCGCCCCCCCCACGCCTTCACTCACCCTCACCCTCTGCCTCTGTTGGATCGCCGTTCGCTTACCCCGCCCACTCCCAATCTATTGCTGCCTCCGGAGTCCCAGCTGGTGGCTTGAGGGAAAAAAAACTTTAAATTCTTGCCGCGGGGCTTCAAAGAGCTAGCTGCAAAGAGGTAAATTCCTGGAGCAAATTTTTTTCCCCCTAGCTATGCTGAGAAGGGAAATTGAAACTAACGTGACAAAATGAGGCAGAGAGATTTCTTTTTCTTTTTCCTCACCAAAAAAGGTAGGTGCAAAACTGCAAACAATGGGAAATTTAGGGCAAGATTTAGGGCAAGATTTTAAAACACAAAAGAAAAAAAGCTCTATTTAGGGAATTGTAATAATTGAGATACTATTAATTGGATATTATGTTGAAAGCAGAAATGGTTGTGGTTTGGAGGAATATACGGGGGAAATTATTTGGTTTATTAGTATTGGTAAATATAATTAATTGATTTGTAAGAAATTGGATTGCATGGAAATAATTGGAATATTCATGTTCATATTGATTAATATACAAAAAAGATAGTTATATAACTAATTGATTTATATTAAAATGTTGAATTTGTATTAAACAACTGTATTACATAATTAACCACTGTGAGGATGGATATAAAAATAGATGACAATGGGAAGGGGTATAATATAGAATAGAAGGGAAAAATTGAATTTGATTAAAATTAGAGATGAGGATGAAGGGTAATATTGGTTTTTTAAAAAAATAGATGAGGAATAAATATGGTAAAAAGGAAATATAGAAACTGTAAATTTAATTGAAATGACTAAATACTGTGTTGGAAGAAATATCCTTCTGGGTTGTGCTCCAAGTGGGGAAAAAGACACTGGAAACATGGAGACTGCTTGGAAAGATGGTTTAATGGTGGAGAGGATCACATGGCTTGATGGGGCCCATTGTGTTAGTTTCTGTTGCCATTGTGTTGCAAATGTCCTTTGACAAAGGATTGACTTTCTGCCTCTGGCCCATTAACAAAGGGTGGGGGCTGGAAGGTGGGAGCTGCTTTGTCTGTAAAACATGCTTCTCCATTTATCATCCAGGGAAATATAATATTCTGCCTTTTTAATATTTCCCAAAATATTTCATTCTTCTAGGAAAGGGGTGGGTGCTAACCTCCTACAACTGTTTAAATTTGTGAACCAGCCAAATACTCTGTTCAAAGAAAATACGTTGTATGTTTGTATGTGTGTTTCTAATTATTGCTATTTATTGCTATTTGTTCTCTTTTATTCTTTAAAGTTTAACAATTCATTCTTTATCTTAATACCTTAATATTTGTTTGGGGTTGGCTTTCTTCCCTTTCATCTTTTTTATTGTACAGCAATCTTTCTCCTCAAACCTACCACCTCTGTCTTTTCTTACTTTCTCTTTCCCCCCCCTCTTCTTCTTCTCCCTACTTCCTCTTTCTTTCTCCTTTTCCTCCTCTCTTCCTCCCTCTCTTACCTTCACTCCTCCTCTAATTTCCCTTCCCTTCCTTCATCCCTCTCTATTGCTGTATCCTTTTATGCATATGGACTACTCAGAGGGCTGAAAAAGTTATTTTTGACTGGTCCTCACACTTTTGACCAGTCCTCGAACTTACGACTGTCCTCACAATTTATGTTTTTGCCCTATCTTGTCACCATGGTGAAGAGAAGCAGTTGTGAAATGAGTGACACAGTTGTTAAGAATGGTACAATGGGCATAAATGATAACCAGTCATAACTGCGAAGACCGGTCAAAAGTGCGAGGACCTGTCAGAAATCACTTTTTTCAGCCCTCTGGGTAGTCCTTTTGTGCACAGGGACTACTCAGAGGGCTGAAAAAGTTATTTTTGACTGATCCTCGCACTTTTGACCAGTCCTCGAATTTACGACTGTCCTCACATTTTACGTTTTTTGCCCTATCTTATACTATGTTGAAGAGAAGCAGTTGTGAAATGAGTGACATGGTTGTTAATAATGCTGCACAGGCATAAATGTGAGGATGGTCATAAGTGTGAGGACCAGTCAAAAGTGCGAGGACCTGTCAGAAATGACTTTTTTCAGCCCTCTGAGTAGTCCCTATACACATAGCCATGGCCATCCGGTCATATGACCAGCTAGCCACGCCCACCCAGTCATATGACCTCCAAGCCACGCTCACAAAATAAGCCACGCCCACAGAACCGATAGTAAAAAAAATTTAGAACCCACCCCTGGTTGGGGGTCACCACAACATGAGGAACTGTATTAAAGGGTCGCGGCATTAGGAAGGTTGAGAACCACTGTGTTAGAGCATTCCCTCACTACATGTTGGATAGTCTGTCGGGAAGCCCTGCAGTCACAATGTGCTGAAGGTGTCTTTCCCCATTTATACAAGGAGTCGGCACACACCCCATGAGTCGTTCTAATTTTGTTATATGTCACCCATATGTGTCGGGGTAGGTTAAATCCTGGAGGTATGCTATTAGGATTAATATGCTCAGAGATATCTTGGGGGGAATAGCTACTCCACGCTTCCATCCACTTTTGTGTGGTGTTCTGATGATCAGCCATCAATTTAAGCGCTGTCAAGAGTGGTGGGTTTCTTGACTTTAATCGGCATCTTAAGAGAGCAGGAATGTATCCATGAATGGGTAGAGAGGAATTTAACAGAATCTTACTATACTCCCGAATGAGAGCTTCTTGTCATCGTAAGTGCAGGGGAAGTATGTGACTAAGAACTGGTAACCAGTAACTAGGTGTAGATTTTATGCACCCAGTAATTAGCCTCATCGTATGGTTAAGTTGAACATCAATGTCCTGTATGTGAGCTGTTTATCCATATAGGTGCACAGTATTCCGCTGCAGAGTAGCAAAGCCTGAGGGCTGCACATCGAAGAGTTGGGGCTGAAGCTCCCCAAGTTGTTCCGCATAGTTTTTGTAGGATGTTATTTCTGCTGTTAACCTTGGCAGCCATATTCTGAAAGGTTTTCAGGGTCCTGTCTAAGGTAATCCCCAAGTATTTTGGTGTTGCCTTGTATGGGAGCAATTTATTGTTTTGATATACATTGAGTTCTCTTTTTGCCAATTTGTTGTTAAGGTGAAAACATGATGTAACTGTTTTGTAAGTTACTCGCGTCCGTGGCAATCCTTAAGCCACATGTGCCTCCTGGGTGGTGCTACATAAGTAACAGACAGACTGGTAGCCAGACATCCGCAAGGATCTCCTGGCTTCACAGACAACCCCACGGTCCTTTTAAGGACCTTTTAAGTATCAATCAATCAATCAATCAATCAATCAATAAATAAATAAATAGCAGAAACAGCATAAATGGGAATGGAGATTTTACAGTATCCTTCCCCTGCCACGCCCACCAAGCCACACCCACCAAGCCATACCATGCCCACCAAGCCATACCCACAGAACTGGCAGTAAAAATTTTTGAAACTCATCACTGGGGGATGTGTGTGTGTGTGTAATTATTTATTTAAAAATAATAATCCACTTAATAGTAGGGGATTTATTTTTACTATTTGAATTGGCATAAGAATTTTGACTATGCATGAATCTCCATTAAACCAAAACCCTTTCTAAATAACACAACATGTAGTAAAAGAGTCCAAGGCTTTTCAAGAGAAAAAGACCAAAAAGCGTTTCAAAAATACTGGTAGTTTGTCTGATAATTGTAGTTGTGAGAGAAATAAAGAGCACAGCACTTTATACTGATAAAATACAGATTACTTTGTCTTGAAGGACAGAGCCAAAATTCCTCATTGGTGCAAAATCAAAACAAGTTGAACAATGCACCATTATTATACAATACTACCCATAACCCAGAACAGAATTTATTTCCTATTATATATTCCTATATGGAATTAGGCCAACAGACCTGACATTTTAAGTCTATTTAAACAAAATTGACAATCCATTCCAGCATTATAACATCACCTACCACTATTCTACTGTAATTTAGACAAAAGTCCCTACAGCCCATTAGTTTCATAGATTTTATATTTAATTATTTTCTTTAGAGCAGTTTTTCCTATGATGGGTTATAATCTTGGATCAGAGTAGAATGTACCATTTACATATTTGGATCATAATAATACAGCAGAAAAGATCAATATTTATTGTAATGAGTGAAGGCTTTTCTTTTAGTCCATACTACTGAATCTGGAATTGCTGAATTCTTTTTTTAAAATCTAAAATGCATTATTTGACTCTTTTAACAAAATAATTTGATACAGTTTTCCTCTCTATGCTGTCCAAGTTCCATTAGTTCTCTGCTTGTAATGCAAATTTAGCAGAACTTGTGCATTAAATAATATCCAAATTATTATGCATTTTGTTGTTCTAAATACTGAATGATATTTGAGTCAATTGAATAAAACCTAGATATAGTAGCCTATAGCTTCACAAAATAGAAATATAGACTTAGTGTGTTACCAAATGATAAGAATAACATTTAACTTTGTAATAATGATGGATAAAAACCAATTCCTATTTTTACCAATGTGATTAAATACTCAAAAACAGAATGTTTCTACCTATCTTTATTTATTTCGCTAGCTTGTTAAACTAATTAAGTATGATGAATTAAGGCAAAAGAATTGTAAATGTCCCCACATCAAATCAAAGTGAACCAGATGACAGGAATGAGGACAATAGATAAAAGCACAACAGTGAGAATATTTAAACATTGAATAGTTCAATTCTGCAATGCAATCATGTGAAAAATTGTCATTATTGAGAAAGATTTGCATGATAAGACCATGCATTTAATTGCATTTAAGCTGCTATTCATTTGGTAAGCATGAATAGCCCAGAAAAATTATTTCCATGTTATTCTATTATTTTTATAGCAGCCTTGGTAGCAACTAGAGGAATAATCCAGTGCTTTGCACACGAGTATATTGCAGCGAATATAAACTGTGGAATAGTTGTTGCGCAATGTGAACGATTTAAATCTGAAGCTGATGTTTCTCCTGTTCCTTGAAGAAAAAAGTTGGTATGTACTATCCATTTTGCATCTGAAAGAGATGGAACAAAGACAGATGTTATTTTTTGTTAGAACCTGCACAAACACAATTTCACTGGCAACATAAATTTTGGGTTCAATTATGGCCATAAGTTGTAAGTCGTAAATCGAGGACCACCTGTATTTCTTTCATACAGGGCATTTACTTTTGTATTCATCTGCTTTCATTCAGCATCCATTCATTCTTGATCTTATCTCATTTTATTTTACTTCACACTTTTTAAATAATCCATTAATTTAATTTAAAGCCAGTTTAATTTATTTTGACAAGCTTTAATTCCCCATAATGCACTGTATACTATCTATTCACTTTCTAAAATATTTGCTTGAAAACCACATAAGGCATAGAGGGCACGGATAGTTCGCTCTCCTCTATGTTTATTCTACTGAGATTCTTAGGTTGTTCCTAGCAAATGAGTGGATAATAATGTTATCTATCTGCAAATAAATTATAACAGGAAGTCAGTAAAAATGTAATTTCATGACAACAGTGACTGAGTTTGGACTATCACATACATTTGGTAGATATCTTTTAAGCCATTTGGGGAAAATTGTTCTGCATTTGTATATATGTTGATCAGTCATTTTCAATTTATTCTGCATTATTTAGCAATTATAATTATCTACTTGTCAAAATTGTGAAATTTATGATGCATTTGATGATCAGAAAAGGTTTTCACGAGAGAGTTGGAAACAGAT
Organism: Arizona elegans; assembly: GCA_022577455.1. Taxonomy (NCBI): domain Eukaryota; kingdom Metazoa; phylum Chordata; class Lepidosauria; order Squamata; family Colubridae; genus Arizona; species Arizona elegans. The sequence goes on along the minus strand of JAKOOJ010000005.1, from coordinate 62,157,594 downwards.
TAGAGACTAAAGATAACTGGTATATACAACAAAAAAATTAAGACCATGTTGGCAAAAATAATGGCAGGATCGGTATCCAATAATAGATTGTCAAATGAGCCAATCAAATCTAAGTAGAAATTATAATATTGGACTACGTTATGTTTGGTGTCAAGAAACAGAAGGAAATGGAGCAGGAGGCAGAGAGAATGACTGACGAGCTTAAAGCACTTTTCAACATCATGTTTTGATCCAGATGTGCTGGACTGTAACTTATCTACTCCCTCGTTATCATGACCATTGGCTGGCTAGGAGCTGGTTATGGGAACTGAAGTTTCACACATTTGGAAAGCATCAGGTTGACACAAGCTGATTCAAAGGCATTACAGGAAAGCTTCCAGAAGAGTATTCTGGAGATGCAGATAAAATGACGACAAAATGTATCTAGATACAATAGAGAGGCAAAAAAAGTAATGATTATGTGAAGAAATACTCATTTGTTAGCCTTACCCTCTATTTATCATGACATAAGTTTCAGTTTTGAAGTCGTAACGATTAGGGGATGCCACACAAGAGTCCATGAATAATATCAGATTTCTATCAAAGCTGGAGAGTGTGGCTTGGATGTATGCATTCTGGTTCAGGTTCATAAAGTAACCCATGTTATTTATTGGCTGTTTAAAGAAAGGTGACTCATAAAATAAAAATTCCATATGAAATCTTGGCCCTTGGTTTGTGCATTCAAATTCATCAATGTTGTGGGTGACTTCCATATTTTTGCTGGGCTCCATTTTACAGATGAATCGAAACTGAGGATTTACACCATTCCCAGTGCTGCTGACGATATTGGTGAAAGTGCTTATTTTCCCATAATTCTGTTAAAACATCAAGCAAAATAAATTTAATAATAATAATAATAATAATAATAATAATAATAATAATAATAATAATAATAATATATAAATGCAATCATTTTTAAAACATTTGATCTTCACCCATGATTTAGTAGAAAGAATTGCTGCAATAACCGTCTATTCTCCTGGAAGGAGCTAAAGAATTAAATAACTTCAACGGTTTTACAATACAGTTTTGAAAGGTAGTTCTTTTACAGTAAAAATAGCAGGGATGAGAGTCAAAAAACAGAGTAATCTTCAAATTGTATAGCAAAGTGCCTGTACAGAAGCGATAGTAAAGAGTCTTTATACTCCAATTTTTAAAAATGGAGTGGGGGGGACTGAAGAATCCCCCATCCTCTATCGCTTGCATTTTTGCAGTGCATCGACTTGTTCTTCTGAGAAAGATAGGGCATTTAACTGCTTGTACATTTTTTGAAAGACTGAGAAATGGTGTATTATCTTTTCTGAATTAATAGTACACCTGTAAGAAATATAATAGCAACCCACTTTCTAGGTAAAAAAATAATAAACTTTCAAATGTAATCAGGGATTAAGAAATGATAAAATTGATTGGCTAGCTACTTATGTTAATAGTAGAGAGTACATGGCATCCCTCCACCACCCCAGTCAGCATTATCTATATATGGAAAGAAACCATGACAATGTCTAATACTCAGGTAGCCAGAAAGTCCATCAAGTCTCAGAATTGCTTTTGAATTCCTCTAAAGCAGGGGTTGAACTCCACATATCTTAAAAACTGCCAAATGAGAAAAACACTGCTCTAAAGCAATTCAAAGTCACATGATTAAATCCAGTGCCTTGAACTGATTGAATGTCAGATCATTTTGGAGCGTGTGAATAGCCATGTATACTTATATTTGGAAAGAGGTGCTGAATACTGTACTGCTTTTCTGCTATCAACTAGACTAGTTCTTCAAAAAAAAATTAGACCAGGGAATTCAATTTAAAAAAAAAGAAAAAAAGATCACAGTATCTCTTTTCGAGAGGCAAAATTCCATGATAAGAAATTGGCTGCATTTCAATAAATATTTTCTTTTAACCTTAATCTCTCGCCAAACCCCATAAACGTTTTACGGAATTCATTTTAAAAAATCCAGAGCTAAACTATTTAGAATCAAGGGTCCTTGGTGTTCTCTGAGCTTTCTTGTTTTCTTGCAGACATTTCATTACTCAAACTAGGTAACATCATCAGTGCAAGTGCAAATAAGGAGTGATATTTGCTGTCAATAAGGACTACACCAACCACTATGTAGGACAAACAGGCAGAAGACTGGCAGAATGTATCCATGAACACCAACTAGCGGTCAGAAGGCATGATGAAAATTCTTTAATTTCACAACGTATAGACAGATTTAACCATAGTTTCAATTGGGAAAATGTGACCATCCTAGACCAAGCCAACTCCAAAAACACCAGGGAATTTCTCCCTTGCGCTGCTTAAAGAGTCCATTGGATGGGTTTTCCCTCAGCTGATTGGCCCAAAGACTGAGTTAAATTTGAATAAACACTCCTCCACTTCCTGTGAAACTCCAGTTTAATAACTCAGTCCGGCCCTTACAGATCTATTCAGCTCAGTTCTTCTCATGGACTTTCTAACTAACACATTGGAGAACTCAATTCTAAACTTTTGCAGTGTAGGAAGTTGTTATTTCACCTCCGCACAAACGTTGGGGGTTTTTAGGCTCGCGCACGGCTCAGCACTGCTCAGCTGAGCAGCGACTTCGTCGGAGCTGTTTCATCTTTCCCCGGTGTGGTCGCCATTGCCAACAAGGAGCGATCACGCCAGGGAATTTCTAGAAGCCTGGCACCCTGACAAATCAGCCATCAGTAGACACATAGACATTAACAACATCTTTAGACTATGCAAAAGAGATTATCACTCTGCCCAAAAAGGAACAAAAAAATCGAACAACCTCTCCACCAGCAATCAGTACAGATTAACTCCAAGGTTAACATCAGACCAACAATCAAGTAAACAATACCCCAATCAAGAACCTGCCAAAGAAGCCAACAGCAAACAGCCCAATCAAAGAATCTCTATGACCGCCCCAGCAACTCTGTCAGGTAAGCCACTAGAATATAAACTGACAGCAAACAGCACTCCTTACTGATGATGTTACCTAGTTTGGGTAATGAAGTGTCTGCAAGCTCAGAGAGCACCAAGGGCCCCTCATGTCAATTCAGAGCTATAAATATTCTCCTTTATTAGTATTTAGAATGAACGCAAATAGACTATTTAGACGCATTTACATCGATAAGAAGGAAATCTCAGTTACCTAAAGACTTTTATCACATCACTTAGGCTATATAATCTATTACTATCTATTATTACCTAATCGAATGTTGTTATTGTCGGTTTTGGCCATCTGGTATAAAGTGTTTTAATGTCCACTAATTTAGGTGATCAAATATTGGTTAACATCTCCAAGTAAGAATTAGTTATAGCATCTCCTTAAGCACAATTTATTTGCAGGAAAAGAAATTGACACTGTATTTTTGAGATTTTCAGCCTTAAACTTTCCAAAATAACAACCATTCCATTATAGTGACCAGTCACATTATCAGATACTTACTTCTCTTTTGGTTCCACAACCATCATATGGTATATAGAATGTAATTTTATCTTTTGAAATGTCAGGTGTACAGGTAGCATCGCTTATGTACAAATTACAGTCAAGGCAGCCCTTTGAAATGAGATATTGTTTCCCAATAACTGCCTTCATGTATTCCGTATAGCAAGAAAGTGTTACTGCACCGTGAGAAAGGAAATGTGCTGTCAGTCAATGGAAGAAAACATATAAAATTGTAGCTAGGTTACCTTGTAAATGCAGATATCATTGATTTATCATTAGTTAAAATAACCATACTTATAGTATTTAAGTATTTTCATTCTACATTTCCCAATTAATCAGCAATCAGTTGATGTTGTTTTACAATTATAAGTATTAGTTCATTTCAAAATTGCTTGGTATGCTTGCACACATTAATATCAAAGCCTTATTAGCTACAATGTACTGTGAGTCAAAAGCCACTAAGCAGTTATTCTATCTTTTCTTCTTAACAAGCTTCCTATGATAAAATAAAGGATGGACGAAGAAGTCAGGAGTTAAAAATAGAACTTTTTGTAAAGTTCTGTGAATCAGACAGGTGATTCAGCTGTGGCATCCCGAGTAACGAGAATACCGGCTTTGCTTCCTCCTTCCACTCCTTCCACTTATGTTTTTGCCACAATCACTTTAATCAGTAACTAAATCTTTTCTCCACCCTTCACCATGACCTTAAGCAGCAGTTAGTTGGAGGAGACACTTCTGTCTAATATACCCACCCACCCTTGTTGACACTGACATTTGTGTGGTTTCCAAAAACTTTTAAAACTTTCATCCATTGTGTGAGTGGCGATTTGCTACTGAACTCTCTTTTTACAATCCTGTGGTCTCTACTTGGTAGAGTTGGGGCAATTGGATGGAGCTGAGTGTTTACTGGCCAGATGCCCTTCCTGATACCTACATGAAATTCACAGATTTTTTTTTTTTATTTGCGCCCTAGGAGAAAAACATCTGCTACTACCTAGGATTGAACTCTCAACCTTCTGAGAGAGAAGCAAGCATCTTCACCACTAGACCACCCATTTTGTTACTGAACAAATAAATATAATTATTTGAATTCTTGTGGAATGCCATAGGTCCATGAAAATGTTTAATTAAGTAATTGAACAACAATAAAAATTACCAAAATCTGTGGTATCATCCGGAAGAGCTATGAAAAAAAAAACATTATGATTAAGACATCTTTTACAAATTATCTTGTAGAAGTAATTTTCAGAATAATTACTAGATCTGTGAACTTAGGAACTATTCTTCAAATATAAGGCAGCTAACTCTTGGCAAATACCAGGCTTACTTGATCCTATGACTGTTGGACCAGAGACTAAGCAACAGTCAAGCAGTGGCTTCATGACTGGCTGAAGAAATCATGGCAGGTAGGAAATGTATGTTTTGCTAGGATTCCAACCAGATGTTGCAATGAAAGTTAATGGTGTAACAATTGGGCCTGTAACCTTATAGCCTGCTTATTCCAGGACTGAGAAGGCGTATGAGCAATATCGTCCGAAGTATCTATATTCAGTTACTGCATTGTTAGTTCAAACATTATATAATATGAATGAAGCAGCATTAGCCGATTCATTATTAATATTAAACAAAACAGGCATGTGTAGAGGAAGCAAGATTGCAGCTGGAAATAAAACTGAATATGTTAGAAGTCTAAGGGGTGTATGGTATACGCTACATAGAAGATAACGGGAGGTACAAATGAGGGAGATACAAAATCTTGAAATTTAAAGTCTTAGAGTTTACCTTTGCAAAAAGAAAAAAGTTCAATTGTCTTTAAAACAGTAGTCCCTAACCTTTGCAGTTTAGCGGCCCAGCTGGGAGGGAGAGAGAGAAACCAGGCTATGGGAATGGTAGGCTGGCACACACACACACACACAGACACACACACACACAGAGAGAGAGAGAGAGAGAGAGAGAGAGAGAGAGAGAGAGAGAGAGAGAGAGAGAGAGAGAGCTCAATTTGCACAAACTTGTACAAGTTGAGCTACACTCTTGTGTGCAACTATGTCGGCTCACCACTCACGCAAATTGGGCTGTGTGTGTGTACGGGCATGTCAGTCTCCCACTCATGTGGCCCGGTTCTGAATAGGCCATGGCCCGGTAGTGGGCTGTGGCCTGGGGACCCCTGATTTAAAGTTGTCATGAAAATGACAGTTTATAGGATGTGATTTTGTTTTTTGTCAACATTATGGCCACAAAACATTCGCTTTCTACAACCAGTATAAGGATACTGATTATGAGAATTCAAACTTCTTTAACAATGAATAAAACTAATTTCTTAGGGTATATCTTGGAAAACCAACAACTATAATGTTTCTTTATGGATAGTCACTGGTTATTTTTCAATATACCTTTCCCATGATTTTATTTACACATTTAACATGGGAATATCTGGATTGGGATTTTGTAAATTGTCAGAAGGAGAGTGAGTTATCCTCTTTGGTTTGGAAATATCCCCAAATTGGGGAAGGAATTAGGAGCAATCAGGAAAAGAAAACAATACATAGATTTTTTGGAGGTGGCGGCAGGGTAGGAATTTTTAAAATATATTTTAAGGGATACTTTGTAAGTCCACCAAGTTTAAAAACATGTTTAAAATAAAGCTACCATATTTTTCAGAGTATAAGATGCAGCTTAGTTTTTGGGGAGGAAAATAGGAGAAAAAAATCTGCCTACCAGCTAGCATCCTTAGTCTGGTCAGCTTCAGCACATTAGTTTGCTGGTTTTTTATCTCCTGCTTGGGGATAAAAAACAGCTTCTAAGGCACAGCTGAGAGGAAGCAGCAATGAGAAAAGCAAGCAAAGCACGGGGAGATTGTTTCACTTGGCTAGCGCCTAGTTAGGGCTGAAAAAAAAACTTCTAAAGAACAGCTGAGAGTTGGAGCAAAGCATGGAGATCGCTTCACTCGCTAGCGCCTCATTAAAGCACAGCGGAGAGTCCACTTCACTCGCTAGTGCCTCATTAGGGCTGGAAAAAAAAAGCTTCGAAAAAGCTACATTTCGAGTATAAGACGCACCCAAATTTTCAGCCTCTTTTTTTTGGGGGGGGGGAAAGGTGTGTCTTATATTCTGAAAAATACGGTATTTTTGATTGTGAGCTCTGATCTATCAACAAATAGAGATTTATTTGACATATACTAATTTATGGAACGAGGTACAAAATGCTCACCAAACTGAACAATAATCACATGCATATATGAATGTATTATGTATCATAAAAACATTGCTTACTGGCTATCGTGGCCACTGTGGTAGTTGGTGGTGGTGGTGGCGGCAGGGCTGTTGAAGGAAATGTTTGCAATACTATTATTTCGTATTTTAACTGATATAGTTTTATTAGCACGTTTTGCTACATTGTTCTCTTCCGCAATGTCATCATTAAGTTATCCCAGAGAATGCGGATGTTATGTTTAAGGAAATATAATTTGTTGCTTTAAAATATAAAGTTTTATATTTTATAGTTTTATAAAATATACTGTCTTAAAAGTTGAGCTGGAGGGAAAATGAAATGCAAGCTGATGATTAGAGGCAAAAGCATCTGTCTTCTTCCATGACCACAAATCTACAGTTGAGGCATATTAATACTAAACTCCATGTAGGAGGATGAACTGCTCTGAAATTATCAAGATTGCGGGGGTTTTTTTCTTCTCTCTCTGCAATGATCTGATTGTCAGCTGCCAATCTAGATGCATATGTATCTGCAGAGAAAGGAAGAAAAAGGAGTTTAAATTTCCTTAGAAGTACTTGTAGGCTGGCAAGCAGGGTTCAGAAGAAAGAAGTGTAAAAGAAGCCGGAGCAGTAGAGATAAGGAGGAGTTTTCTTCTCAGTTTGGTAAGAGATGCTGCTGGAGTGAGAAGTGACATGACAACTTATGGAGCAGAGGAGGCAATGGCTGCGAGAGCCCAAATACCATTTGTTTCAATTCAGCAATTCAGTTGCTAGCTAGTCATTGAAAAAAATATCTAATGTTTGTGACAGTGAGCAACTGGAGCGTCTTCACAGGAAGTGGCCATTCTGGGCCAGAAAAGTATTTAAAATACTTTGATCATGTCCAAAGCAAGTTTTTAGGATATTCTGGAATCCTTTGCCAAAATCAAACATGGAAGTCTGATTTTATCATTTAGGAAGGGCCTGACTCCTTGTGAAATGCATTCAGTTTGTACGTTGCCTGCTTCCCAACTATGGGAGCTTAGAAGAAAGCAAGGACTATCAAATAATAAGAACAACATTGCAATGACCTGCCACTCCCCACAAAGATGGAAAAATTGAGCAGCAACAAGAACCCATCCACTTTACACCTTTGTTTTTATTTCTACATTTTCAACAACCTTGGTTTTATATTTATAGGTACAAAGAAAATCAGTTCACCAAAGGGGTCCTCTGTATATTGAAGGGACTAAAATATCCAATTGAGATGTCTGTGGCATATAAGGGTTTTTTTTAGGAAAGAAGAGAACGAAGTGGAGCAATACCCAAAATACTAGTAATAATACAGAAACTGGACAAGAAAAGGATTATCATGAAGCAGCCTTACTTGGAATCACAGTTTTCCTTGGAGGCACTTCTCGATAACGTGCAAGAAAGCCTCTTTCACTCATGCTAGAATCACTTATAAATACAATTCTCATTTTGTTTGATGAGGATATGTATCTCTTTCGTGGACTCCAACAAATTTTTCCAAATGAAGGGGATGTTGAGAAAGGGCCATCAAAGATCTCCACAAAATCAACCGTGCAGAACCTGGTAATTTCCACTCTGTGGAGAAGAAGATGAGTAGGTGAATGCCTTCAGAATTACATGAAACTACCATTACATCCAGATTTTCATTTTTAAAAATACGTTAAAGCTGTTCTTCCTCAACTATTCCCACAGACGTTGTTCCATTAAAGCAGTGGGCAACCAGGCATCCAGCAATGCCCAGAAACCTCTGAATTCCTTCCTTGTCCTCCTTCCGAACCAACTACAACTTTGCTTCAGTTCTGAGGCACAACATGTGCAAAAAATATTTATTTGAGACATAAGACAGACATAGCAGAATTTCAAGAGTGATAAATCTAAACTGCTCAGAGGGAAAAAGAAAAAGAAAGTAATGGTCCACCCATGTTATATCAATTATCTTGCTTTCTTCAGAAAGCTAAGCTCCCAGGATGGAAAAGTTGTTCACCACAATATTAAATCTAATGAAAATATATTTTATTTTATTTTATTATTTTATTTCTAGTTGTAGGGGAACTCTAGGTATTTAACCATAACCATATGCCAATAAACAATACAACATATTTATATTCTATAAACTTGGTTCTATAAATTTTAAAGTAGTAAAATAAAATCATGCTATAATAATATCACTGATAACAAGCCAATGGTGTTGTTTTATCTTGCATAGGTTCTCTCTAACAATTCAGTTTTTAAAAGCCAAAAAATGTGGGATCAATTTTATTTCTAATTGGAGGCTATATCATGATATATGCATACTTCTACAATATTATAAATAGAAAGCAGAGTCACTCATAAAGTTTAAGCATGTACTATTATGCAATAATACTCCATCACATTCAGTGTTATAATTTGATTAGAGTTAATGAGGTTATAGGCCATTTGAGATCCTGTGTTTTCAAGATCAGCATTCCTGGTATAACGCAAGTACAACTAAATTGTCATTACACTCTGCTTTCAAAGAGACATCTGTCAGGTCCTAAACAAACAAAGAAAAAAGTTACTTCAAATCAGTTATTATTTTAATAATTTTAAGTTAGAACAGATAGAATTTTCTTGCCTAATACATACTGTATTTCTTTGCTGTTCTCTAAGGTGCCATTGGGTTAATGCCTCGTATATTGAGAACAAAAATAGCTAAGCAGAAATTGGCAGAAGGAAAACATACACAAACACACACACACACACACACACACACACACACACACACTTCCTATGTTATTCTTGGAACTTTGTATTCTGCAGTCTTAGGATACAATGGATAATAATGCTATTAAAATCATAAACACATATTCTAGTTTATAGATCACTCTATTATAGGATAGAAGAATCAATAAAATACCCTGCATTCTGTGGGATAGTTCCCATAAAACTTTCCAAATATTAAGTATGAAATATGTTTAGTTACAACAGTTTCTAACTAAAGCAAGACTTTGTGGCAGAAACCATTCAACGGCATTTTCATTGATGAACTAGCAGGTCCTTTATTACCTGAAATCTTCAAATCTGAGTTCTACATGACGTCTTTCCTCTACCTCTATCTCCCAAACACAGTAAGAATTCTTTGGGTAGTTTGAAGGATAGAATGGACTTGAAAATGAACCTGAAGGACCTGTGAGTTTGCAGCCATAAAGACATTTGCCTAGAGGGAAACAAATTAATGAAGGCCAGTGAAGAGCTTTATTTGTATAGTATGCTTGTGTTGGTACATACATGTATAATTTTAGTGAAATCAATATACAAAAACTCCAGGAAATAACACTTGCTTGCACATGTCAAATAAAGCCATTTATAAAAGTATTATGGGAAAAAGAAAATAACAACTTGAGAGGAAGCAACCTACGTTCCCTGCATCTAGGTCAATAAAAACTCTAAAGAAAGAAGAAGAAAAAAGCAGAATGTTAAAGACAAATCCATTGTGTGGTTTTTAACCTACTTGAGAATGGGTAAGCGAAAAAAGCAAGAATAGACTATAAAGCAAAGACATTGCTTAAATATCCCAGAGGTTGGAAGTATCCTTGCCTATGTGACTCTTATTTCTTCCATTTATAATGATGTTTGGGATGCATAAAATTTAAAACTGAAAATAGTACCACCCAATTCATATAGTAAATTATTGTCAAACATGAGAGAAACTGTTAAGCAAGGAACTGAACTAGGAAAAACAAGTTAACTAAACATGGGATCTATTATTTTAGATTTCTGAGAAGGAAACCACTATTACTTTTGTAGCTAAGTATTCTGTACTTCAAATTTGGTGATAATTTCTTTTCAGCCTTTGACATACTAAGGTGGCAGTGTGAGTGCTATATAATAGTAGGCTAACTATGCGTTATCTTCTGTTTTTTTAAAACTATTATTATTTTAATATGTAAAAAAAAGTAGAAGTGGCTTTCAGTGAAAGAAAGAAAATCACTTAGATTACAATCCTACATGTGCATTGCTAGAGAAAATTTCAGTGAATTAGTTTCTGAAAAAAAATGTTTATAGGTTTGTAATCTTAAATTAGTTAATTGATGCTGAAAAGAAACTTCAGCCCGATAGCTTACCAGAAGGAGTGGGCTTCTGAGTGTTAGGAAAAGCTATAGATTTTGATGCTAGAAGAAGGAAAAGATAAAAATACAGTTACATGAATAATGACAAATCTCAAATTTAAGCAATTAATATTTGTTTTGAATCCTCTGTTCAATAGAGATTTTGCATGATATGATTATTAAGGAATGCCTCAGTTATCCCCATTCCACATGCATGTTCTGTGATGATGAGAATGTTGGCTGATTTTAGCCAACATAGGTCAAAAATTATATTTGTAATTAGTATTCCATTCCAAATAGTGCTTTGAACACATGAGAGAACAGGTACTCCAGTTATCCACAATTATTTGAAGCACCGTTTGTTTTAAGAGCTTATTAAGAAATCAAATGCCTATTGAGCATGGCTAATAGCTAGCTGCAGTCCAGAAACAACTCTCCTTGTATATAGGGTTGTAACAGTCACCTCTAACAGTAAACATTATCCAATTACTCTCATACACATTGACTCACCCAATGTTTCAAAACCTATTTTTCCTTGAGTGATGTTATTTAACCTTTGATTGAAATCTCTTTCTCTTCTTGGCAGTAGGCTAACTACTTGGGAGTCTAATACTTGAATACATTATTTCACTTGGTTACCACTACCTACTAAAATGCATAGACTGACCTTATTAAAAAAATGATCCAAATATAAATACCTGGCACTTTTGATGTAATTTTTGTTGGAGCTACAGAAACCAAAAGAAAAAAAGTTAAAATTTGATACATGAAGTAAAGAAAGGAAAACAAACACAAGAACCTGATAGTTTAATGTTTCTCTACAGAGTAATTTTAATTATTCTCAGGAATATTTTGCAAGTCTATTAAAATCAGAAAATATACTTCATAATATATGCTTTTGGTTTTGATTATCATGTTGGAATACATATTATTAATTGTTCTTATTTTATCACTATTTATTTACAGCATAGACAGAGCCTTCACAGAGAAACTCTAGTATGCTTAATTCCCCAGTTCCCATTGTAAAAAATTTCAAGACGACTCTGGCATCTGTTTTTGCCATTCATCAACCTTACAGTCAATGAGCTTGTTGTTGTTACTAATGCACTTTCTGCAATTGTCAAAAGAACATAAACAGCATTTTTTCCCAATGACATGTTACATTGTCTCTTTGAGGGTTCATTTTAAAAATGCATTTCAGTATTTCCCAACTTGATATTTTTTTTGGTCTGCCTTTGTGTATTTATGGGCATGCATGGGTGTTTGTGAACAATTTGATATTGTGACCTGTGATTCCTTTTAGATGATATGTATTTAGGGCTGGCCACAGTTGCTGCTTAATCTACAAATCTTTGGTAATTCCCTTGGATCATTCACAAATTATTTTATATTTTTGAGAGGTAACTTTGAGCTTCATTTCCCCTGAATACCAGAAATTAAAAATGTGTTATTCTTACATCATCATGTAACAAAATATGAGTATTTCACCTGAGGTATCTAATTTCTATTTTATTTGTAAAATAAAATAGGGTCTAAATGGAGATTCAATTATTCAGGCAAAAGTATCTAAAAAGGTTAAATCATGGCAACTGGACCAAAGTTTATTAAAACTGAGACATTTCATTATTCATCCAAATAACTTCTTCAGTCAAAATGAAAATTTGTGTAGGCAGAGAGTGAGAGAGTCATTGGAAAGAACAAATTCTTGCTATAGAGACCGCAGGGGGTTTCTCTCTAAAATGTAAAGTAACATGTAAATGAAGATTCAATCATACAGGTCAAAAGTATCTAAAAAGATTAAATCATGGCAACTGGAAATGTCTCAGTTTTAGTAAACTTTGGTTCAGTTGCCATGATTTAACCTTTTTAGATATTTTTGGCCTGGATGATTGTATCTTCATTTCCATGTTGCTTTTCATTTTGGGGAGAAACCCCATGTAGTCTGTAGGCAGAAGTTGGTGCATTCCAACATCTCTCTGACTCTCTCCTATGCAAAATTTTCATTTTGACTGAAGACATGACTAATGAAACGTCAAGAAACTTTGGTCCAGTTGCCATGATTTGACCTTTTTAGATAAATAGAGAGGAATCACCTCTGCTGTTCTATTTTACCAATATAACATATTAATATAATACATAATTTAATCTAATGCATTGTTAGTCAATTTTATTAAAGTCTGATTATTTTTCTGTGAGAATAGACATGGTTCCATGGTATGGTGGGAAATCACATGCTCTTTCTCAATATTTCAGTTCCGTAACTTAGCAGTTCCAACCGGCCTGACCACAGGATACTCTTTGGCACGTTTCAACTGTATATCCTTGATTCAGGAAAATATGCTTTCAAAGAAATTTCTATTTGATACAAAATTCCCTCTATCGCTTACTGAAGTATGGATTTATATGTGCTTTGGAGAATACCAACCACCTTCATCTCACCATACCATAAAATGGGTGTGTGATTATAAATAGGAAGGTATACAGTGGCTCATTGTCCCTGATAGGACATTCATTTTTTCACCAACATCACCAAGTATATCATGAGTTTGATGGTTTGAACCCTGGATGAAGCGCACCCCTCCTTTTATCTTAAAAGCATGTGAATTAGATAAAGAGGGAATGATTGGCTCAAAGTTACTCCATGAGTGGACCTGAACCTGGATCTCCCCAGATCTAGTTGACATCTTCACGTGTATCTACTATTTCCAACGTAGTACAATAAACAATTTGCAACCAGTATTTAAGCCACCACTGTGAACAGCTGGAAGTGCTGTAGGTTTATTGTTACAATATTCATTACTATTATAAGAATGCAAATCCACTTCAGGCATATAATAAATACCTCTTGTTTCCTGTGTAGTCATATCTGTGGGAGTTGTAGAAAAGTCTGACAAAAACAGAAGTTGTATAATTATATGATTCAGAAGTTCTTTTCTATCATAGATGCATAGAGATAAAAATAATGCTGAGAAAAAACAGCCATTCTCTTGGTTTTCCACTTCCTCTCAATCTGTTTGCTCTTCCTACTTATGTTTGTTTTCTAATTCAATTCTTGTTCATTCTCTTTGACCAAACCACTTCATGATGCTGCTTTTCTACTAGTTAGCCTAATTAATTTGGATTCCAATTATTCAACACGCTAGCAGTAATGTTTAAACACAATTTTAAGTATTCCATAAGTACTTACTTACTTATTTACTTACTTATTTACTATGCTATCTTGTAGAACATTTCATAATTCAATGCTTTCACTTTATTTAAATCAAACAACATATAATATTTTTTCTTATATTCACATATTTTTCAATTATTTGCTGAAAAGCAAAAGTCCAGTCTTCACACCACATGTGTAGCATAAAGACTCATTTTATTTCACAAATTGTGCTTTCATTGAAAAGAAAGTTGGATGAATTTATTTCTCTGTGTTTCAAGTTATATGTTGTTTGATTTAAATAAAGTGAAAGCATTGAATTATGAAATGTTCTACAAGATAGCATAGTAAATAAGTAAGTAAATAAGTAAGTAAAGACTTTAGTGGTTCTATTTTTCCTTCAATTATGGTGTAAAATTTGATTTTAAGTAATAATAGGAATTTAAGCAAATACCTACCAGGTGTTGGTGTGGTGACAGCAGGACCTGAAAATAAAAGAAATAACTTTCTGGGTGAAGATGACAATAAACGAAGATGATGAATTAGGAGGTCAATATGTCAATATTATTTTCATTATTTACTTTTTTACGCTTCTTTAAAAAGGTAAAGGTTCCCCTTGCACATATGTGTTAGTCGTTCCCAACTCTAGGGGGCAGTGCTCATCTCTGTTTCAAAGCCGAAGAGCCAGCGCTGTCCGAAGGCCTCTCTGTGGTCATGTGGCAGGCATGACTAAATGCCAAAGTGCACGGAACGCTGTTACCTTCCCACCAAAGGTGGTCCCTATTTTTCTACTTGCATTTTTTATGTGCTTTCGAACTGCTAGGTTGGCAGAAGCTGGGACAAGTAACGGGAGCTTACCCCATTACGCGGCACTAGGGATGCAAACTGCTGAACTGCTGATCTTTCGATCGACAAGCTCAGCATCTTAGCCACTGAGCCACCGTGTCACGCTTCTTTAGTTTGTTGCAATAAAGTATCAAACAAAAAGGGCATAGCAAACCTGGCTGAAAGTATCAGAATTGATGCCTGTTGCTTTTTAGTATTGAGACTCCAGCTAGTCTTCTTTTACTGACTGCAGCTGAATTTGCCAACTCCATCATTAAGTGCTGTGGTTTTTTTGTTAAGCACTTTAATTAAATTTACTTAAAGATAACATTATAACTTATTGAAACGTGCATAACAAGAACTAATTCTTAAAGCCTTGTAGGTTCAATAATAAATGTTTTTTTTTTCTACTGAGCCACATTATCAGTGAAGATTGACAGAAAACTTTACACATAATAGCAATTAGGATCCGTTGTGACCATCTAGCTAAATAATGACATACTTTGCTTTCTGATAAAAATGTTTTATCAGGGAACAGCCACATTACATTGGCACCTGATTGTTTAATTATTCTTCCACTGTGTTTGGTTAATGTATTAATTTATTTAGCGTATGATACAATTAGCCAGGAGACCACAATGTTAATACATAAAAGTTATTTGGCTGCTGAAGAGGGCAGGTCCATTTAGTTCATGCTCACACACAATCCATGATACACCACAGGTGACAAACTAGGTTTGCATCAAAAAAGACAACTTGCATCCTAGGGCATCATCTGAGGTCTTCTTTCACACTGATGTTGCCCCACAATTTGGCATTGCATCTGGACAGGTCCATCTCCAGCCTGGATCTGATTTCACACTGAAGTGGTACCTATTTATCTAGTCACATGTAGCATGTTTTTTAACTGCTGAGGCAAGTGACAGGAACTCACTCTTGAACCGTCGAAACAGAGACTACCTCCAGCATTTTTAAGCCACCGCGCCTATTGGATAATGTAAACCACATAAAAACATCACATAACTTGAAAATTGAGCAGTTCAGATTACCTGAGCAAATGACCCCAGCATCTTCCTTGTGACGACAGTCATGAACACCCCAAGATTTATGGGAGCATTCTTCAAGAGAGGATTCGTTCCCTTTGCACTTCAGCTCATCCAGGAAGATGCTGCCAGTTCCTTCCCCAAATGCGGCATTAGGTAGGGCTTGAAGGGCCTTTCCACAGGCAAGCTGCTTACACACAACTTGTGCGTCATTCATGTCCCAGCCATCATCACAAATTGTTCCCCAGCTTCCATTGTAAAAGACCTCAATGCGACCACGACATTTGTCTTCTCCATTCACCAGTCTCAGAGATTTTTCTTAAAATGAAAACAAATGCATATTGAACATTCACCTCAGATATCTAACATTCTTTAGAATTTCTAAAGACCACCCCAATGATGCCCTTGAAGTGATGTCCCGGTGCCTGGAGGCCATATGGATCTGGATGGGGAGGAACAGACTCAGGCTCAACCCATCCAAGACTGAGTGGCTGTGGTTTCCGACGTCCCGATATAGTCAGCTGGTGCCATCGCTGACTATTGGGGGCGAATCATTGGCCCCCAAGGAAAGGGCTCGCAACTTGGGTGTCCTCCTGGATTCACGGCTGTCTCTAGAAGAGCACTTGACGGCCGTGACCGGGAGGATTTTTCATCAGGTTCGCCTGATGCGCCAGTTGCGTCCCTTTCTAGTTCGGGACTCCCTACACACGGTCACACATGCCCTCGTCACCTCTCGTCTGGACTATTGTAACACTCTCTACATGGGGCTCCCCTTGAGGTGCACTTGGAGACTCCAACTGGTGCAGAGTGCGGCCGCGCAGGTGGTTATGGGAGCATCATGGAGCTCCCATGTTACACCTCTCCTGCGCGAGCTGCACTGGCTCCCGGTGGTCTTCCGGGTGCGCTTCAAGGTTCTGGTTACTACCTTTAAAGCGCTCCATGGCTTAGGACATGGTTATCTACGGGACCGCCTGCTACCACCAATAGCCTCCCACCGGCCAGTACGCTCCCATAGAGAGGGGCTCCTCCGGGTGCCGTCGGCCACACAATGTCGACTGGCGGCTCCTAGGGGGAGAGCCTTTTCTGTGGGGGCATCTACGATCTGGAACGAGCTCCCCCCGGAGATACGGAGGATCCCGGATCTGCGCACCTTCCGCTGCGCGCTTAAAAAGTTTTTATTTCGTTTTTATTTCATCAAGCTGGCCTGGCCTAAATCTTCTCCCTTTTAAAATTTTAAAATTTAAATTTTAAACACTAATTTTAATTTGTTTAATTATGGGATATTTTTAAAATTTAGCCAAATTGTTTAATCTGTTTTAATCTATTTTAAATTTTGTATTTCTGTGTTTTATTTTTTGGCTGTTCACCGCCCTGAGTCCTTCGGGAGAAGGGCGGTATAGAAATTTAATAAAATAAAATAAAATAAATAAAATAAGAGAGAGGAACCATCTCTGCTGTTTTGTTTTGCCATATAATACATTAATGCCAGTCTATCAGAATGAAAATGGTTCCATAGTACGGTGTGAAAACCATATGCTTTTTGTCTATAGTTCAGTTCTCTCCTATGGCTATCCGAGCCTCTGTGAAGGCAGGTTAGTAATTCTGGTAGTTAAACACATGACTTTTGAATATATGACTACCTATGAATACCTATTATTTCAGATGAGATACAATAAAGGATCCATTTGGTAAGAATCATATAAGCAGCCCTTGGGATAAGCTAATTTATTGTTACAATATTCATTCATTCATTCATTCATTCATTCATTCATTCATTCATTCATTCTTACGTGCCTTGGGAAAAGGAGCTAAACCAGCACGATAATGTGCCACTCAGCACCATCCCCATAGCCAGTCCAAAACAATACCATGGGTGATTATATTGAAAGCCCCTGAGAGGTCAAGGAGAGTAAGGATGGATGCACTACCCCCATCCTACTTTCACTAGAGATTTTCCACAAGCATAATTAATGCCCTTTCTATTCCATAACCCAGTCTGATACCTGACTGAAAGGGACCCAGATAATATGTTTTATCCAGGAGCTGCAAGACAACTACTTTTTCCATCACCTTCCCTAGAAAGGGGATGTGGGACACTGGGTGAAAGATGTCCAGGGAACATGGGTCCAATGATGATTTCTTGAGCAGGGGGCATATCATGGTTTCCTTTTGAATAATGCCGGAAATAGCCCTTCCTGCATCAAAGCATGAATAATCACTTGGATCCACCTGCAGGTCACCATCCTAAACACTTTCACCAACCAGGACAGACAGGGATCTAATAAGCAGGTACAGTAGCTGCCTTAAAAGCCCCAAGCATCCTCTCTACTTCCTCAGGTCCAAAAGGGTCAAACTGTTCTCAGAAATCTAGCAAGTCTATTCATCAGGCATCTCAAAAAGACCTGCTTCACACTTGGACACAAATTGAGAATGAAACTGAAAAATTTTATCCATCAGGTGTTCGACAAATTCCTTTGCGTGGCTGTGGAAATGATCACCTGAACTTTCCTTCTCAAGGAGGGACTGGGTGACCTTGAACAGGGCCATTGGGCAACACTCTGCCGATGCAATAAGACTAAATAGATAAATAGTGACATTTCACTGCTCTTAGCACCAGAACGTCTTAATTGTAGCTCTTATCTGTGTCTGGTGGACTTTGTTTTTAAGTTTTATTCCAGTGGTGCTCTAGCTGTCTGTTGGACCTTTTCAGTACCCTCATCTCCTCCATAAACCATGGGGAGTTTTGGGACCCATGGGCCATAAGGGGGCACATGAATGTGATCCTATCCAGAGCCTTGGTCACGTTCTGATTCCAAGTTATGACCAAGGCTTCCATAGGTCTGTGAAGCAGAATCCCCAGAATATCCCCCTTCTAAAACCTGAGTGGGATTTGCCAAGGGAAACTTGAATAGGTCCTGCCTCGCTATGGACGGGGCATTGGAAAATTTCACAGCCACCAGTGTATGGTCTGACCATGTCCTGGCAATAATGACAGATTACCCATCATCATGTTGCCACTTCTCCAACAAGAAAATTATATCCCAAGTTGGGCCTTGGGTGAACTAGGACTGACCAAGGACTGCCAAGGTGGCCATGAACTCCTGGGCTGCTTCTAAAGCCAAGCCCAGGGATGGCAGTTTGAAGTCCTCCAGGACCATAAACCTGGGCAACTCCCCCGCAAACCCCAAGATGGCCTCTAGCAGTTCAGGTGGGAAGGCTGCTGTGCACCAAAGAGGCTGGTACACCAGTAGTACCGGCCTGATCTCATAAACCCAACTATTATTGTTGTTATAAAAATACAAATCTATTTCAGCATATAATAAATACCTCTTATTTTCTGTGTAGTAAAATCTGCAGAGGTTGTAGATAGTTCTGACAAAAAAGGAAAGTTTATAATTATCTATTTCAGAAACTTTACCAGAACTTCTTTCTAACATAGATACTGTATATAGAGATAAAAATAATGCTGGGAAAAAACACCAAACCACTTCACAGCCAAATTAATTCCTCATTCAGGACTCTATCACTGCTGGTTAAGCACAAACAACTTCCTTCCTTCCTTCCTTCCTTCCTTCCTTCCTTCCTTCCTTCCTTCCTTCCTTCCTTCCCTCCCTCCCTCCCTCCCTCCCTCCCTCCCTCCCTCCCTCCCCTCCCTCCTTCTGTCATCTCACTATCCAGAGCAAAATATTCCACAATTTAATGCTTTCACTTTATTTTATATCTTATTTAAATCAAATAACAAATGCTAGCCATTCTTTACTAAATCCATACGTTATTCAATGACTTGCTGAAAAACAAAAGTCCAGTTTTCACAATACATGCCTAGCTTAAAGACTAATTTTATTTCACGAACTGTGCTTTCAGGGAACAGAAAGATAAGAAAGTTAAATTAATCTTATTTCTTTGTGTGCTGGTAAAGACTTTACTTGCTCTTTTTCTCCTTAAATTATAATGCAAGATTTGGTTTTAAGTAACCATAGAAATGTAAGCAAATACTTACCAGGTGGTGGTGTGGTGACAGCAGGACCTGAAAATAGAAGAAATAACTTTGGTCTGTGTGAAGATGCAACATACTGATGTTGATGAAGGAAAGTACTATAGGCCGTTTTTACTGGACCACGTAGGGTGGCCATTTGAAACCTGACCTGGACTCAGCAACGCAGCATTTCCCCCTTCCTCTGCATCACCTCTTTAACTCACCACAGCATGATGAGGCAATGTTTTTGCTTTGCAATTCCAAATATTGCCTGGGTGAAAAAGCACATTTTAAACTGAAGCTGGAGAAACAGGACTCTGCTGAGATCATGAACAGACAATGAAGGATTAAGAGTTAAAGACGAAATGCGAAGGGAAATGCTGCTTTGCTGAGTCCAGGTCAGGTTTCAAACAGCCACTCCATGTGGCCCCGTAAGAATGGCCTGCAGTACTTCCCTTCCCTCTCATCCTGAGTTCTGCAGCTCTTCAGAAGTAAGCAAGGGATTGTGAGGGATGGAGGTGGCTTTGGGGAACCAAAAAGTTAGGAGCAGATCATGGGAGTATCTCAGGGGCTAACGGAAGCCCTGGGAAGCCCAATGTAGGAATCCCTCAGGCACCTCATGCACACTTAATGACCCCTGCATTCAGCCCTGCATTCATTTAATGTATGCATTGGGGTGGTCAAGAATGAGGGGTTTCACTTAACGAGTTTCAATTAATATCATCCTGCCTTATGACCGAAATGGGTAGGTTCCATTACTGTCATAAGTGGAGGACTACTTGTACATTATCAATGAAGATTTCCTGAAAGCTTTATCCATAATATCAATTAGGATCCTTTGTGATCGTATTCAAGATCTCCTAGTTAGATGGCATCATACTTTGGCTTTCTAATGATAATATTTTAACTGGCAACATTGACATTACATTGACACCTGATTGTTAAATTATTCTTTAACTATGTTTTCATAATATAAAACAAGTCAAACATCACATCATTTGAAAATTGAACAGTTCAGATTACCTGAGCAAATGACCGCAGCATCTTCCTTGTGACGACAGTCATGAACGCCCCAAGGTTTATGGGAGCATTCTTCAAGAGAGGATTCGTTCCCTTTGCACTTCAGCTCATCCAGGAAGATGCTGCCAGTTCCTTCCCCAAATGCGGCATTAAGTAGGGCTTGGACGGCCTCTCCGCAAGCAAGTTGCCTACACACAACTTGTGCGTCATTCATGTCCCAGTCATCATCACAAATTGTTCCCCAACTTCCATTGTAAAAGACCTCAATGCGACCACGACATTTGTCTTCTCCATTCACCAGTCTCAGAGATTTTTCTTGAAAGGAAAACAAATGCAGATTGGACTTTCACCTCAGCTTTCTAATTTCTGGAATTTTTAATTAATAAATAGAGAGGAATCACCTCTGCTGTTCTGTTTTGCACCACTTGGGTGGATAGCAAACTTGTGATCAGCTGGAAGTGCTGTAGGTTTATTGTTACAATATCTATTACTATTGTAATAATGCAAATCCATATAATAAATACCTCTTATTCCCTGCGTAGTCAGATCTGCTGATGTTGTAGAAATGTCTGACAAAAACAATAAATGTTATATGTTTCAAAAACTTTGCCAGAATTTTTTTGCTAATCATAGGTGTACAGAGATAAAAATAATGCTGGAAATAACCAGCCATGCTCTTGATTTTAAACTTTGTCTGAATCCACTTGCTCTTCCTATATTTGTTTACAAATTCAATCCTTGTTCATTCTCTTTGACCAAACCACTTTATAGCCTACTTAATTTGGATCTCAGTCATTCAGGACCCAATGTCTACTGGTTAGCCAAAAAAATGTAAATAGTCACAAAATCAGTCAGTCAGTCATCTTTCCCTTGAGAGCAAAATATTCCATAATTCAATTATTTCACTTTATTTTACAATTTATTTAAATCAAACAACAACAAATGATAGTCATTCTTTCATAAGTCCATACATTTTTCAATGATCTGTTGAAAAACAAAACTCTGGCAGTACATGCCTAGCATAAAGATTAATTTTATTTCACAGTCAATAGAAAGAGAAGAAAGTTAAATGAAACTTATTTCTATCTTTGCTGCTAAAGATTTTACTGACTCTATTTCCCCTGAAATTATGATGCAACATTTGGTTTTAAATAACCATAGAAATTTCAGAAAATACCTACCAGTTGGTGGTGTGGTGTGAGCAGGACCTGAAAATTGAAGAAATAACTTTGGTCTGGGTGAAGATGGCAACATGGTGATGTTGATGAATTAGGGCGTTACATGACATTAACATTATTATTATCATCATTCTTTCTTTCATATTTTTACTCTTCTTTAGTTTAATATAATAAAGAAAAATAATATAGGGTATTGCAAACCTCGCTTAAAGTATTGGAACTGATGCTTGTTGCCTTTTATTATTGAGACTACATGTGGTCCTCACTTAGTGACTGCAACTGAACCTCCCAACTCTATCATTAAATCTATGCATGTTAAGCACCTTAAACAAATTTACTTAAACATAATGCAATAACTTACAGAAACCTGCATAACAAGACCCAATCCTTAAATCTTTGTAAGTTCAATAATAAATCTTCGAGACCGCCTTCTACCGCATAGCTCCCAAGTGACCGGTAAGATCCCACAGAGTTGGTCTCCTCTGGGTCCCATCAGCTAAACAATGCCGGCTGGCGGGCCCGCAGGGGAGGGCATTCTCTGTGGCTGCCCCAGCTCTCTGGAACCAGTTACCTCCTGAGATCCGGACTACCCCCACCCTATTGGCCTTCCGGAAAGCGGTGAAGACCTGGCTTTTCCGGCAGGCCTGGGGCCGTTGATCTCGCTGTTGCCATCTTGCGAAATCCGGCCACGAATGGTGTGCATGAGCTTTTAATGTTTTTAAAATGTTTTTATAATGGTTTTTAATAATTTTTCTATGTTCATTGTTTGCATTATTTTTGCTGTAAACCGCCCAGAGTCCCTTGGGAGTTGGGTGGCATAGAAATGCAATAAATTAAATTAAATTAAATTAAATTAAATTAAATTAAATTAAATTATTAAATTAAATTAAATGCAATTTGTTTATACTGAAAAAAGATTGTCTGAAAGTTTTACACATAATAGAAAGTAGGATCCTTTGCGATCCCATTTAAGACCACCTAGTTGAATGATGACATACTTTGGCTTTCTAATATATCATTTTTCCTGGGAAGAGTCACATTGCATTCACATCTGATTTTCACATCTGTTTTTCACTTTTACTATATTTGGAAAAAATAAACCAAATATTCCATAATTCAATGATTTCACTTTATTTTACACCTTTTTTTAAATCAAATAACAAATGGCAGTCATTCTTCTTTTAAATCCATATGTTATTCAATGACTTGCTGAAAAGCAAAACTCCAGTCTTCATTGTACATGCCTATCTTAAAGACTAATTTTATTTCACACATTGCTTTCAGTGAACAGAAAGAAAAGAAAGTTGGATGAATGTTATTTCTCTATTTGCTGCTAAAGACTTTACTGGTTCCATTTCCCCTGAAATTATGATGCAAGATTTGGTTTTAAGTAACCACAGAAATTTCAGAAAATACCTACCAGGTGTTGGTGTGGTGACAGCAAGACCTGAAAATAGAAGAAATAATTGGTCTCGATGAAGATGACAACATACTTACGTTGATGAATTAGGTTACATTAATGATAATTATTACCATTATTTCTTTTATATATTTTTTTACTCTTCTTTAGTTTGATATAAAAACGTGTACTCCAAACCTGTCTTAAAGTAGTGGAACTGATCCTTGTTGTCTTTTATATTGAGATTATATGTAGTCTTTATTTACTGAGTCTGCAACTGAGTCTGCCAACTCAATTAACATTATTAAGTGCTGTAGTTATTAAGTATATTAAGTACTTTAATCAAATTTCCTTAAAGATAATGTAGTAACTTATCATAGCCTGCATAACAAGAAAAAATTCTCAAATCCTTGTAAATTCAATAATAAATGTACTTTTTTTCTATTGAAGCACATTATCAGTGAAGACTGTCTGAAAGCTTTACACAGAATAGCAAATAGGATCCTTTGCAACTCCTCTCAAGACCTCCTGGTTAGATGCGAACATACTTTAGCTTTCTGACGATAATATTCTGCAAGGAACAGACATGTTACATTGAAACCTGATTTTCATATTATATTTTTAGGTTGTTTGCATAGACCAAGTAAAACAGCAAAAAAACCCTGAAAATTGAGCAATTTAGGTACCTGAGCAAACGACCCCAGCATCTTCTTTGTGGCGACAGTCATGAACGCCCCAAGGTTTATGGGAGCATTCTTCAAGAGAGGATTCGTTCCCTTCGCACTGGACCTGATCCAGGAAGATGCTGCCAGTTCCTTCCCCAAACGCGGCATTAGGTAGGGCTTGCAGGGCCTCTCCACAGGCAAGCTGCTTACACACAACTTGTGCGTCATTCATGTCCCAGCCATCGTCACAAATTGTTCCCCAGCTTCCATTGTAAAAGACCTCAATGCGACCACGACATTTGTCTTCTCCATTCACCAGTCTCAGAGATTTTTCTTGAAATGAAAACGAATGCAATTTGGACTTTTACCTCAGAAATCTTATTTCTAAAATTCTTTATTACTAAATAGAGAGGAATCACCTCTGCTATTCTGTTTTGCACCCCTCATGATCAGCTGGAAGTGCTGTAGGGTTATTGTTATAATAGTTATTACTGTTATAAGAATGAAAGTCCCACATATAATAAATACCTCTTATTCCCTGAGTAGTCAGCATAGCAGAGGATGTAGAAAGGTCTGACAAAAACAAAAAAATATAGTTATATGACTCTGAAACTTCTACAGAAGTTCTTTTTTATCATGGATGTGTGGAGATAAAAAATAATGGTGAGAAAAAACAACTATTCTCTTGGTTTTAAACTTCATTTTAATCCATGTGCTCTTTCTACATATATTTGTTTACAAATTCAATCGTTGTTCATTCTCTTTGACCAAAGTACATTATAACCTAATTAATTTGGCTTCCAATCCTTCAAAAGACAATCACTACTGTTAACCACAAGCAATAGTCACCAATTTAGTTATTTAATTATTTACTTACCATTTCCTCTTAAATTAGGATGCAAGATTTGCTTTTAAGTAACAATAGAAATTTAAGCAAATACCTACCAGGTGGTGATGTGGTGACAGAAGGACCTGAAAACAGAAGAAATAACTTCGGTCTGGGTGAAGAAGACGACATACTGATGTTGATGAATTAGGAGGTTTTATTATATTGCCATTATTATTATCATTATTCCTTTTATATTTTTTACCATTCAGTTTGACACAATAAACAACTAAACTAAACTAAACTAAACTAAACTAAACTAAACTAAACTAAACTAAACTAAACTAAACTAAACTAAACTAAATTAAACAAAGGATATAGCAAACCTGACGAAGTATTTGTACTGATGCCTATAGCCTTTTAATATCGAGACTAAGGTAGTCCTCATTTACTGACTGCAATTGAATCTGCCACCTCCCTTGTTAAGTCCTGTGGCTGTTAAATGTGTTAAAAACCTTAAACAAATTTACTTAAAGATAAAATAATAACTTGTTGAAACCTGCATAACAAGACCCAGTCCTTAAATATTGTATGTTCAATAATAAATGTATTTTTGTACTTAATGAAGATTGCCTGAAAGCTTTACACATACTAGCAATTAGGATCTTTTGCGATCCAATTCTAGACCACCTACTGTAGCTGAATGAAGACAAACTTCAGTTTCTCATGATAATATTCTACCTGGCGAAAGTCACATTACACTGACACCTGATTTTTAAATTGTTTACTGGGTTTGGATAATGTAAACCAAGTAAAACATCACAACACTTGATGCAGTTTAAAAGTACCTGAGCAAATGACCCCAGCATCTTCCTTGTGACGACAGTCATGAATGCCCCAAGGTTTATGGGAGCATTCTTCAAGAGATGATTCGTTCCCTTCGCACTGGACCTGATCCAGGAAGATGTTGCCAGTTCCTTCCCCAAACGCGGCATTAGGTAGGGCTTGAAGAGCCTCTCCACAGGCAAGCTGCTTACATATAACTTGTGTGTCATTCATGTCCCAGCCATCGTCACAAATTGTGCCCCAGCTTCCATTGTAAAAGACCTCAATGCGACCACGACATTTGTCTTCTCCATTCACCAGTCTCAGAGATTTTTCTTGAAATGAAAACAAATGCAATTTGGACTTTTACCTCAGAAATCTTATTTCTAAAATTCTTTATTACTAAATAGAGAGGAATCACCTCTGCTATTCTGTTTTGCACCCCTCATGATCAGCTGGAAGTGCTGTAGGGTTATTGTTATAATAGTTATTACTGTTATAAGAATGAAAGTCCCACATATAATAAATACCTCTTATTCCCTGAGTAGTCAGCTTAGCAGAGGATGTAGAGAGGTCTGGCAAAAACAGAAAATTATAGTTATATGACACTGAAACTTCTACAGAAGTTCTTTTTTTATTGTGGATGTATAGAGATAAAAAATAATAGTGGAAACAAAACAACCATTCTCCTGATTTTAAACTTCTTCTCTATCAGTTCGGCCGAGCCGGTAGCGGTGACGATATGATGTCACCGAACCGATTCTTCCCCCCTGCCCTCCCACCCCCCCCACCCCCCCGTTATTCTTACCTTTTATTTGGTCCCACCCCCAATCTATTGCTGCCTCCTGAGTCCCAACTGATGACTAGAGGGAAAAAAACTGTTTAAACTCTTGCCGCGGGGCTTCAAAGGGCCGTCCTACAGCTGATCAGTGTTAAAAGCAAACAAATTAGTCAGGTCATAAGTGCGAGGACTGGTCGTAAGTGCGAGGACCTTCCAGAAATGATTCTGACCAGCTAGCCACGCCCACCTAGTCACATGACCTCCAAGCCACACCCACAAAATAAGCCACGCCCACAAAACCGGTAGTAAAAAAATTTACAACCCACCCCTGCTCTCTATCCATTTTCTTTTCCTACATATATTTGTTTACAAATTCCTTTCTTGTTCATTCTCTTTGACCAAACCACTTTAGACCCTAATTAATTTGGCTTCCAATCATTCAGGACTCAAACTCTACTAGTTAATCACAAGCAATTTGTAAGTACCCAGTTTAGTTATTTACTTATCATTTCCTCTTAAGTTAGGATGCAAGATTTGCTTTTGTGTAATAATAGGAATTTAAGCAAATACCTACCAGGTGGTGATGTGGTGACAACAGGACCTGAAAATAGAAGAAATGTATTCTTTCTGGGTGAAGATGACAACATTCTGATGAATTAGTAGGTTATATTATATTGTCATTATTATTATCATTATTACCTTTTTTTTTACTATTCAGTTTGACACAAACTAAATTAAAAAGGGTACAGTATAGCAAACCTAAAGTATTGGTATGGTAGTGATGCCTATTGCGTTTTAATATCGAGACTAAGGTAGTCCTCATTTAGTGACTGCAGCTGAATCTGCCACCTCCATTGTTAAGTCCTGTGGTTGTTAAATGTTAAGAACCTTAAACAAATTTACTTAAAGATAATATAATAACTTATTCAAACCTGTGTAAAAGGCCCAGTACTTAAATCTTTTTGTATGTTCAATAATAAATGCATTTTTGTATTGAATGAAGTGAATGTGTGAAAGTTTTACAAATAATAGCAATTAGGATCCTTTGCAATCCAATTCTAGACCACCTAGCGGAATGAAGACAAACTTCGGTTTCTAATGATAATCTATTTGGCAACGGTTACATTACAATGACACTTTATTTTTAAATTATTGTTTATAGTGTTTGGATAATGTAAACCAAGTAAAACATCACAACACTTGATGCAGTTTAAAAGTACCTGAGCAAATGACCCCAGCATCTTCCTTGTGACGACAGTCATGAACGCCCCAAGGTTTATGGGAGCATTCTTCAAGAGAGGATTCGTTCCCTTTGCACTGGACTTGATCTAGGAAGATGCTGCCAGTTCCTTCCCCAAACGCGGCATTAGGTAGGGCTTGCAGGGCCTCTCCACAGGCAAGCTGCTTACACACAACTTGTGTGTCATTCATGTCCCAGCCATCGTCACAAATTGTTCCCCACTTTCCATTGTAAAAGACCTCAATGCGACCACGACATTTGTCTTCTCCATTCACCAGTCTCAGAGATTTTTCTTGAAATGAAAACGAATGCAGTTTGGACTTTTGCATGAGAAATCTGATTTCTAGAATTCTTTATTACTAAATAAAGAGGAATCACCTCTGCTGTTCTGTTTTGCACCCCTCATGATCAGCTGGAAGTGCTATAGGTTTATTGTTATAGTTATTACTACTATAAGAATGAAAGTCCAGCATATAATAAATACCTCTTATTTCTTGAGTAGAACTTGTTTGCTATCGTAGGTGTATAGAGCAGGGGTGAAATGCTCCCAGTTCGGACCGGATCACCGGATCCAGTAGCAATGGCGGGTGGTGGTAGGAGAACCGGTAGGAAACATTCCTGCCCACCCCATGCACAGCTGAGCCACGCGATCATCAGAGGCTTTTTTTTATTTTTAAAAGCATTTTTTCTACAACCTCCTCAGCCAAAAAATGCTTTTAAAAGTTAAAAAAAAAGCCTCTGATGATCGCGCGGCTCAGCTGGGATCCTCAGAGACTTTTAAAAGCATTTTTTAACAGCCTTTTCAGCCGAAGAGGTTGTAGAAAAAAGGGTTTTAAAAGTTAAAAAAAAAATTGGCCACGGCCACCCAGTCACATTAATCCCTCCCCCCCAAGCCATGCCCACAGAACCAGTAGTAACTAATTTTACATTTCACCACTGGTATAGAGATAAAAATAATGCTGTGAAAGAAACCCAACCATGCTCTTCACTTCCTTTTCTTCTCAATCCATGTGCTCTTCCTACATATACCTATTTGTTTTCAAATTCAAAGCTTGTTCATTTTTTTTGACCAAGCCACTTTATCATGTTTAGCTTAATTAATTTGGCTCCCAGTCATTCAAGACACTATCACTATTTTATGTCATCCACAATCAATAAATGTTTTCTTTGTTTATTTATCAAATTTATATGCTATCTCACATATATGCTATTTAGAGCAATATTTAGGTTACTAATGATAGTACCAATCACGGAAGTAGGAGCAGATGTTTTCAACTCTTCTACAGTTGTCTGAGAAGTGGCTGCAAAGCCTGGCATGACTGTTTCTTCCTTCTGGGTTACTGAATGGGTAGTCTTAGATGATATTGTAGTTTTATATGACATTTCTACGGTTCTCATAGTAGTTTCTTTCTCAGTTGCTGGATGGGTAGTTTCAAAGGATTTTTTAGTTGGGAAATATGTGGAATCTACCAAGAAAAAAGAATCAGAATAATAAATAAATTTTATGTAACTCAATAAATTTTGAGTTACATAATAATAAGCTTCAGAAGAATCTATTTCTGGGCTATACCTATTCATGAGTGAGGGTATTTTTTTATGCTAGCCTGCCATAGCATTCTTATATGGTGTAAAATCAAAAGCACTGAGAACTTGAACAATTTACTTACTTACTTACTTACTTACTTACTTACTTACTTACTTATTTATTTATTTATTTATTTATTTATTTATTTATTTATTTATTTATTTATTTATTTATTTATTTATTTATTCAATTTATAGTGCCATCCATCTCACCTAAGTGACTCTGGGAACCATTTCTGAAATCATGGAAAATAACACAAGTTTAGCTTCATGGCACTGTTGAAAATGCAATGTTATATGTGTGAGGCAATCTGAATAGCCAAAAGAATACTACTGTATATTTTTTTTGTTCTTTTGTTTTTTAAAAAATCAAACTATTATTTATGCTGGATTTTTTTTCAGAAACAAAAAGTCCCATTATTAGATATCCACGTGTGATCTCAATAAGGAATTTTTTAAATTTCACTAAATAAATTTCAGTTTGGGTAACCAACTTGCCATGTGTGCAATTTAAGTATAGCAGGAACTAAAGCAAAAGGAAAAAAGGACTCAGTGTAATCAGCCATTTTAAAAGATGATGCTTGTGCAAGTGATAATGACAACAGTTGTAATAGAATGGTATCTGTTGACACATTCAGTTTTTAAACTGTGTTTTTTATTTTTTCAATCCTTTTAAAATACCTTCTTTAGATTCAAAGGAACTCGATTTAATGTAAAAACCACAACACTAATGCTATTCAGCAAATAGTTACATAAGAGTTTTTTCAAACTCTTGCCTCTGGGTGCTTAAGCAATGACATAACAGATCAGTTTTATTATGCTATATTGAATACAGAAGATAGTTGAATTTTGCCCAACAGACTGTATATGTTTTATTTAGATGCAATATTTTATCACACAGAACAATATCGGCCACTTAAAAAAAATAATACGCCCAAGTGTAGAAAATAGGCTTTACAAATGTCTCAATGTAATCATTTGTAGAACAGAACACACACAAAAAGGTGAATCTATTTCAGCATATAAGAAATACCTCTTATTTCCTGTGTAGTCAGATCTACGGAGGTTGTAGAAAGGTCTGACAAAAACAATAAATTTTAGAGTTAACTTGGTAGACAAACAGCTGGCACTAATACTTTCCTTTTTATGTGCATTCTGTGTACCTGCTATGTTTGTTTGTATGCTTATTTTGAGAAGCTGTATTTCTGTATTTCCATCAGAGACAGAGTTCATGGGTCTATAAGCCCCTGAAGTACGCTTTGTAGCTTTCCTTCAGTCACCCAGACAAAATGGGAACAAGTGAAATTGTAAAGAGCTTTTGTCAAATGTATGTGGAGCAGGGGTGAAATCCAGCAGGTTTTAAGAAGTTCTGGAGAACCGGTAGCAGAAATTTTGAGTAGTTCCGAGAACCGGCAAATACCACTTCTGGCTGGCCCCAGAGTGGGGTGGGAATGGAGATTTTCCAATATCCTTCCCCTGAAGTAGGGTAGGAATGGAGATTTTGCAATATCCTTCCCCTGCCAGTCCACCAAGCCACACACACAGAACCAGTAGGGAAAAAATTTGGATTTCACCCCTGATATGGAGATTTTCAATCATCTAAAGTAGGTCACAAAGGTGCTTTTTTTTCCCCCAAGAGGCAACTCCAGAAACTCCAGTTGCCTCTTGGAAAAAAAAAAAAGAAAAGGAAAGCACGTTTTGTCAAAGTACAAAGTGTCAGCTACCTGGATGTTTTTCATCGTTCCCCCTGCCCCGCTTTTGAAAATATAAAAGTTATTGGCTGGAGCACCGAGTTCGATTCTTAGCATTTCTGAGTGTGGCAAAACTGAAGATGATCAGCAACTGCTCTCAGAGTGATTCTGAGGGTTTGTGAAGTATAAAAAAAATACCATGTGGAAGTGCCCTGATACTGTACAATATGTTATGCAATCAAGGCAGTTCATTACAGGAAAATAAAAATTACCTGCACAAAATTACACTTCAATCTGCACCATAATCAGTTACGTACATTCAAATCATTCTGGGCAATAATGTTGGCCCCAGGCTGGTCTTTACATTCAACATATTCGAGAAGGATTACATATAATCCTCAACTTACAACAGTCCATTTAGCGCCTGTTCAAAGTTACAATGGCATTGAAAAAAGTGACTTACGATTTTTTTTGACACTTACGACTGTTGCAGCATCTCCATAATCACATGATCAAAATTCAGTCACTTGGCAACTGACTCTTATGACAATTACAGTGTCCCGGGTAGGGGTGGTTCTACTTACATTTACTACCGGTTTGCATCGCGCCCACACGCTCTTCTGCGCATGTGCAGAAGCTTCTGCTCATGCGCAAATCACCTATGATGACATCCGGGTCAGTGGGTGGAGCCTCCTGCCGGTTTTACGAACCAGTCCAAACCAGGGGCAACCCACCACTGGTCCCGGATTCATGCGATCACCTTTTGCAATTTTAGAATAGAATAGAATAGAATAACAGAGTTGGAAAGGACCTTGGAGGTCTTCTAGTCCAACCCCCTGCCCAGGCAGGAAACCCTACACCACTTCAGACAAATGGTTATTTAACATCTTCTTAAAAATTTCCAGTGTTGGGGCATTCACAGCTTCTGCAGGCAAGTTGTTCCACTTATAAATTGCTCTAACTGTCAGAAAATTTCTCCTTAGTTCTAAATTGCTTCTCTCCTTGATTAGTTTCCACCCATTGCTTCTTGTTCTACCTTCAGGTGCTTTGAAGAATAGTTTGACTCCCTCTTCTTTGTGGCAACCCCTGAGATATTGGAACACTGCTCTCATGTTTCCCCAGACCTTCTCTTCATTAAACAAGACATACCCAGTTCCTGCAACTGTTCTTCATATGTTTTTGCCTCCAGTCCCCTAATCATCTTTGTTGCTCTTCTCTGCACTCTTTCTAGAGTCTCAACATCTTTTTTTACATGGTGGCAACCAAAACTGAATGCAATATTCCAATTGTGGCCTTACCAAGGCATTATAAAGTGGTATTAACACTTCATGTGATCTTGATTCTATCCCTCTGTTTATGCAGCCCAGAACTGTGTTGGCTTTTTTGGCAGCTGCTGCACACTGGTAGCTCATATCTAAATGGTTGTCCACTAGGACTCCAAGATCCCTCTCACAGTTATGACTATTGAGCAAGGTACCATATATACGGTACCTGTGCATTTTGTTTTTCTTCCCTAAATGTAGAACATTGCTTGTTTCATCTTCTGATAAGCAAAGTCAATAGGGAAGCCAGATTCATTTAACAACCATGTTAACTATCTTAACAACTGAAATGACTCATTTAATAACTGTAGCAAGAAAGGTTGTAAAGTGGAGAAAACTCATTTAACAGATGTCTTGCTTAGTAACCAAAATTTTGATCTTAATTGTGGTCGAAAGTTGAGGACTACCTGTATTTCACAAAAATAAACCTTTCCATGCACAGGCCTGGTAACACCACAATTAATTTTTTGGCACCTACACCTGCATCTTTCTTTTTCTATTAAATAAAAACTTGTACCCCATTATAGCAAATATCAGCATCACCTCTGCAACTTTGTCCCCCATTTATCGTTCATATCAAGAACTTTTGACATTGGTATTAGAGCTGCAGTGCAAGAAATAAATTGGGACCCAGAAATGCCTCAGATGAAAGCCCAAAATGAAAAATAAATATGATTTCACATTATTTATTGACTTAAATCAAATTAATTTAAATTCAATTAACGCAAGCATTTGCAAGTATTGAATAATGATCTCCTAATGTCACAATAAGAATTGCAGCAAGGTGGCCTAAGCTCACAGCCAAGTTTTTGGGAAACTACATGTGACCCTGGAGCCAACTATTGTTTTTCTCACCAAAAACCCACATTATAATCTGAAGCAACAGAATATCTCTGGACAAAATTGAAAGTTGGGTGCAGACATCTCACACACTCATACTGTTCCCAAATGGACTCTCACTATCTTGTTACATAGGTCTTTTTCCTGAATAGCAGTTAACAAATTTGATAGTGGTATATTGGGAACAAACTGTTATTCTTCCTAAAAGTTAAGAACAAATATTATTTATGATGAAAGCACCCCTAATATCAATGGAGCAAACTTCTGGTAAAAGTTGCTGATAAACCTAACCCTTCCTCACCTCACCTGCCCTCATCCATTTTTGATATCTTTGTACTCCTTTTGCAGCAGTGGATAAGGTGCTGGCCTAGAAATCAGGAGATGGAGTTCTACTCTCATTTTAGGCATGAAATCTGACTGGGTAACTTTGAGCTGGTCACTCTTTCTCAACTCAGCTTACCTCCCAGCGTGGGGTTTTGTGGGAAAGATAGAAAGAGAAAGGAAAGTATTAGGTATGTTTGCCAGCATGAGTTATTTGTAAAATAATAAAGGTGGGATGAAAATCTAATAAATGAATAATGTTTTGAGATGCTTACCTTTAGATGTAGCAAATGGAGTTGGGGTTGATATTTCTGTACTGCCTGTCATCAGAAAAACATTTTTTCAGAGAAGCCACATTTTCAATTTGTACAGTATAGAATCAATCAACAAAATCATGACTATAATTCCCAAGAATGGTTATGGATTTAAGAAAAATCAACTCACTCTCATTTTTAATCCATGTAAATAAAGAGACTTACCTGTTGGTAGTAATGCAGCATCTTTCAACAAAGAGGGAAAAAATGTTGATAATGTTATTTAATTTTATTGCTGTATAAAGTACAATATTGTCATATATGATTTTTATGAAAATCTAGACATTTAGTTACAAGAAATCATTTGCATTTTCATCTCTCACTGATGCTTATGATCCAATTGATTAACCAAAACTGCAATTAGCTTCATAATTTATGCCCTATAAATTACTATTAGTACTAAAGTACTATTAGTACTTTAGTACTAAATTAGTACTAAAGTACTATTAGTACTAAATTACTATTAGTAATTTATATTAGTATAAAATTACTAATACAGAGTGATGGCATTATAATAAGTTCTTTGATCTTTTGCTTAAGCCACTGCATTCCCATTTGTAAATAATAAATAACTTGTCATTAATAGTCAATTAGAAAGACTATAATAGTCCACTTTGAGATATCATGGATTGTTTCATCTTGATTACGGTACATGGTTTAATGTTTGTTCACTTGCCATTTATAAACTTTCAGTTTAGAAAACAATTGCATATATGTTACTTAATAGGCATTGATCAAATAGAGACCAGCACTTAATTCACAAAAAAAACTAAACAGGCTTTGACTTATTTAATATTTGCATGCAAGGCCACAGAGTTTTAAGGCAGACTGGGAACTTTTAAAAGATATGCCCCAAAAAACGCAATAGTAAAATCCTTCATCAGGCCAATATGTTAATTTAGTTATAAAAGGAGCTGAGTTTAATCTGAAGGAGCTGTTACCTTTTCTTATAGAGCACAGTTTTCTTAGCTAATAAGAATAATGGTTCACTAATTTCATTAGTTTCATATATATAGGGTCAGATAATATTTCAGATAAACCCTATATATGTTGTAGTCCTGTTTCTTCAACTGTTGAATTGGTACGATCTGATTCAGATTACTTGACCAAATGAAGTTAGTTCGTACATTGACTAAATGTTCTACTTTTAGTCATTCCTCTAGTAACTTTTTAGTTGAGATATCGGTCTTAGCTTCATTTTTAAAGATCTATATCATATATAAATATACAGACAGATGTATACCTGAGCAAACGACACCGACATCCTCATTGTGTCCACAGTCATTATTGAACCACCCAGCATGTGCACAATCCCAGATGGTGGGCTCACTTCCTGTGCATTTTACATCATCCAGACTGATGTTCCCTGATCCTTGGCCAAAGTACGCCCATCCTACCACCTTAGTTGCATTGCCACATGCAAGTTGTCTACACACTATATCTGCGTTGATTGGATTAAAGTAGTCATCACAAACAGTTCCCCAAATTCCTTTAAAATAAACCTCTAATCTTCCGGCACATCTGTTCCATCCATTTACTAAGCGTAGTTCCTGTGTCCCTTTCAAAAATACAAATGATATTATTGTAAGTGGTATTTATTGTGGTAAAATAAAATTAGATCAGCTCAAAACTGTTCTGATTTTTTTTTAAAAAAAAACATGCTACAATATAATCTGCAAAATAATAACTTTAGATCAACATGGTAGATGACAGATTAATAGTAGTTTTATTATGCCTTAATTCCTGAGTGGATTCATTTTATTCATAGAAGTCACCAAAAAGGATTCTCTGAGAGCAGTTTTATGAGCACTTCTTGATGAATGATTGCTAGCACCATCCAAAGACAAGTTGTGCAGCTATTTCATAATTCTCATGAAAACCATCTTTGGATTAACACAAAAGCATTAAAATATGTACACACTGGGCTTGTACGTTTTGTACAAGATTTGTACATTGCTTCTTTTGCTTCTGTGCATCCAAATTCATAGCATCAAGAGGTAACATTGATCCAAACACAGCTGATTCATGCTTACTATATTGCTGAGTGTTTTCTGAACACTATGAGCAAAGCAGCAACAATTTCTCAGTTTACTGAGATGTAATAACCACCTATCACCTTCTCAGATCCAAGAAAATATATAATGTAATAATATAATATAATATAATATAATATAATATAATATAATATAATATAATATAATATAATATAATATAATAATATAAAGTATAATATAGTATAGTATAATAATTATAATATAATATAATAATATAATATAATATAATATAATATAATATAATATAATATAATATAATATAATATAATATAATATAATATAATATAATATAATATAATATAATATAAAATAAAATATAATATAATATAATATAATATAATATAATATAATATAATATAATATAATATAATATAATATAATACATCCACAATACCTGATTCTTGTAGAAGTGCAACATGTATTACCAGCATCCAAGGAAAGAGTTTCTGGTGGCCCATGTTTCAAGTTGTGTTCTACTAATCTAAAGAAACAGGAAACTTGAGAATTTATAAATGTTCCAATCCAAACAGGAAAAAAAATCACTATGCAATTTGATATTCCATCTTCATCTCCTAAGTCTGTATCAAGGAAGTTAATAATATTTTCATTTCACAATATTTAGTCCAGGGAACACAGTTACTACTAAGGAGAAGTGAGGAAGAGGCTGAGTTTCCAATATTCATGGAAAAGCTTGGTAATCACGTATAATAACATCTAATGCAATTGCTCCAGGAAATGTTCATTTTTAAAGTTAATGGCAAAGTGTATGCATATCCAAGCTATTAAATTATACAATGTCTGAGAAATAGGCTAGAACCATTCACCAGGTTTTTTGGGTTCTGAGATCAATCCATATATGATACAAATCCTCAACTGAAGTTTCTGATGATGTAGCCCAGAAACATATTTAACTGCAAATGGTTCTCATTTAACAACTATTTATTCAGTGACTGTTCAAACATATGATGGCACTGAATGAGTGGCTTTTATGACCTATCCTTGCATTTATGTCAAACACAATGTTCCTGCAATCATTAGTCATTATTTCCACCATTTGCTGGTTTCCTACAAGCCAAATCAGTGGGGAAGTTGGCCAGAGGTCGCAAATGGCAACCATGTCAAGTCCTCGCTAAACAACCTGCATTGAATCATTAAATGACGGCAACCAGAAGTGCCGTTGCTAAGCAGTTCAGGCATCTGATATTGTGCTTTATGATCCTGTCATTTAGCAATGGAAATTCCACTCCCAATCACCATTGTTAAATGAAGATTACCTATAATGCATTTGAAAAAGCATACTATCTCCTCTGCTGCTGGCTTGAATATCTACAGTAAGTCTCCTCTCCAACAGAAGTTATAGTGAACTGTGATTGTTTAAATATTTTCTTAAGAAAAGCAACAAAAATTGTTTAATTTGTGGTGTTGCTTTTTATGGTTTGTGGTTTGTTTTCTGTAAGGATGAAGCCAGACCCAACTGTCAACTTCTTTAGGATTGTATATACTATAATTTTCATATGTTTCTAACCTCAAAGTAATAGGGAAAAAACAAATTTTGGCTCAGGTCACTGAGCTCTAAAAGGGTTCAGTATTGGCATGTAATCTACAGTGTATATTACTCATCCCCATAATGTGCTTAATTATAAATATGTAACTTTGGGTCATTTTGCTCAGTAAATAAATGAAGAAGTAAAATGTTTTTGACTCATTTGTTTAATTGGGTTTGTCTTTGTGTAACTGAGGGCTTGAGTGGAACATTTTAGGTGATATTTATGCAAAACATGTTTGATAGGATTCACAATTTTTTAAGCTGTAGGCAGATTGAAGAATGCCTACAGGTAGTCCTCGATTTACAACACTTCATTTAGTGACCATTCAAAGTTAGAACAACAGTGAAAAAAGAGATGTATGATTATTTTTCCCACTGAACACCATTGCAGCATTCCCATGGTCACATGATCAAAATTGAGATGCTTGGCAAGTGACTCATATTTATGACAGTTGCAATGGGGTCACTTTTTTATTTTTTTTATTTTTATTTTATTGAATTTATATACCGCCCCACTCCCGAAGGACTCAGGGCGGTGAACAGCCATAGAATAAAA
Source organism: Arizona elegans (assembly GCA_022577455.1). Taxonomy (NCBI): domain Eukaryota; kingdom Metazoa; phylum Chordata; class Lepidosauria; order Squamata; family Colubridae; genus Arizona; species Arizona elegans. The sequence continues at coordinate 62,119,680 of JAKOOJ010000005.1, read as the reverse complement.
CATATCAATACAAAATTTAAAATAGATTAAAACGAATTAAATAATTTGGCTGAACAAATTAAAAACCCCAATAATTTAAAACCAGATTTAAAATTTCCATTTAAAAAGGGGAAAGACTTAGGTCAGTCCGGCTTGATGAAATAGGAAGGTCTTGAGCGCGCGACAGAAGGTACGCAGATCCGGGATCCTCCGTATCTCCGGGGGGAGCTCTGTGCCCCCACAGAGAAGGCTCTCCCCCTGGGGGCCGCCAGTCGACATTGTTTCGCCGACGGCACCCGGAGGAGCCCCTCTCTATGGGAGCGTACTGGTCGGTGGGAGGCTATTGGTGGTAGCAGGTGGTCCCGTAAATAACAAGGTCCTAAGCCATGGAGCGCTCTAAAGGTGATAACCAAAACCTTGAAGCACACTCGGAACACCACCGGGAGCCAGTGCAGCTCGCGCAGGAGAGGTGTTACATGGGAGAGCCATGTTGCTCCCGTCACCACCCGCGCGGCCGCACTCTGCGCCAGTTGGAGCCTCCGAGTGCTCCTCAAGGGGAGCCCCATGTAGAGAGTGTTACAATAGTCCAGATGGGAGGTGACGAGGGCATGAGTGACCGTGCGTAAGGAGTCCCGATCTAGAAAGGGACGTGAATTAGGCGAACCTGATGAAAAATCCTCCCGGTCACGGCCATCAAGTGCTCTTCTAAAGACAGCCGTGAGTCCAGGAGGACACCCAAGTTGCGAGCCCTTTCCATGGGGGCCAATGATTCACCCCAATAGTCAGCGATGGCACCAGCTGACTATATCAGGACGTCGGAAACCACAGCCACTCGGTCTTGGATGGGTTGAGCCTGAGCCTGTTTCTCCCCATCCAGATTCATACGGCCTCCAGGCACCGGGACATTACTTCAAGGGCATTGTTGGGGTGGTCTGGGGTGGAGATGTACAGCTGGGTGTCATCAGCGTACTGATGGTACTCCACCCCGAAACCATGGATGATCTCGCCCAGCGGCTTTACATAAATGTTGAACAAAAGGGGTGAGAGGACCGATCCTTGTGGCACCCCACATATAAGGGGCCTCGGGGTCGACCTCTACCCCCCCGTCAACACAGACTGCGACCAGTCGGAGAGAAAGGAGGAGAACCACCGTAGTACGGTGCCTCCCACCGCCAACTCTTCCAACCAGTGCAGCATGATAACATGGTCGATGGTATCAAAAGGCGCTGAGAGATCTAACAGGACCAGGACAGAGGAGCAGCCCCTGTCCCGAGCCCTCCAGAGATCATCCACCAACGTGACCAATGCCGTTTCCATGCTGTACCCAGGCCTGAAGCCCGACTGGAACGGATCTAAATACGTCGTTTCATCCAGGTACTGGGGAGCTGTCGTGCAACCACTCTCTCAACAACCTTCGCCACAAAGCGAAGGTTGGAGACTGGATGATAGTTAGCCAATACTGCCGGGTCCAGGGAAGGCTTCTTGAGGAGAGGTCTCACCACCGCCTCTTTCAAGGCGGCGGGAAAGACACCCTCACCCAATGAAGCATTTATAATCCCCTGGAGCCAGCCTTGCGTCACCTCCCGGGAAGCCAGCACTAACCAGGAGGGGCACGGGTCCAACAAACATGTGGTCGCACTCAGTCTACCCAGAATCCTGTCCATGTCCTCAGGGGTCACAGGATCAAACTCATCCCAGATAACATTCTCAGGACTTGCCTCCGTCATCCCCGCTGGATCTACCCAGTCGGAGTCCAGATCTTCCCGAATCTGAGTGATTTTGTCATGCAGATACTGAACAAAATCCTCGGTTCTTCCCTCCAAGGGGTCCTCCCGCGCTTCCTGGTGGAGCAGGGAGCGGGTCACCCTAAACAGGGCAGCCGGGCGATTATCTGATGACGCAATAAGAGCAGCAAAATGAGTACATTTTGGCTGCCTTCTGACAAGCAAAATCGATAGGGAAGTCAGATTCACTTAACAACCGTGTAACCAACTTAACAACTGTAGTGATTCACTTAACAACAAAAAAGGTCATAAAATGACAGAAGAAAGGTTGAAAAATGAGGCAAATTCACTTAACATATGTTTAACTTAGCAACAGAAATTTTGGGCTCAATTGTGGTGCTAATTTGAAGACTACCTGTAGTTAGGCATTTGCTAAAAGTTAACATTAGCTTGATGGTACATAATCAAATCAAAATCACTGTAAGACTGATCACCTGCTTAGAATACACAAAAATGTCAATTTCTTGGAATTCCATTTACTAAGCTTCCATACGCACTACTGTTACATATGGAATGACTTTCTGAAAAAGATCAGAGAAGAGCAAGATATGAAATTCCACAAGAGGAATTTATCTTGCATTCCTAAAATCACACGGCCAAATTAAACAAGGCCTCATCCATCCGATCAGCAGTTCCCTTTCTGAAAACTTAGTGGCACACTTTGAGAAAATTGAATTACCTCTGGAAAATGGGAAGTGAAAGACTTTCAGTTTCCACGCCTACTGTTCTTAGAAACTCTATAGAAGCCATTTATTTTAAAACTTTTTCTCTAATTTTTATGCAAGGAAGGATTTCTTCAATTGGAGGATCAAACTCAAACCTACCTTCTATGTGAACTGCAGTCTTGATGAAATTCACCTTTCTCTTCTATATTACGTTTGATTACAAATAGTTTGGATTCTTTAGTGCACAACTTAAAATGGTCAGCAATAGTAAGCATGGGTTTCTGTAAATTGATGAACTACAACTCCCAGCAGCCCTTTCAATGAGCTTCCCAGGACCTTCTGGGAACTATCATTCGGTGACATCTAAAGGGCCATATTTGGCCCTAGAACTGGTTCATTGAGTCATAATATTCATAGAAAAGTGCTGTTCATTAGGAACAGATAGACCTAGTTTGAAAACTATACTGTCATCATACTATTCTCAATTTCATTTGCAATATTTATTATTATTTATTATTTATTTTATTAGTCATATTTCTATGCCACCCACTCTCCGAGGACTTTGGGCGGCTTACACCAGACAGTATACTAAATAGCATATTGCCCCCTAACAATCTGGGTCCTCATGTTTCCCTTAGATCAAAATAAACAAAACACTAATCCGATATACATTCCCTGATGTTTTGGATTTGAGAACTAAGATCTAAATTCTCTTCATTTCTTTCTTTTGCTGTAACTCTTTAGCATACAAATATACAGACAATTATGTGCTACCTTCGAATAATTGTGATATCAATTTATTTTAAAGAAAATTGCAACCATATTGAATAGCAAATTCTTGCACAGGCAGTAAATTGTATAAAAGAACAAATGAATGGTTAGTCACTAATCTGAAATATATGATTTTAAAATGCAAAAATAGAGAAATGTGCTCCAAGGGTGACCTTTGTGGATTTGGCATGCTTATGAAGTTGTTTATTATAACAATGTCTAGTTTAAAAACCTCCATCTAACTTCCAAGTAAAACAAAGAGCCTCTATAAAAGTTGAAGGCCATGTTCTACCTATGACAGGTAGAATGAGACTTCTGGGAACTAACTGTTCTTTTGTTAAGTGCTTCTTTCTTTCCGCATTTCAATTGAATACATTTAATGCTTCTGATGAGGTATTTCCTTTTCTCTTTCTGTTTGGATCATCGTTACAAGCTGAACAAATTAAATATATACGGCAAGCTGAATGATCACCCTATGTAACCCTACTTAACTAGCAACATAAGATATATTTAATATAGCAATATTTAGCAATATTTAATAAAGCAATATTTAAATCATTATAGCTAACAAAGAATACATTTTGAAAAATTTCAGTAATGCTCTATTAGGTCTAACTAATTAATTAATGTCAGAAGAATAATTTGGGTTCCAACTCAAACTGGGGTTGTGGAAGAATAAAAATGAGATCCAGACAGCTTTGAGGAAAGGAGAAATATTTATTCCTAAAAGCAAACAGTTTGCTTTTAGGGGCAGCTGCAGAGAAATGGGGTACAGTGGCAGACTTATATAGGGGGAGCTTGTCCAGGAAGTGTCTACTTGCTGATTCTAGAGTGGGAGTGGCAGACATATAGGGGGAGTGTGTGGAAGTGTTTACCTGCTGATTTTAGAGTGACCCTTGAGGGGCATATGTGTGTGTGTAGGCATGTATTCTTGTAAACATGTAGTTCTGATGGGACACCTAATTTGATTAACTCTATTTGTTTTTGCAGCTCTTCTCTTTGATATGAGGATTAGGTCTGGGTAATTAATTTGGAAATTTGAGAAAATTTGGGTAAAGGATTTTTCTCTGTTTGTTATGTTTTACTTGATTAATTTACTTTTCAGCTTGACTGTCAATTATCTAGTGGAGACGTTGATTCTCAGATCATTTGTGGATTTTATTAATGTTTTAAAGAGAGATGGAAACAGTATAAAGAATAAAATATATTTTGATATAAAATTTCTCACATTAAGTAGCAGAGAAGTGACCAGCTTAGTTCTATATTCCCTGTGTTTTGTCAGATAAATATACTTCTACTGATTCAAATGTTATAGTCTACTGACAAAGGACTGTAGATAGTTAAATGTAGATGCCCCAAAGACATTTGATTGCCTATTATAGAAAACAGGATGTTGGACTAAGCAGGTGTTTAGCCTAATCAGAAATGTTCTTCATTATAAAAATGTTCTTTATACAGAAATCATGCTTACAATATGAAGTGTCTGTTATTCAATTATTTATATTAATGAAAATTTATTGGGTTTCATTTTACTATATTTTGCAACTGCTCTAAGACGCTATATTTTAAATAAATGAATCTGTATATTTCATCTAATATCCATAAAAATGATAGTATTCCTTGCTATCCTAGCAAGTTCATTAACTGAGTCATTCTTCTTTCAACATCCAGATCTGTGTTTCTAGGAAGGAAGGAAGGAAGGAAGGAAGGAAGGAAGGAAGGAAGGAAGGAAGGAAGGAAGGAAGGAAGGAAGGAGAGAGCGGGAGAAAGAGAAAAAAGAAAATGGTTTTCCTGAATGACGTGGTGGCCTAGTGGTGAAGCCTCAGATTCAGAAGGTTGAGAATTCAATCCTAGATAGTGGTAGATATTTCTCTCTAAGAGTGCAAAGACAAAATATTTGCTGTGAACTCCAAGTAGGTGTTGGGAAGACCAGTAAATGCTCAGCTCCATTGAGTCACCCTGACTCTACCCGAATTAAGGGTTTGCAGGATCAAAAAAAAAAAAGAAACAAAGAAAAGTTTGTCTAGTATTAAACTCTGATTACCTATATGTTGGTTGTTGAAGAGGTCTTTTTGTTTCCTTCTTCATTTTTATTGTCGCTTTTGACTGGTCTTTAAATGTGGCTATTATCTATGTGTCTATTGATAGCTGATTTGTTTGAATGGCAAGCCTCCAGGAATTCCCTAGAATTTTTTGAATTTAGCTTTTTCTAGGATGCTCACTGTTTCCCAGTTAAGTATGGTTGAGTCTGTCCACATGTTGTGAGTTTAAGGAATTTTCATCATGTCTTCTGACTGCTAGTGGATGCATTCTCCTAATCTGCCTTTCTGCCGTACATAGTGGCTGTCATAGTCCTTACACTGCACATTATAGGCAGCATTTCCTGTCTGTTGCCATCTTCTCAATTCTGGCTTTGTATGCATTTGCTCTTAAACCTTGGTCTTGTCCATCCAGAATTAACCCCTCTGTCTGTTTCTTCAACATTCCTGTTCTTAGCCATTTCCAGGTCTTTTTGTTATCTACTTTGCATGGCTGATTTTTTTTTAATGTACTGGCCATGGACATTTGTCTTGTCATGTCTCTTTCTTGTAGGCAAGCATGGTCTCTCCAGTATTAACTAAGCCTTCATGGAACACTAGCTTCACTGTCTTCTTCACATTCCTAGTATATAGGAAAACCTAAATACATATCATGCCAGGATTCATACTTTTCAAATACAGCAAACTTGCTTTAAAAAGGGTCTTTTGGAGACAGATGGTTGGTCTATAAATTTGATAAACAAATAAATAAACTTGATGCCAACCAGTCTTTTAAAATACAGATTGAATATAGAAAAAAGAAGAACAGAATTTAACTGTCTGGTTTTATTCAGTTTTTTACCTAGATGTATTTGTAATGAGTTTTAAATTCCAGTAGATGGCAATGCTGGAATTTAGAAAAATTATTTTTTTGGGATGGTAGGGCATAATGTGTATTTTACCAAGTTTTAAAATTAATGTCTACAATGTCAGCTAATTCTAGGAGATTTACATCCCTAGTATTAAACCAGATCATTCCTTTAGATGTTATCATAATATAAGTAAAATTATTTTTTTCTGAAATTACTTGAATTGGTTAGAGAATTCCAAATTACACAAGGTAAGTGGGTATAAATAGCTATTATTTAGCAATTCAAAACACTTTTTCAGTAAGAACATACTACATATTATCAAAGCTTCTAGAACAGGATACATGTAATGGACATAAGACCAAGCTAAATCCAAAATTGTTAGGGAAATCCTGGAAGCTTGGCATTCAGACAAAGCAACCATTAATAGAATCATAAAGATATGCTAAATATTTGCAGAGTCTCTTCAAAAGAACTTCAATATCTCTTCAAAAGAGATATTAAAAACATTAAGAAAGAAATGAAGTAATCAAAGAAGCCAGAAGACATCCTGTCCAGCAAACAAAACCCAGATCATTGGGGTTTAATACGAGACAAATAAGCAAGCACAAAACTAAATCATAATCAAGGAACCACCAGAAAGGAAACTGGCACTGGTTGGCAAACTACTGTTATATAAACAGGAAGCAAACTTCATTCTCATTAACACTGATGATGTTACCTAATTAGGGAAAGAAACATCTGCAAGCGAACAACAAAGCTAGGACTCCATAGTCACATATGTTCTCCTTAGCTTTATTCCCAGTATTTGATGTCATTTAATTTGTGTGCATATAAGAAAGTAATTACATTTCATGATAAATAGTGGTAGTGAAATAAAACTGTCTTACAACTTTATCAAACAGAATAGACCTGGAAGGGACCTTGGAGGTCTTCTAGTCCGAGCAGGAGACCCTATACCATTTCAGATAAGTGGCTGTCCAGTCTCTTGTTAAAAACCTGCAGTAATGAAGCACCCACAACTTCTAAAGGCAAGCTGTTCCACTGGTTAATTGTACATTAGAACATTATGACATTAGAAACATATCTAATATATAGCAATGAATTGTTGATGTGTGTGCTGTTCACATGTGGTTAAGGCACCTGGCTAGAAAGTGGCAGACCATGAATTCGAGTCCTATCTTAGCCATGAAAGTTAGCTGCGTGACTTTGGGCCAGTCACTTTCTCTCAGCCCAATTTACCTCACAGGATTGTTATTGTGGAAAAAATAAGAGAAGGAAGATGTGTTGGGTATGTTTGCTGCCTTGGATTATTTATAAAAATAATAAAGGAGGGCTACAAATAAATAAATAGGAATTAGCCTTCTTTGAGGGGAGAGCAAAGAAGAGATCCATGGAACTATCTGGTAATTTCTTGAGTTGTTTTGCTTAAAGTAATGTTTTCATTCTTCTTTCCATTTCTAGTATTTACTCTTATTTTTAATACTATATTAATATAGGAATGTTAACATGTTTTAACAAATGTAATATAGAGTTTATGTTATGTTATATTAATTCACTCTACATTAAGACTCTTTGTTAATATCGGTATAATATGAAATTTCTATCTTTTTTCTTTTTATCACTTTCTCTAATATAGTTATTGTGAATAATGCAAAAATGTATACATTTTGATCATAAAGCCTATGATATAGTATGTACAGTTATGAAGACAGTCATAATTAGGATATGATACCTACTAGAAATTTGGATCAGTTTTGTTTTTCAACCTTTCCTGGCATCTCCTTTCAACCCATTGCCAACCCTAGCCAACCCATTGACTAGCCTGATTTGCAATGTTGATTTATTTATTTATTATTTATTTATTATTGCGATTTATATGCCGCCTTTCTCCCTAGGGACTCAAGGCGGCTTACAATATGACAAATTCCAATACAAATCACAATGAAATAAAATTAAAATCAGCAACCCTATTAAAAACAATTTAAAATTATGACAATGTATCCCCAAACGGATCAGTTGAATTGACGAAAGAGCCACATCTTCAGCTCGCGACAGAAGGAAAGAAGGTTGGGGGCTATCCTGAGCTCGGTGGGCAATCCATTCCAGAGGGTCGGGGCTCCCACAGAGAACACACAGAGAACACACAGATTTGAACCAAGGTAAGAGCTTGATTGAACTAAGGTAAGAGCTTGACTACTTCAAATAGCTCTGGAAATTCTGAAAGACTGTGAAATTGTGGTGAAATTACTTAGGGAAGTAATACTAATAACTGAAAATCTGAGAGAATATTTATTTCCCCCTACCTTTTCATACAGTCATCTTTGTCTGAGTGTGTGTGCTTGTGCTTGTGCATAAATTTTGTTGTATGTTGTAATCATCTTAGGCAAATAACATACTTCTAACTGAATAATACAATTTTAACTAAACTAAAGAAGGAAACTGATAGCATCAAACGTTGGACAGAAGTGCGGAAATAAAAGAAAACAGAGCTATCCCTAAGGTCGCAGTGTATATCATCGAATCAGGTTGTCATTGTGTTACTGACTGTTGGGTAGGTTTAATTTATCATTTAAGTTTAATTAGTAGGTGAGAGAGCCCTCTTGGCATATTTAATGAGATTTTAATTGAATGGGTGAGCTTGTATATACAGTAGTTGGCTAGACTTAGCTCTGCCTATTTGATGCAGTATCAGCCCAGACTGGAGGAATTGAGAAGCATGGTTATGGTTTACTAGTCTTATCTGGAGACTCTTCTGCTTCATTGAGGGAACTGAATATGCACATCTTAAGTTAGGTTACAACAGCAGCATGAAGATTTGTTGATACACTGTCCAACCCATTGCCTAATAGCCACTCTATGTGACCTATCTATGATGTAGAGAATCTGAGGTTCTTTAAAACTCACATTCACATTCACATATGGCCTTTTTCATACTTCCATCTGAAGACCTCATGATTTCCATTACAAGCATGAGCAATTTTACTATATCATCACTCTGTCTATGTCAGTAGCACATAAAACAGAGCAACTTCATAATAAGCATTGTGTAAAGATTATGAATGGGAAGGTTTTGTTAGCTCCCTGTTCTCCTAGTCAAATTATTTTCAGGTAAGGGTTGGATTGATAACCATCTTTTTTTCCCCTTATATCATTTTTCTTATAGTAGGAAGGGACCCTTTATACTTGTAAGGATTGGTGAATTCCAGAATAGTCTGAAGGGTTTCTAGGTGAAAGGTTTGGAAACTGTGCCAAAAATCACTTACAAAATCTTGAAGGGAATGTAGAGCCATTACTTTAATTAAACCATATTCCATGGAAAACAATGCTTGTTTTCCACTATATTTTTAGACACAGGATGCCTGAACCACAGTATCTAAATCTATGTTGGATTATAGCAAGTTGCTGTAGTTGGAGCCACTCTTAAGCTTGGCCAGAAAAATGCATATTCCAAGCATTACCGTATTTGTTCTGAAGGAGCTGTACCAATTTCCAATTTGCAGCTGAGCTGTGTTTGGTGTGACTGTAACAGTTTACAACTCTGTATATATGTTAGGACCTGAAGATCATTCCTTCTCTCCTATATAGCTGATCAGACATTTAGATCTTTTTGATAAAATTAGTTTGCTAGAAATTTCATGCTGCCACCTGAGAAAAGCAATTCTTGATAACAAGTCTATGAAATGTCTTGCCCATTGTGTTATAGTTGGCATTTAGTATAATAGATGCTTGTCTCCATTTTAAAATATATCCTTTCCTCTAAGGCTTGTGGTCAAATTGGGCTTTTGAATCTTTCTTTTTTCTTTTTAATCTGAAGTTCTTCTGAATGGTATATTTTTTGTACATATAATAGCATTTTATTATTTTAAAGATGTGGCTATTCTTAGGTTTCCCAAAATAAGGGTTCTTTTGGTTTTTACAGTTTCTATAGTGAAAATATTTTTATTTTAAATTGTTCTGATTTCTTGTAAAATTTAACATATATTGTATCTTTCTCTGGGACTGTTTCATGAAATAAAAGTGGGGAAAGAAATCTTCAAATAAAAATAAATATAGTAATTCATAGGTTCGATTTTTCTATAGAAGTAGTTGTCCTTGCACCAAAATAATAAGCTCACTCTTAGTTTGCAAAGATAGCAGTTTTATTGCAATGCATTGGAAGCAAAATACAATTTCCGATAATTTGAAATTAATTTAGTGACAAAGTTTTTCTATTCATATATACAGCAATGAATCCTAAAAATTTTCATTTTTGTAGCTCATCCATCTTAAGGGGTTCTTTAAAAATTATGCTTTTTCTCATTAGTTTAACATGTTGGCCTATATTGACCCCTTTAGTCTTCAACAAATTATTCAATTTATTAAAAGTCTGACCAAGTCTTAATATATTATGTAACTTCTCAGACAGCAGAAGCTGCCTCATAAACTGCCATTGGTGTGAGAGAAAGAATAATAATCCACAATTATTTTCAGAAATAGAAATAATTTTGCTTTTCAGAACATGAAGGGATGCTATAACATAATATATTTATACAATTTAGATATTAACTACAACTAGTATGTATCCTTCCAGTATGAAATACAGGTACATTTTTTTTTTTCTGTAGCCATTTAGGTTGACTATTGGAATTGGTATATCTTCTATGTCAGACTTTAATAAAATAAGAATGACAAAACATATGAAGAACATTTTAAAAGTTAGCTGTTTTCTAGTGTCAAACAGTAAAATTATTTGGATAGAACTAAGGGTTTTAATAAGAGTATGTTATTGATGAACTCTCAAATATTTTCATAAGGCTAACAATCATCATGAGGAACACAAACCTCAAGTGAACTTTGGCATTTTTGTATAAAGTGCTTAACAAAATTAAACAGCCTGTTTATATCATGATGTACTATCTCAGCAAATTGCATAGCCATTTAGGAAAAGACCTTGTCCATGTAAAATGCTGTTTAGACTAATTTTCCTTTCCCTCATCCCCTAATATTGCCTGATGAAGAGCTCTGAAGATCTTAAAAAGTTGTTTTAATATTTCATTTGCTTTTAGTTGCTTGTATAAAAGATAGTATTCAGCTATGGATTTGAAACATTTTCTCTATGGAATAACATGGGTATGATTATTTTTTTAGGTATCTATCTAGCTTTCATCATTTTAACCAGAAAACATAGTCAAATGGAGGGAGGGGATGAAATCCTTATTTTTGAACTTCATTTTCATCCTTCAGAAGTTTGAGTGGTCCCACAACAACATTAACCTTCTCCTGAGATTCATCCACGGCTCTCTTTTTTCTCAGTAAACATCCCTGGTGGCATCTAGATGAACGATCACCTGCTCTACACACTATTAATTTACATTGTATGTAAACTGAATTGTGCTGGTTAAGAAACTTAAAGGAGTTGAACTGGAAACGAACTACATTGTTTGTTGGTGAAGACAGGCTTCTATAAGTAGAGTCTCGTGGGCATCTGAAAAATAAAAGAAAATATTGTTGTGTCAGGTATGCCTAGATGCTTACTTCAAATATTTTATTACAGTGTAATGATGTATGTAATTCCTAAATTTCTGCAGTAGATTGACTCTGATGATTATGAGATGCAGTAGAGAACAATAGGGAAAGCATATAATATTGGAATATCAAAATGAATAAACCCAAATTTGGGGCTCGTAAAAGTGCTTTAAGATATGTACTTGGGAGGGAAAGTAATATGTTGTGAGTAAGAGCAAGGCAATGGCTCTGTAATAATAACTATTTTTGTACAAAGTATGTGAAATTGGTCATAATCTAAACAAAGTTCGGTCATTATTAGTATGCATTTTGTGACCAATCCATTCAGCCCATAATATCCTTTTTATTCGCTTTAGTTTTTGTATATGTGATTGAATTACTTGATATTAATACTTACTTTTATAATTTGATATTAACACTTAATATTTGATAATTTAAGTGAAATATTAACATAACCTGGTATTGTTTTGTTTGAAAATAAGTCATTACAGTTTGCAGATGAACCTTGCAGTTCTTTCTATACTGTCTTAAGAGCCTTGATAGTACAGTGGTCTACGCACCCTATTATTAACACAGCTGCCTGCAATTTCTGCTGGTTCGAATCTCTCCAAGGCTCAAGGTTGACTCAGCCTTCCATCCTTTCTAAGGTAGGTGAAATGAGTACCCAGTTTGTGGGGGCAATAAGCTGACTTTGTATAAAATATACAAAAGTATGAAGGCTATTGCTTAACGCATGTAAGCCGCCCTGAGTCTCTGGAGAAGGGCGGCATATAAATCAAAATAAAAAATAAAAAATAAAAAAATGACATAAGCAGAAAATCTAATTCAGAATCTATGTGTCAATGGCAATTTCTTTGTGGCAACTTGTATTATGGTTCTTACATATTTAATACACACTTACCCACTTCGGATTAAGTCATAGGTCAAGGTTCTAAAATCATTACTATCAGGAGATGCGATACATGTGTCTAAGAAGAGTACAATATTTGGATCAGCAGTGTGCAGAGTAGCTTGGAGATATAAATTCTGGTTGAGTGAAACATAGTATGGTGATCCCAGAACTTTATGGGTGAAGGATAATGATGAATAGAATGCCAGCGACACATTGTAATGGCCAATACGCCTTTCAGTAAGGTCAATAGCATCCTGGGCAGTAAACATTGTTTCTACAATAGTGTTCTGCTTCATTTCACACAAAATATGAAATTGAAAGTTTTTCTTTCTTGTAATAATATAATCGGAGTTGAGTGTCTTGATTACATTGTAATAAATTATCGAGTCATTCTTCACCTAAAAAAGCACACAGAAAAAAAGAAAAAGTAATCAACAGAAAAAAGAAATAATTAATCAACAGTATTGACATAAAAATACTCATTGCCACCATTTTAAGACTACTATTATTTCAGAATTATAGTAACAAAAGTTATGTTAACAAAAACCATGTTACCCATTACAAAACATTTCAGCAGCCACAACCCTGGCTTTTCCTCAACTCGGATGATAAAATAGTCAGTCTCAAAGTCATTGATTTTTTTTCTCCTTTCCAAAATTCCCTTTTAAAAAAAAATTAATTGTAATATTAGATCCAGTTAATGTGTTCAGAGTTAAGCAGAATTTCTTAAACCCAATATCTGAAATTAACTTTAAACTTACATTTCATATAGTACATTTTCTTATAATAGTAGTTAAGAGAGAGAAGACAGATAATTATTAGTTTTAACAACAACAATTAATTCTCACCCTTATCTGTGTGTTACAGCCATAGAATGGTATAATAAAGTAAACATAATCGCCTGCAATGTGAGATGAACATGATCTATCTAGGGAGTTCAGGTAAACTTGTGATGCATTATAGCCGACTGAATTGAGATAGGGTATGCTAATCCGTGCATGCATGAATCCATCAGCACATGAAAGTCCTAAATAATAACACAGAGAAGCAAACGTTAGGCAAAATGCCAATATAATCAGAATAATGTTAGATAAGTCCTATCTGAATTCACTTCTTTGTGTATTGATTTGTACATAATACAATACTAATCTCAGTATTGTATTGTCACCATATATTAAGTTTCAGTCAAAACTAAGATATAAACTGCTTTGTCATGCCACAACTTTATCCCTATTATCTTTTCATAATTGTGTCAAAGGATAAATGTCATGCTTAAGCCTTCCTCAATCTGTTGTCCTGGCATACTAGCTTGGAGAAGACAGTATTAGACGATCAGTTATGTATAAATGATTCCAGAATGCTTCCGATTCTTACAAATATATTTTTCAACTGAGATTCTAAAAAAGAAAAGCTACAGTTCTTGCATCTATAATGCAAACTAGGAATCTGAAAATACAACAAAGGTGAATATCGTCATCGAACTGGTGGTTTAGCAGTTCAATTTACAATAATCAGGACACCTTTTTCTACCATCACAATGACAATGAGAATATTTTTCTTTTTAAAATCTGGATCAAGAATCAGAGTACACTGTGGTCAACTTGAATCGTTGCCACAAAAACACATGGGACAATGCCATATTAAAGTACTATATGTGAAATGTATTTCTCACATATCAAATTCATTATATGAGACTTATATTATGGTTTATAATTTCTAGGAACCATGAAAAGGAAATAAATGCAAGATTTTCTGAAGGAAAAATGAAGATTTCAGGGGCTGCTAAAACAGATGTTCAAACTTCTGCACTTCTAAATTTCTCATTTTAAATTTCAAAAGTAGACTCTAAAGTAGGAAAAAGGAGTAAGCCTCTAATCTAAATTCAGTTTAAAGAGGGGTGAAAGATTTACTTAAAACCAAGTAAAACAAAAACTGATTTGGAATTAAATATTCATTAAATTATTATGCAAATATAGCAGCATTGGTCTGTGAATATAACCATTTGATTAGGTTAATGCTGAAATTGATTCAAAATGATATTCATGATTGCTATGCTATCTAATAGTACTATTAGACTTTAATTCGTTGCTTGATTTAGACATATAAATGGTGAAAACATAATATTTTTAAATCTTAGGTATACAATCCCTTGCAGAGTAGGAAAGTACTTCCTAGTCTGCAAGGGACTAACTTGCAGACTCCATGTGTCAGACTCGCTGTGTCACGTTGCTGTCAAGTGACATTTCGTGACGTTTTTCCCATTTGCGGAGCTGGGGCGGATGTGGCCTGTGCGTGATGCATCCAGCCCATGGGCCACCAGTTTTACACCCCTGTTAACCTCGTCAAACGATTATACAAGAGAACAAGAGAGCAAGAAAACAAGAGAAAACTTTATTCTAATATGCCTGCTGCTACTTTGATCCAAACTGAGAGGAGTAGGTAAATCCATCTTCTCAATTTTTTAATAAAGCAAATAAACATGCCTGATTCATATCATGTAGTGTATTCAAAATCTCCTACCTTCGTGCCACGATGCATGTAGAACCTTTGTGGATTTATTCCTAGATAACTTTACCTGTGATCTCCAATGACGATTTAACTCTTTACAGCTCATCAACTAAACAATATCAGAGAAAAAAGAATAATATCTTACTTCTATCTTTAGAAGTAGAAGCTGGTGTAGTAAGTGTAGTAGTAGGTTCTGTGAACACAATAAAACAATTTCATTAAATATGATGATTATTACTTCCATCCAATCTGCATATTACTAAAACTCATGGGTCTGTTTGTTTGTAACCTTAAATTGGGTGAAATTGGAAAGTGTGTAAGGCAACGTTATTGAACCAAGGAAATTCAAATGGGCTAATTTACAGAATGCTAGGAGCTGTGATTCTTGTGGAAATGAAATTTGGGGAAGTTGTGGCCACTTCAGCACCACTGCACTTTCCAACTATACTTCCCAGAAACCCATAAATTGCACGACACAGGGGAAGATAGTGGGCTGTATCCCCACCCACTTTCCCACCTCCCTCTGTCCCCTGCATTAGTCATCTGGTGGCAAGCAGTGATTGGTGCTTTGGAACCAAATCTGAAATCTCGTAACAGCAATGGGTACTACATGGGGAGAACAAGGGTTGAGTGATCTTTGCCTATGAACATACATGATTGGATTACATATGGTGTGGCTTCTACTGAAATAGAATAAGTATAACTGCCGAACAAACTAGTACAACCAAACTGGATTATACCAGTATTGAAAGAGTTGTGCTGAATACTTCTTTTAAGATTTTCAGGTTTACTTTTGAAATTCTAAATGACTTGAAAAGTCATTTATCTATTTTTGAACTTTAAAAAAGGCATTTCTCCAAGCACTTTAAAAGCATTATAAATGCATTATAAGACACAACTAGAGAAAATATGTTCTATTGTACCACCTCAGTTGTGGAATCTTTCGATACAACTGGTAGATTCCAATAGTCTGGCTTCATTTTAAAACATAGTTGATTTTCCTAGTTTAAATATTAAATTATTGATAAGGAGTTGTGTTCTGCTCTGTTGCATCTGATGCATCTTCCAATTAATTATATTATTGTTATATCGTTGTGTTCTTATTTTCTTTCATTTATTTAAATATTATTCAATTTCGGAAAGTTCAAAGATGATAAAGATTATTTTCTTCTTGAAGATAGGCTGCTGAAATATTCATATGAACCAATAGCCTACTCAGTATAAAACTAAATAGAAGTTAGTTTAAAATAATATTGAATCCCTAAATTACATCATTAACAGGATACAGGTTAAATGAATTATATAAATATCCTTACCTGGTGGAATAGAGTAGTAACGCGCAGAGAACCCATTTCCTGAATAACCTGAATCTCTATGTAGCACTATTGTCATTATGTTGGAAGTTGATGAATAAGTATAGTTGAGATAGGCGCTGGAACAAGTTCTTCCAAGTGGATATGAACTATATCGGAGTCCATCAAAAATCTCAATATATTCTTTATCACAGTCCAAGCTGTACAGAAATAGATAAAGATTTCATTCCTTTACCTTTTACTATGCCATCATTTTTGTTTCTTCCATTCAATCACTGATTCTCTGTAACTGCCTGGACAGGTCCCTGTGGTTTTCTTGGCAAACTGTTTCAGAACTGATTTTTTTTCCCCACTGCTTCCTTCCTAGGACTGAGAGAAAATGACTGACCCAAGGTGGCTTTATGCTTAAGGCAGGACTAGAACTCACGGTCTTCCAGTTTTTAGCTTGATGCCTTAACCACTACAAGTAGCCCTCAACTTACAACCATTCATTTAGCCACCATTCAAAGTTACGATGGCACTGAAAAAAGGGACTTATGACTGGTCCTTGGATTTGAAAATGTTGCCAAATCCAGCATCACACAATAAAAATTTGGGCACTTGGCAACCGACATGTATCTATGAGAGTTGCACTATCCCAGGGTCACGTGATTGCCATATGTAACTATCCCAGACAGCTTCCAACAAGCGAAGTTAATGGGTGAAGCTGAATTCATTTAATGACCAAGTGATTCACTTAACTGCAATGATTCGCTTAACAACTGCAGCAAAAAAAGTTTATAAGGTTATAAAATTGGGTTGTATATCTCACTTAACAAATTGTGTTAAATCATTTAAGGAAGAAATAATTACATTAAGCCAAAAGGAGTACTTAGAGTTTCTTTTAAGGAGCATATTTAAAATTGTAAAGACGTTATTTCAGTCGAACTATGTTGAATCCAGTTAAACGTGTTTTTTTTTTTGTTGTTGTTTTTAAATTTGATTTATATGCCGCCCTTCTCCAGAGACTCAGGGCGGCTTACAATGCGTTAAGCAATAGCCTTCATACTTTTGTATATTTATACAAAGTCAGCTTATTGCCCCCACAAACTGGGTCCTCAATTTACCCACCTTAGAAAGGATGGAAGGCTGAGTCGACCTTGAGCCTGGGGAGAATTGAACTCGCAGTAATTGCAGGCAGCTGGATGTTAAATGCTGCCTTAGGAGGCATTAGCCTCCTACGCCACTCAGGCTCCTCCAAAATGTTGAATTGATTGCTAAGTTTTAGTCGTCCCAAATGTATATAATGCCTGCTAACCCAGTCTGGTTCACTCTGGAATAATAATTGTTGCTGATGTACACCGATAATATATTAGCAGTTTACAAACCCAAAAACACATTTATTAAGCATATAGAAGGAAAAAGTTAAAAGAATCTTTCAACTTACTTCATAGAAGAGAACTTTAAATTTATGTGTTCAAAGGGCCTCACTTGAATTTTCCAGACACAAGTCATATTGGTGTGGCTTCCGGGATAATAAGGTCCAGAGAAGGATCCATGGGCATTTGTCAGCTGGCCTCCACATTGATTTGCTAAACAACACAAAGCCAAATATTGTGCATGTAAGGCACATGAAACTTTGTAGATTTTAAAAAACCAGTTCCTATGCTACTATTCATTTTGTTTTGTTACAGTAAATAAGACCAAGAATTACTTTCCTGCTGGTGTTTCAGTAAAAAGTTAAAATCTCTGAGAATTTGGAAGAATACAACATAGGCAATAGCATCAATATATTATTTTACTTTTAAACCGAATTAATTAGGAGAATCTGTAAGGCAAGCACAGTGCAATGTTTTATGATTTTTTTTAAAAAAAGAAATCACACACAATTACTATATGTGTATAAATATATGCTGATTTTGTAAACCACTTAGAGAGGGCTGTAAAGCACTGTACAGTAGTATATAAGTCTAAGTGCGATTGCTATATATATATATATATATATATATATATATATATATATATATATATACATACATACATACACACACACACACACACATATATTAAGTATATATATAAACATATGAAGCAAAGTAGTTGAAAAAGAAGCCCAATATACTCTGATTTGGGGAAAACTATCTACAATTGGGCAAAACTTAACAACATAAAATTGGGACTCAATTGTGGTTGTAAGTCGAGGACTATCCGTAAAATGACAACTACATAAATGAAAGCATCCTTTAAGTTTTTGAAACTTCAAAAGGAAGGGTGAGGAAAAAAAGGTAGCACTAATTCCTCCCTAATTCAGTATAATAAGGGAGAGAAGGAGAGACATCCTCGTCAGGCTTCAAGAATCTGTTTATGTAGCGTATAGCACTACAGTCCCAGTTGGTTTCTTAATCTGCTTCATCCTCTAGGGATGATATCAGTCTTCAAGGCCTGACTGAGCTTTGCTCTCTTTCTTTTCTTCAGATGCTATCTGAAGAAAGTTAGGAGAAAGTTACGCTGAGCTTCTTTCTCATGCTTTTGCTGTTTTCCTGCTTAAAGAGCAGTTTTCTTTAGGTAACATTCATTGCAGTGATGGGTTGCTACCGGTTCGCCCCGGATCGGGTGAACCAGTAGTGGCGGTGGTGGGAGGATCCACCCAGCCGCCTGGATGCTTCTGCACATGCGCAGAAGTGTTGCGCACGCCCAAGCACGCCCACAAGCAAACTGGTAACAACGAGATTTGAAACCCACTACTGATTCATTGTCTCTGCCTTGTTTCTCCAGCATCAACAGGTGGTTCATTACAATTATTAATAAGAATTGAGTGAAATGGATTGTATGTTATTACAAAACATATATGCAACGTAAATAAGACTCAATAGTCATTTCCCTGAATTGACAAACAAGGATCTCAGATGCAGACTTACTAGGGGTCTCTGTCACCGGAGGAGCAGGTGTAGAAGAACCTGTTAAGAAAACAAACTTAATCAAGCAACAGAACATATAAATACAGGGGGGCTAATATTGGGGAGAAACAGAGAACATTATACCTGCTAACTGAAATTAGTCTTATTTGTCTGCTAAAATTTATCAGAGTTCTCCCAATTTCTGCAACCAGTTCATTGATTAAAACGTTGGTTAATAAAGGGAAGAGAGCCCTGTGGTGCTCAAGACCTTTCAAATGAAGGTGAATATACCTTCCCTCCAAGCCGGAGTCACCCATGAGCTTTCTTTGGATACATTTGGCCAACTGTCAACCTATTTAATAGCAGCATTTAGGCACGTACACTGTGTCTACTGCATTCTCATCTGAAAACTAATATTTATTTTTATAAAAATACAGTTTTGCATGATGGTCTTTAATAAACAAATGTTTCAGTTCTTGTTCATTATAACAAGCCTAAGGATTACAACTTGAGGCTTAATGTTCTGTTTGAGGAACATGCCCATTAGAGATGTCAAACTGGATGTATTTAGCTTAGGTGCTGCTTTTTTCCCTTTATTTGAAGATATGTATAACATTTTTGAAAAAATATATTAAACCTTAGAAGTTCCATTAGAAGGAAAATATGTAAACAAATCACATTTTCTTTCCTGTTGTGTTCTTATATTTCAGAAGATACCTGAGCACGTGACACCAGCATCTTCTCGATGGTTGCAATTATGACGGAACCATCCTTTATGAGAACATTCCTCCAATCTGTCTTCATTCCCTCTACAATTCACATCATCCATAGTTATGTTTCCTGAGCCTTGACCAAAGAAAGCTCTTCCATATGCTTTGACAGCACTTCCACAATCGAGCTGCTTGCACACAACTGTTGCGTCTTTTAGGTCCCAGGAGTCATCACAGACGGTCCCCCACATTCCACTACGTAAGATTTCAACACGTCCCTCACATTTATTTTTTCCATTGGCCAGTCTTACAGATTCACCTGAGAAGAATGAGACAGGATCTATGTATTTGAATGGGAAACTGGAAAAAAATGAGGCATCTGAGATTTCAAAGACACAGAGAATTTTTGAAATTTTGCATAGGATGGGGTTAGTTAACAATAAGTTAACTGATATTTTATGTTATCAAAGCTCTAATTTTAAATTCTATTCAGATGGTTGCATGGAAAACACACAGATTTCTTTTTCACTAATTAATTAATTCAATATACATATCTATCAATTTCCACATCTGTCACTCTGGGCAGCTCAAAGACATTAATCCAAAATAAGACAAAATAAAATAATAACCACAAAAATAAAACCACAAAAATACAGGTATAAAACCATTAACAACCGGATTAAAAACATAAAGAACATAATCACCATGAGAGAATTCATATTTCACTCTCGATACAGACATTTAGAAGGCTCCAAGTCCAAGCAACATGACAAGTTGAGAGACTTCTATAAGGCCAGTAAGATTGGGGCCAATCTAACCTCGGGGAAGGGGAATGGAAAAAGAATGGATGCCATGTAATGCATGACCAGACCTCAACAAGTGATAACTCCTTTATATAGGAGACCCCCCCCCCCAAATGTGCCTTTTCTGCCAGACCACATGGGATGGGCAGATGCATCCAGGGGGAGGTGTGCCCTCAAATATCCTGGCCCCATTGGTCATGAACAAACTCCTTGAACTGAACCTGGAAGAAGTTCTGGCAATCAATGCAGCTCATTTAATCTCCACTCTTTGGGAAGGTCCTATAACTGCCTGTGATTCCACATTTGCACCTATTTATTTGTTTGTTTGTTTGTTTATTATATTTGTATGATCTTCCATGTAGGCACAACTCTGAGTGAGTCACAAGAATCCATTTTTCCCTTTTGTGTAGAAGCAGCAAAAGTTATATGTTTGGGGATCAATTGGAGATTTGTCCTGTTTTTATTTCAGAGTCTTTAATTTCAGGATTAAAGATACAGACTTACTAGGTGGTATTTCTGGTTCTGGAGTAACTGTAGTATGACCTACAAAAAAAGAAAACAAGTCATGGAATCTGTAAATAGATAATAATATTGAAGACCAACATAAAACAAATTCTATATACATGTAAAATTTGCCTCATTACCCAATATAAAATTGGAATAGGATGTCTTCATAGGGAACTGCTTTATAGTATTTCTTTGAACATTGCTGACTAATGCTATATCATACTAGTGATTTACAGAATCTCGCCATTGTAATTATTTATTGACTCATGATCATAATGGCAACTGCATTATTATTGTATAAACAACAGTGCCTGCATATTATTATTTCACAGAAAGAATAGTGAAAGCTTGGAACCAATTTCCACCAGAGTAGTGGGTCAATCATCTGTAGCCGAACTTAAACACGCTTGGGATAAACATATGTCTATCATATGACAAAAATTAAAAATATAATAAATAAATAATAAAAATAAAAAATAATAATTAAAAACAAATAAATGAATTTAAAAAACCCTCAAAGGGCAGATGCAATGGAACTCCATGTCTTTTTCTGCCATCAAGTTTCTATATTACTATGTTTTTATTTTCATGAAAGAACACTTTCAAAATTCACTTAGGAAGGGTCATGGCAACTACATGTTTAGAGTTCCTTAGGAGTGTGTATGGTTAACAGTTGATTCCAGACAGTCATTGATTAAAATGCTGAACAGCAAAGGGAAGAGAGTCCTGTGGAACACAATATTTTTCTCCAAGTTAGAGTCATCCATAAGCCTTCTTTAGGTGCATTTATTCATTCATCCAACTACCAAGCTACTTAATAGCATTTGGGCATGTACATTGTGAACCACATTTTCATGTACAAAACTAATATTTATTAAAATAGAATAGAATAACAGAGTTGGAAGGGACCTTGGAGGTCTTCTAGTCCAACCTCCTGCTCAGGCAGGAAACCATTTCAGACAAATGGTTGTCCAATCTCTTCTTAAAAATGTCCAGAGTTGGAGAATTCACAACTTCTGGAAGCAAGTTGTTCCACTGGTTAACTGTTCTAACTGTCAGGAAATTTCTTCTTAGTTCTAGGTTGCTTCTCTCCTTGATTAGTTTCAATCCATTGTTTCTTGTCCTGCCCTCAAGTGCTTTGGAGAATAGCTTGACTCCCTCTTTGTGGCAATCTCTGAGATATCACTCTAGCCCTTCTTTTCATTAAATTAGACATACCCAATTCCAGCAACCGTTCTTTATATGTTTTAGCCTCCAGTCCTCTAATCATCTTTGTTGCTCTTCTCTGAACTCTTTTTGGAGTCTTTTTTACATTGTGGCAACCAAAACTGGATTCCAAGTGTGGCCTTACCAAGGCATTATAAAGTGATAAAAACACTTCACGTGACCTTGATTCTATCCCTCTGTTTATGCAGCCTAGAACTGTATTGGCTTTTTTGGAAGCTGTAGCACACTGCTGGCTCATATTTAAGTGATTGTCCACTAGGATTCCAAGATCTCTTTCACAGTTACTACTATTAAGTGAGGTACCACCTATACTGTACCTGTGTGTTTGGTTTTTCTTGCCTAAATGTAGAACCGTACTTTTTTTACCATTGAATTTGTAGCGCCCAAAGTTCAAGTCTGTCACAATCCTTCTGAATCTTAAGCCTATCTTCTGGAGTGTTCCTGACATCTTGGTGTCATCTGCATATTTAATGAGTTCCCCATCTATCTCCTCATCCAAATCATTGATAAAGATGTTGAAGAGTACTGGGCCTAAAACAGACCCTTGGGGTACCCCATTGCATACTTCCCTCCATGTAGATGCAGTTCCATTAAGGGCTACTTGTTGAGTGTGGTTGGTCAGCCAGTTATGAATCCATCTGGTGGTGATGTTGTCTAACCCACATTTTTCTATATTATCAAGTAGTAGATTGTGGTCTACTTTGTCAAATGCCTTGCTGAAATCCAAGTAAATTATATCAACAGCATTCCTCTGGTCTACTAATTTTGTCACCTTGTCAAAGAATGCAATAAGATTAGTCTGGCATGAACTGTTTTTGACAAACCCAAGATTAGTCTGGCATGATCTGTTTTTGACAAACCCATGTTGGCTTTTGTTTTGACTTTGTTTGCCTCTAGTTATTCACTGATTCATTGCTTGATAATCTTTTCCAGAATCTGCCCAGGTATTGAGGTCAGGCTGATAAGTCTGTACTTTCCTGAATCTATTTCCACCTCCTTTTTTGAAGATGTGGACTACATCAGCTCTTTTCCAGTCCTCTGGTAAGGTGCTCCAGGATCTTTGGAAGATATAGTTCTATATCTTGTGAAATATAGATGTGAGATCAAATCTGCCAGTTCCTTCAGAACTTTGGGGTTTAATCTATCTGGCTCCAGTGATTTAAACTCATCTGGGGTGGACAGGTGCTAACTTACCATTTTCTTTTCTATTTTAACTTGTGTTTCTAATCTATTTTTTATGGTACTGTTTTTGATAGGTCGGACTGTTTTTTCCCTTTGTGTAAAAACAGATACAAAAAAATTAGTTAAATAGTTCTGCTTTCTCTCAATTGCTTGTCACTTTCTCCCACTAGTGGACCAATCTTTTCCTTGACTTTTTTCTTATTTTTTACATGTTGAAAGAAGCTTTTTTTGGGTTATTTTTGACTTTTGTCACAAGTCTTAATTCATTTTGAGCCTTAGCTTTCCTCACTTCATCTTTGCAGACTCGGGCTATTTGCTGATATTCTATTTTAGTTATGTGCCCCTCATTCTACTTTTTATACTTGTCCTTTTTGTCTTTCAAAAAAAGAAGATAAAATCAGTCTTATGTGATGGTCTTTGACAAAAAAATATTCTGGTTCTGGTTATTATAATAGCCTAATGTTACAACTTGTGGCTTTATATTCAGTTTGAGGACCTGCTCAGTCCACATGTCAGATGTTGACAAGATGTATTTAGCCTAGGTGCTGCTTTTTCTTTTTTCAAAGATATGTATAACATTACACCTGTTCCATTATAAGGAAAACATGTAAACATATTGCACTTTCTTTCCCTGTATGCTGTTGTATTTCAGATTATGGAAGATACCTGAGCAAGAAACACCAGCATCTTCTCCATGGTTGCAATTATGACGATACCATCCTCCATGAGAACAGTCCTCCAATCTGTTTTCATTCCCTCTACAATTTACATCATCCAGAGTTATGTTTCCTGAGCCTTGACCAAAGTAAGCGCTTTGATGTGCCATGACGGCACTTCCACAATTGAGCTGCTTGCACACAACTGTTGCGTCTTTTAGGTCCCAGGAGTCATCACAGATGGTTCCCCACAATCCATTACGAAAGATTTCAACACGTCCTTCACAGGTATTTTTTCCATTGACCAGTCTTATAGATTTATCTGAGAAAGATGAGTCAGAATCCATGTTTTTGAATGTGAAACTGGAAATAATGAGGCATTTGATACTCCAAAGATGAGCAAACAATTTTTAAAATTTTGCCAATGAATCAGGATTAGTATAAACTTCTGTTATAAACTTCATGGTATTTATAGTTCATGGTATTCAACTTTGGAATTCTTATGCAGACTTACCAGGCAACTTTTCTGAGTGTGAAATAGCATTATGTGAAACAGTTACATCAGAGAAAAGAAATAAGGCATAAAACCTATAATTAAGGTAATTATAGTGGAGCATAATTACTCCCAGTATTGGGGTAACAGTACTACAGTCGATCACTAAAAATGTTATATACCGGTAATTAGTGAAATTTTCTTTCCCCACAGTATAACGCTGCAGGGTTAAAATATGCAGAGAAAAACCATTTAACTTGTTCCATATTATATTTATGTGAACATTTCTAACAGTATTTCTATACTAGTATTTGTAGAATTAATACTAACTGATAACCTTTTAAAATTACTCATAAAGTCCATTTTCTTTACTGATATATCTTCATATTTCTGACTGAAATATGATCTTGTACTAAGTTTATATACATAAACTTCCTTCAGTGTTATACTACAGGGTAGGAAAATTTTACCAATTATATACACACATACTATGTGTATGTGTGTGTGTATGTGTGTGTATATATATGTATGTGTGTATATATGTATCTGTGTGTGCATTCAAAATTAATTAAAGAAGCTTCATATGGCAAGTATATAGCTCTCTGTCTTGAAGAATGGATAGCTTTAGTGCATCTACTTTTAATATATCCTTTTGTAGGGTTATATAACATTCTTATTTGAACAAAAAGTGAGTAAGATATGATTATCCTATGATTTGACAATAAATTAGTGCTGAAAAAGTATGGGAAGATACAAAACCTGTGTTGTCAGATATAACTTTAGTAATTTGTTTCATACAATTGTGTCACTGATTCATAGAATATTGTTAATCTTCTCTCATTTGATTGAGAATTATCTCTCCAAGTTGCTTATAATCCCCACCCCAAGGCTTCCTACATGTTCCTTCCATTGATCCTTGTCACGTGAAGTGCAATAAGTGATGTGAATATAACAATTACTAGACTACGTTTTTGATCACTCATCAGTGAATGATTATAGAAAATAAAAGTGTGAGTTTTCTTACCAGGGGCTTCTGTGACAACTGTTTTGATAGTTGTTTGGCTAACAGGTAGAGCTGGAGTAGCAGATGTAGCTAAAAATGCACCAAAAAAGTCAGAGCATATTTGTGAGATAATAACAATGAATCCAGGCACGAAATAAATTGTATACAGTAAGTGAAACTGCCTTACTCCCCAGCATGAGACTGCAGATGATATCTTTAGTAGTAAAGGGCTTATATATGATCACTTACTAAAGAAGGATTTTGCACGCTAGACATTTATAATGTTTCTAATACGAAACAGCCTCTGTCATGACTTAATGAAGTCTTTTTTTCCACAGTGATATATCCTCAATTGGATTTCCTGAAAATGGCCGAATGACCAGTCTGGTGAGATTTCCTCTGCCTGGACCAAGATGTCTTCAACTACTAACAAGGGAACCATGTTCCCTTCATTTATATGACTCTACTAGGTTAGAGGTAGTTTTAGAATCATCCCACAAGATCCTCCATACAACAATGGTGTGCAAGAAGCTCAGGAGCAGCTGAGGGACAGGGCTGCAATCACTTTGCTGTTTAAATAGCAGTCATTTTGGATTTTATTTTTTAAACAGACAATAAGTAGTGCCTTTTATTTAATCAATTTGTAGGATAATTATCACTATTAAGCTAAAAGAGTCTCTTTGCAGTCACAGCCTTTTACACCTTTTAGAAGATCTGCATCATTTCTGAGACTTGCTTATTGGTAAATAACAGGGAAAGGGTTGCTGGAGGCAAGGTAAAATAAGTACGAATGGAGTACCTTTTTAAAAAAACTTTGATGGAAAACATAAGGATATAAAAATCTGTGGTTTTATTTTATTATTTTTATGTACTCTGTAGCTTTGGATTGTTTAGTTGTGGGTAGCTGAAATTTTTCAATTTGTATGAATTCTGATTAGCCAGGAAGCATTAATCAATGCATAAAATATTTCCTCCTTGACTACAAGAGGGAGCTAAGAACATGAAAAAAAAATCACTTTATCAGATTGCAAAAGTCTGCTTGAGAAGTATTTAAATAAAAGAATTCACTTTGTAGTTCAATTATGTTCTAAAAATCTTACAAAAGCAAGAGGAAGAAACTATTCAAGTAATTGGAAAAAAGATGACTAATTCAGAGATGTCATTATGTATAGAAAGTTATCAAATCACCAAGGCACTTTCACAAGTACCTGACAATGCAAAGAACTTAACTGCAATTTTTGGAATATAAATCTGGTACTACTCTCTATTATGATGATGGTTTAATTACAAGCCTTCCAGTGTAATGGAAAGAAAAAATTCAAGTAAATCTACAATTCTCAAGAAAACAAGTCTGGGACTTTTTCTTCATGGATATTAACAAGGTTGAGAATCCCTTGAGAAAAAGAAAAGTTTATAATTGCTTGATAGTTATTCCAGAGAAGAAAAAGATTTTATTCTATGAGGACAAGATGGAGGGAGCGACTTAATGAGTAATTGGAATTAGGATGGATTTTTACTGGTCTGATAAAAAGAAAGCTCTAGTGTATGGATTTGTTATTTATAAAGTGGGTTTGAAAATGGAGTTTTCTTCCTTTCTTTTATATATAATAGTTGAGTAATTCCTAAAGTTTATAAAATATTATTGAAAGTGAATTTGAAAGTATATATATATTAGGAAGAAATTTAAAAAGATGTATTAGAATTCATTGAGTTTAAAAATATTTTTAAAGAAAATTTTTAAAATGGATTTTAAAAAACTGTTTTTCCATTTAAGGTTAAAGAATTTCAATGAGCATAGTACCTTGTTAATATAAATGCTAATAGTTTATTAAGATTAATAAATTAAAATAGAAATTATTATTAACTTCCCACAAGAAATAAAAAAGCACATATAGTTAAATTGACTGCTTTATTTCAAGAAAGGAACATATCTAATTTTGTTTCTATTTGGAAACTCCTTCTTGATTTTGTGTTTGAGATGGAAAAAAATGAAATTTTGATTTGCGGGTTTGCAAATTAGCTACGTGTATTATTACAGAAATGCCAATTATATATTGTAGTGTAAAAGCAAAAGGTTGAGGTGGTAATATTATTTCTACAGAGCTAAAAAGAGTTAGAAGTCAATGCTTTTCCTTTTTTCCCTTCTCTCTCACACTCTCTATTTTCCCTTTAACGTCCCTTAGTTTCCTGTTATTTTCACTTTCCTTTGTATTTTATATTCTGATAAAGTAATAACATTGAAATTAAAGTTATTTGTTTCACAGATTTTTGATGTTGATTTTCCAGTGAATAGACTCTCGTTCGGTTGAGAATTACTTCTCTGAGTAGCTCCAATACTTCTATTAAATCCCCAGATGTTCCTTCCATTGATCTTTGTCACATGAATGTGATGTGAATATAACAATTACTAGACTACGTTTTTGATCACTCATCAGTGAATGATTATAGAAAATAAAAGTGTGAGTTTTCTTACCAGGGGCTTCTGTGACGACTGTTTTGATAGTTGTTTGGATAGCAGGTGGAGCTGGAGTAGATGTAGCTAAAAATGCACCAAAAATGTCAGAGCATATTTGTGAGATAATAACAATGAATCCAGGCACGAAATAAATTGTATACAGTAAGTGAAACTGCCTTACTCCCCAGTATGAGACTGCAGATGATATCTTTAGTAGTAAAGGGCTTATATATGATCACTTACTAAAGAAGGATTTTGCATGCTAGACATTTACAATGTTTATGATACGAAACCTCCTCTGTCATGACTTAATGAAGTCTTTTTTTCCACAGTGATATATCCTCAATTGGATTTCCTGAAAATGGCCGAATGACCAGTCTGGTGAGATTTCCTCTATCTGGACCAAGATGTCTTCAACTACCCCACAAGATCCTCCATACAACAATGGTGTGCAAGAAGCGTTAGGAGCAGCTGAGGGACAGGGTTGCAATCACTTTGCTGTTTAAATAGCAGTCATTTTGGATTTTATTTTTAAAACAGACAATAAGCAGTGCATATTACTGTTAATCAGTTTGTGGGATTATTATCTTTATTAAACTAAAAGAAGCTGTTTGCAGTCACAGCCTTTTATACCTTTTGAAGAGCTGTATCATTTCTGAGATTTCCTTATTGGTAAATGACAGGGAAGAGGGTTGCTGGAGGTAAGGTAAAATAAGGATAAATGGAGTTTTTTTAAAAAAAAAACTGCTAGAAAACATAAGGATATAAAAATCTGTGGTTTTATTTTATTATTTTTATATACTCTGTAGCTTTGAATTGTTTAGTTGTGGGTGGATGAAATTTTTCAATTTGTATGAATTCTGATTAGCCAGGAAGCATTAATCAATGTATAAAATACTTCCTCCTTGACTACAAGAAAGAGCTAAGAACATGAAAAAAAAACCATGGACTTTATCAGATTGCCAGAGTATGCTTGAGAAGTATTTAAATAAAACAATTTAGTTTATAGTTCAATTATGTTCTAAAAACGCAAGAGGAACAAACAATTCATGTAATTGGAAAAAAGATGACGAATTCAGAGATGTCATTATGTATAGAAATTTACCAAATCACTGAGGCAATTTCACAAGTAGCTAACAATGCAAAGAATTTAACTGCTATTTTTGGAATATAAATCTGGTACTACTCTCTATTATGATGATGGTTTAATCACAAGCCTTCCAGTATAATTGATATAAGAGTTCCAAGTAAATCTACAATTCTCAAGAAAACAAGTCTGGGACTCTTTCTTCATGGATACTAACAAGTTTGAGAATTCCTTGAGAAAAAGAGAAGTTTATAATTGCTTGATAGTTATTCCAGAGAAGAAAAAAATTTTATTCTATGAGGACAAGATGGAGGGAGTGACTTAATGAGTAATTGGAATTAGGATGGATTTTTACTGGTCTGATATATGTAGTAGAAAAAAAGCTCTAGTGTATGGATTTGTTGTTTATAATGTTATTTGTTTCACAGATTTCTGATGTTGATCTTTTAGTCAATAGACTCTCTTTCAGTTTAGAATTACTTCTCTGAGTGGCTCCAACACCTCTATTAAGTCCCCAGATGTTCCTTGCACTGATCCTTGTCACATGAAGTGCAATAAGTGATGTGAATATAACAATTACTTGACTATGTTTTTTGATCACTCATCAGTGCATGATTTTAGAAAATAAAAGTGTGTATTTTCTTACCAGGGGCCTTTTCTGATATGATAGTTGTTTTGATAGGAGTAGGTGGAGCTAAAAATGCACAAAAAAGTCAGAGCATATTTATGAGATAATAGCACTGAAGCCAGGCAAAGAAATAAATACAGGGATATCTTTGGTAGTAAATGGCTTATATATGACCACTTAGTTACCAATCAAGGATATTTTATACTAGAGATTTACAATATTTATAATACGAAACAGCCACTGTCACAACTTAATGAAGTATTTTTTTCCTCAATGATATATTCTCAATCAATGATTGTTAGATTAGTCTTTGAGATGATAGCCACATTCATGGAGCCACTGAACTTCTAGATGTAGAAAGACCAATGGTGAACAAGCTCATTATTATTTTTAAAGAAAAAAATCCAATTGTGAGTTATGATACCTATCATTGATGCTTAACAGTTTATTAGAAAGTTAGATTTGGAACAGAAAAAAAGAAGTTGGCTATTCACTGTCTCCAAAGACACCTGTTCATAAAGAAAGGAAATTTAAATGTCACTCCTATTGATTTTACCATTCTTCCATTTATCCAGTCTTATATTTCAGTGAGTAATTTATAAAAACTAGAATAACTATCTCTTCATCAGATTTAGAATCATACTCATCATCTATTTAGAGTCAGAAAATAGCTTTCTGTCGCTAATACATATAACTACAGAGAACACCAAAAAGGTAACAAGCAAATCCTTTTTTTCCCTGATTGAATTAACTGTTCCTATAGATACACACACTACTTTAAAAGTCTGTTTTAAAGGGAAACTTTGACTATTAATTCCTAAAAAGCAATGTCTATTCTACTGTATATTTCTAGAAATTTCTGGCGACAAGTGTGCCCCCAGGAGAGCTTTCTCCTATTCTGACCAATTGATGGTCTTTGACAATTGTTAACTAGGCAAATATCAAATAGCCAATCATCAAGTCATTTAGAATGGGCAGCACCATAAGACATGTGTAGCTATTTCTTCCACAAGGAAGAGACATATTCAATATTGCAGTCATTTACGTCTTCCTTAACACGCATGGCAAAACAAAGTTCGCCATGTGCTACTCAGAGATTGCGATAGTTGATGGGAAAGTGGTGTGACTAATTTGCTGAAGAATCAATATCATTAAAAAGTGGGGGGAAGAGGGTGTGCTCAGGTCTTTTAGAAGATCAATATTAAAGATACACTACTTCATTTTTAATAATCAGATCAGATCAAATATTGCAGTGAGCAAGGACAGTATCTAAGACCAGATAATGCTGTTCCTTCAGGATGATTGAAAATTATCCAGAAGGCTAATAGGGATTATAGATCCATTATTGATGCTTGATTAGAACCAGGATTTAAAACAGCAGAGCCTTATGCATACCACAAGACAAACTGCTACAGATTCTAGATATAACAGAGAATTAGGCTCTCTGTAGAGTATATTTTCTTAGCTATCAGAAGATGAGCTGCTTTGGTATAAAGAGAAGCAGAAAATGAGAAATGAGTGTGCCACACATTTGCCACTTGGTTGCTTCAGGAAGATGCCAAACCAACAAGGGGTATCTTCACAGAGAAGCAAGGTTTGATGCCCCTCCAAATCCAGCCATGCATTCACATAATAAGACAACCAAATGCAATTCATATCCAACAAACAATAAACAAAAGTAAAATGAAGATTGATTCAGTCTTCCATCCTTCTGAGATTGGTAAAATGAGAATCCAGATTTTGGGGGCAAATATGTAAATAACGCTGACTTTGTAAATCTTCCAGAGAGTGCTGTAAAGCACTTTGGGACAGTATATAAAAAACAATTGCTACCAACCTGCCTTCCATTGAGGACCTGTATACTGCACAAGTCAAAAAGGGGGCTGTGAAAATATTTACAGACCCCTTGCATCCTGGACATAAATTGTTTCAACTTCTATCCTCAAAACAATGCTATAGAGCACTGCACACCAAGACAACTAGACACAAAAACAGTTTTTTCCCTGAACGCCATCACTCTTCTAAACAAATAATTCCCTCAACACTGTCAAACTATTCACTAAGGCTGCATTACTATTACTATTAGTCTTCTCACCGTTCCTATCACCCATTTCCTCCCACTTATGACTGCATGACGTAACTTTGTAGCTTGTATCCTTACGATTTATATTGATATGGATTGTTTCATGATTGTTTATTTGTACCCTATGACTATCATTAAGTGTTGTACCTTATGATTCTTGACAAATATATCTTGTCTTTTTAAGTACACTGAGAGCATATGCACCAAAGACAAATTCCTTGTGTGTCCAATCACACTTGGCCAAAGAAGTATTCTATTCTATTCTATTCTATTCTATTCTATTCTATTCTATTCTATTCTATTCTATTCTATTCTATTCTACGCTACGCTACGCTACGCTACGCTACGCTACGCTACTCTATTCCTGAAGAAAGAAATTCTTTTTTACTACTGAACATTGCATTAACAGTCTGTGGTTTAATAGCCAACTAACTGTATCTGATTTTGAGGAGAGGAATACTCTAGGACTTTTTCTGGAAAAAAATTATTTCTTCTGTGAGGGTGTTTTTATCAGTTATTTAAATGACAAAAGATATCATTCACACAGAGTAGCTAACCAGAAAGAATTTATTTTAAGACATGAAAAGAGGATAGGGAACTTACCAGTTGGTTCTTCAGGACGAGCTGTTCAGAAAATAAAATTAAATAAAATTATATGTAAATGATATCACTTGTATTAATTGTCGATACTACTACAACCAGTCATTAAAAATCTGGTATGATTACAACTAAAATGTGATAGTGAACTGTATTTTCTAAAAAACATGATGAGGGTCAGTGTAAAGGTCAGTGGAAGGAAAGAGAGAAGAATAAAGTAACAAAGGCAGAAATATGGTTATGTACATTTCCCAATTTATAACATTCCCACAAAATAGGAACCCAATGCCCGACAGTTTCCATATGTGATTTTGTTTTGGGATTAGAATAATGAAGAAGGCGTGGTCTTGAAATAGACATCTCAGTATACATATCTGCACAGTTATGTACATCTGAATGATTAGTAGTTAAAACTCTTCAGAGTAAAATGGCAATGGAATGGGGCCAATGTTCCTGAAGCAAGATAAACTCAGAGTTCTGTAATATTGTTGAAATCTCTGGACTAAGGATCAGGCTTGAATGTCTGTTCTATTTTAATATAACCCTCTTGAATTGTATAAATTGTTCTTAATTCCTCAGCAAAAAGTAAACATGACAATTTATGATTCATCACACAATCAGCCTGAATTTGGCATTTTTGTCCACCTTTCGAATCCTTTCCAAAGACTTGGCATAGGCAGATGTGGATGTTCGATGGTATTGAAGATATTGTTGCAGGATATAAGCTGTTCCGAATAACGCTGACCTAAGCATAGCTCATAAAATTATCTGCTACAATGTCCTACCTGTCAATGACTACTTCAGCTTCAACCACAACAATACATGAGCACACAATAGATACAAACTTAAGTGAATCGCTCCAAACTCGATTGCAGAAAAAAGACTTCAGCAACAGAGTGGTCAATGCCTGGAATGCACTACCTGATTCTATGATTTCATTCCAAAACCCCCAAAATTTAAACCTAAGACTGTCTACTGTTGACCTCACCCATTCCTAAGAGGTCTGTAAGGGGCGTGCATAAGAGCACCAGCATGCCTACCATCCCTGTCCTAATTTTCCCTTTAATTGTACTCATTTTATGTATTCAATTCATGCTTATATTTATATATATTACCGAATATGTTCTTGACAAATAAAAGTAAATAAATTTTAAAAAATAAAGCTGTCTTTTGCAATTGACTGATGGTGAATTTGCTTCAGTTGTTTTGGGATTGCATCCAAGCCATCAATTACTATTGGAACTACATTTGCTTTCTTTTGCCAT
The DNA here is from genome assembly GCA_022577455.1 of Arizona elegans. Classification (NCBI taxonomy): domain Eukaryota; kingdom Metazoa; phylum Chordata; class Lepidosauria; order Squamata; family Colubridae; genus Arizona; species Arizona elegans. The sequence continues at coordinate 62,085,801 of JAKOOJ010000005.1, read as the reverse complement.
AGTCATTCTATTATTATTTAGTTGATTACTTAGTTTAATTTACTTATTATTTGCAAACAATAATTTTTAAACTTCTTGGAAAAATTATAGATTGAGAGTATAAACTTACTTGTGAGGTCAGCTCTTGGCAATGGAGTTGTGAAAGCCTCTGATAAGAAAAAAAAATCTATTAGTCTTTATTTGTAAAAATAATGAAGGTGGGATACAAATAACTAAACAAATATCAGTTGTTTTCTCTGCTTTTCAATTGCTTTTCTACCAATAGCCATAGAAGCTCCTTCCAATTCATTGTTTTCTCAGTTCTCAACCTTATCAACTTTAAGATATATGGACTTCAGCATGCTGGCTTGGGAATTCTGGGAGTTGATGTCCAGACATCTTGAAAGTTGTCAAGGTGAAAAACATAGCTTGAAAGGACAGAACCATTATACTGAAGAAAATAATTTCAAAATGACCACAATTAGCATAGATAAATCGTGAAAACATTCCTGTCCATTTGGAATGAGAGATTTATGAGACCATAAAGCAGAGGTCTTGGCAGCTTTAAGACTTGTGGACTTCAACTCACAGAATTCTATGCTGACTGGAGAATTCTGGAAGTTGAAGTTCACAAATCTTAAAGCTGCCAAGTTTGAAGACCTCTGCTACAAAGAAACAAAGGAAGCCACTTTTCAGTTTAGGGACTTATAAGATTCCTTTGATGAGACACATGTGATTCTACATAATGAAGAGCTGAGGATGGTGTTGATAAAGGTAAAAGCAATAATTAAAAAACAATAAATACATAAAAAGAAAACAAACAAAAAATTTAGTAACCTTTCCCCTTCAAATGGCATCTGCCATAAAACACTAGGTTTTTTTCTGCCATCAGTTTTCTATGTTTCTATGACTGACCGCAGCATATCTACAGATACCTGAAAATTGAGATTGTTTCAAAAGCAATCTCATAAAATGACTATTGGGTACCCAGAGATTTATAAAACTGTTGTCATGGAGAGTTTAGTCAGAAAGCAAACTGGGGGAGGATGCTCCTTGACGTTGCTATGGTCCACTACACTATAGTATCAGATTGCATTTTCTGGCCAGGTGAATAAAGCATTCAACTGCAATTATGTTTTGCTTGTTTTAAGGACTAATTAGCCCAAGAGTTCTTCCCAGAAATAACAGTAATATTGGATTTCAGATTTTGGATGCTTGGTTTTTTGTGGTATAGGGCCATGCAAAGTATTTGAAAAAAATCCCAGTGCTAATATATATTAGACTGAACCAAACGCAGAAAGATGCCTATGTTTGCATCAGTGGTGGGTTGCTACCGGTTCGGCCCGAATTGGGCGAACTGGTAGCGGTGGTGGTGGGAGGCTCCGCCCACCCACCTGGACATGTGCAGAAGTGTTGCACGTGAGTGCGAGCGCACGCAAGCCCACAAGCAAACCGGTAGCGATGGATTTTGAAACTCGTCCCTGGTGTGCATGTACAGGGACATTCAACATTTTGGATTCACCAATAAGATGAAGTGATTTGGCATCCACATTTGTGCTGAGACAGCTGGGGACATTTTTCAAAACAGCTGTGTGAACCTTGTAAATGGTCCATCTGTTTTAATAATCTGAGCAATAATAACACAATATTGTTAGTGTTAAACCCATCTTGAAAAATATATCTAGTAAACGTGTGGCCTAGCCTCCTACATGAAAGAAATTTCCTGTGCACCATCTTCAAGTGAAGAGGACCAAGGAGGTTATATATGTACAGAAGTTCACAATGGAATGGATTAAGAACTCTGGGGTTGAAGGAGGCTCAGAGCTTGCATGTTCTTACTCTAGAAAGTTCTACAAGTCTACTCTTCCTTGTCAAAAATTGAGACTTCAAAAGGGACTGTAAAAGAAGCCAGAATATTCTCTTGTTGCTTGCACACTTCCTTCTCTTCCTGACCACAGAGATAGCACAGTCCCGAGTACATGCTATCAAGGGAGGAAGGAATATTTCTAAAAGCCATTTCCCAAATCTTCTTCTAGTCCTAACTGGAAGGAAGCAAAAAAATAGAAAAGAAATTATGCTGTATTTGAAAAGATTTCAATATGGCATAAATTCTGGCAACATCTTTGACTATTTATAGAGTTTTGAAAAATGGGCAGCCTTCCTAAACTGAGATAGGGTGATCTTTGTGTAATTTCTTCCATGGGATTTAATGCTGGTTTGAAGCCTGTCTCAAAGGGATAACAAATCTAAATCTGAAATCACTAGTTGCTACAGTTCTGATTTCTGAGATTAGACAGAGAAAGAAAGACATGTACAATAAAGTAAAATATCAGCAAAAATTCCCCATGGCAGGAAAAGCATAGCAGCAAGTATCAGAATAACAAAATAATGGAGTTGGAAGAGACCTTGGAGGACTTCTAGTCAAACCTCCTGCTCAGGCAGGAAACCCTTTACTATTTCAGACAAATGGTTATCTAATCTCTTCTTAAAAACCTTCAGTGCTGGAGCATCCACAACTTCTGGAGGCAAGTCATTCCACTAGATAAATTGTTCTCCCTGTCAAGAAATTTCTCCTTAGTTCTAGATTGCTTCTGTCCTTGATTAGTTTCCATCCATTGCTTCTTGCCCTGCCTTCAGGTGCTTTGGAGAATGGGTTGACTCCCTGTTCTTGTGGTTACCTCTTAGATATTGGACCACTGCTATCATTTATTTGCTTTATTTGCTTTAATTTTGCTTTAATTTATATGCCGCCCTTCTCCGGAGACTCAGGACGGCTTACAATGTGTTAAGCAATAGCCTTCATACTTTTGTATATTTATACAAAGTCAGCTTATTGTCCCCACAATCTGGGTCCTCATTTTACCTACCTTTGAAAGGATGGAAGGCTGAGTCAACCTTGAGCCTGGTGAGATTTGAACTTGCAGTAATTGCAAGCAGCAGATGTTAATTATAGTGCTTTAGTCCACTGTACTACAGGCTCTTACTATCATGTTACCCCAGTCGTTCTTTTCAATAAACAGGATCAGTAGCATGCTTACCTCCTACATCATAAAATGCAATGAAGCCTTGACCTTCTGTTTCAGAATGTCTGTATAATACCAAGATCATCAGGCCTGAATAAGAGAAAAATGTCCTTTCTCCTTCGCATATCTTCCCAAGTAGACGTGACCTCTCTGGTTCTCCCTCATAGACAGCAATATATTCAGTAGCACAATTTAAGCTGAAGAGGAAAAAGTAGACAAAAGTAATCATGGACCGGACAACAGAGTATCAATGGGGGAAAACACTCTCGTTTCCCCTTTTATGCAAAAAGGCCAATGAAATTTCAGGGATTGAAATGACTGAAAGGGATTTGAAAGAAAAATGCTTACTTTATATAATTAAGGTTTGTTCTTATTGGATGGTGCTCAGGGGAGTCAATTCTCCAGACACACTTTTGATCACGATTGTCTCCAAGATAATATGGGCCAAAAAATGAGCCTGTAGCATCTGAAAATGTGCCGCCACATCCAGGTTCAGCTATCAGAAAAAGAAAGAAAGAAAGAAAGAAAAATAGTAGAATATCATATTTCATCGTATATTAAATTATATAATATCTATTGTACAACTCTATACATTTTATGGTGAAAATTTATACATTAGCTTAATTTAAGAATTGTGAATGTAATTTAATATTAATTAATTAGTACTTTGCTTCCTGTATTTATTTAATGAAATGTATCATATCTAATACCTCTTAGCAAAAACACAACTACCAGCTGCACTATCAACTGAAGCTGTTCCTATAAACACAGTGGTTTTTTTAAATCTCATTTTTCATTAAAAAAAAATCTTATTGTTTCTTATGCTTTACAATCTCGGTCACGTTGATCTCATGATAATCAGCTCAAGCAGAAAGTTGACATAGACCAAAATATAATACGATGAGATCATTAGGGCACAGCTAGAAGAAGTAAAAGTGTGCCTTTTCCTGGGTATGTTTTATTTTTCTGTGAAGATCAAGCATTAGGTATCATTGTATTAATCAAAGATCTCACATGTCTTATAACAGGGGTGTCAAACTCAAGGCCCGGGGGCTGGATCTGACTCATGGGGTACTTAGATCTGGCCCACGGAGCTGCCGTGGAAACAGCAAAGGACTGTCCCGTGGTGTTTCTGGCAGCGCACTCAGGCCATCAAAGGCGCCCCCAACATGAGTGATGTTGAGCTGGCCATGCCCACCCACCCTGGGCACCGGAGGTCAAACACAACCCTGATCCAGCCCTCAATGAAATCGAGTTTGACACCCCTGTCTTATAATATTGCCTATATTATAAGACAGCTATATTTGATTCTCCTGTTTTGAAATACAAAATCCATGCTATTGGCAGCATAGTAGAAGACTGGTGAAATAAAAATGTCTGGAAGCAAGGAAATTCAAGCATTCTATGATAAGTACCTTTTAACGAATTTAAAATGTGCAAATACACCTTGTGGATATTTGCATGTCAATTACTTGCTGGGGAATTATTGTTCTAAAAAGTGTTCCACAAGGTTGAAAACTATTTTTTTCTGAATTATGTTACCTAGATGTTCTACTTACATGTTGAAGAAAGATCACTTGGCATAGGAGTTACTCCTTTAAAAAGAAGGTGAAAGGGGGAAAAAAAGAGATAAAAATGAATTATTTTGCTGTTACCTCAAATGTGGTGGACATTGTGTCTTGGATTAGTTTGATTATATAGCGTGTGTGTGTGTGTGTGTGTGTGTGTGTGTGTGTGTGCATGACGTTTAGGGAGTCAACCATTAGAAGGACATCATAAATTTCTCTTTACTAAAGCTCTCCTTGCTGGTGTATCAGCAGCAGAGCACTAAAAGCTTTGAAGAAGACTTACACAAAAACATCTGTGGTAGAATCCAGGAAACTCTGCTCACAGACACGTTCATCCTAGTAACTTCCAAATTGGGCTCTATTGTAACGAGTTCTACATGGGTTTGCCCTTGAAAAGCATCTGAAAGTTTCAGATGGTGCGGAGTGCAGCAGCAGTGAGCAGTTATGTGTGCTTCTAGAACAGCACCTATTCCACCTGTGCTTCTTGAGCTGCATGGTTGCCAGTCCAAGGTGCTGGTTTTAAACTTTATAGTCCTTCATAGCATAGTACTGGTTATCTGAGGGACCAGCTCTCCCCAACTACACTTGCCCATTCCATTAGATCTGGAAGAAACGGCATGCTTTGGATCCAGTCCTTTGGGACTTATACCTGGGAGATTCTAGGAGATGGGCCTTCTCAGCCATATTCTCCCCCAGAAGTGAGGTTAGTGCCATCCTTTTTTATGTTACATAAGTCCCTCAAGTCCTGGCTATGTTGTCAGGCCTAGGGTCCCAGGGAACCAGGGATATCTTAAGATTGTTTTAGTGTTGTGATTAATTTACTCTCTCATGAAAGAAGGTAAATATACGTGAACCAGGGTCAGTCACTGGGACCAGAGGTTTAGTCTTCTGGACTTGTGCTGCAGTCCATCCTTTACACTTTGTTTAAGATGAGTTGCCATAATATACCTAAAATAAATACCATATTTTTGGAGTATTAGACGCACCTACCTTTTTTGGTGAGGAAAAGAAGAAAAAGAAATCTGCCTCTGCCTCTGCCTCTGAGCAATTTTGCCTCCTTGCAACAAACAGCAAACAGCTGCTTTACTCTCATTTTCATTTTCAGCATAGCTTGATTAGCATAAGGAGAAAAAAAAAATCTGCTCCAGCAATTTACATCTTTGCAGCAAGTTGCAGAGCCCTGCAAAACAGCTGAGAGCAAATCAGCTGAGAGTTGGGAGGCCGATCCAATCAACTTGTGCTAATTAGGCTATGCTGAAGCTGAAAGGAACTGTTTTTTCTTGCTGTTTGCTTGCAAGGAAGTAACTGCTGTGAGGCAGAGGCCAAAGGGTGGGGGCCAGTGGGTGGGTGGGACTACATTCGGTGTATAAGACGTACCTAAATTTTCATCCCCTTTTAAGGGGGAAAAAGGTGCGTCTTATACTCCGAAAAATACGGTAAATAAAATAAATTTGAAGTGGCATCTTTGTAACTCATGGGGAAAAAATTATCACATTAGTCATCCCCATGCATTGTTACTCAGATAGGACAATACAATGCTGATCAAGTTAGGGACAGAAGAAGTCTAAGGCTCTTATGGATAATCCTTCTGGTAAATGATGATCAGGCCCAACACTTCCTGTTGGCAAACACAATCAAGGAATCTTTACTTTACTATTTTTCTGGAAATTTCAAGTGAGAGGTCTGCAGATGAGAAGTACGTACTTAAGAAGAGGTACATATGATCAACCCAGGCAGGAAAGAAGTGGGAGTACAGGTTCTGTGTGTGCCAAGTCTAGTGTCAACCCTGAAGTGAACCAGGCTCAGGACATCTTTGAGGCTTCATGATTGCAGGGCAGAGGGGAAGAAAGGGAGAGGAAAAGCTTGGCTTTGTAGTCAAAATAAAAAGTTTTTCTGTGGGAACCAAGGATATTCCAACAGATGCTGGGGAGAGGACGAGTGGAGTAACCAAGCAACCAGCCAGCACCTCTATTGGAGAACGTGACTGATGACTTGGGGGAAGGGGGAACATTCACTTTTTAATTAGGTGAAAACCATGGGAACTTTCAGAGTTGGTTTTCGCCAGTTGTGCCAATATGATGTATCGAATAAACTGTTCGTTGAGGAATCTGGCTGCTTTGGAGTTCTGTCTTGAATGGGTGCATTACTTGGAATGCTGACATTTATTAAAGGAGATGATGGATTAGGATGTGTGTTGCTGATTCCATAATTGACAACAAATGTAGAGGGGATATTATTAAATCTTCCTTGTTTCCCCTTTTTTTCATTCTAAACTGAAATATTCCTACTTTATCTGACATAACCAGTACTTGATCTTGCAACTTTTTTTGCCTGGCTTAAGAGCTCATGAATCTGATGTATTTAGAAAGTAGAAGGCAGGAGGAAAAGAACTGAATATTAGAATTTCACAATCTGTTTAACATGAAACAATTGTTTTTTCACTTATGCTGGCAACACCTGAATGAGAGTGATTCATTCCCAACCCTTTAATCTGGTCATATTTCTCAATGCTAAGGGAAACAATGAAGAGTGTGTATATTTTGCAATGTCCTTTCTTCTGCACCTACTTCACAAGGTTCCTATCTTTAAAGAAAAATTATGGCATTGAATCAATTCCATTAGAAGAAGACGAACACTTACCAGATACTGTAGATGCTACAGAAAGAAAAGAAAAGAAAAAACTTATTTAATATAAGCAAACACATTGTTATGCCCCGGTCCCTTTCTTCTGTACCTACTTCACAAGATTTTAAAAAAAAATTGTGGCATTGAATCAATTCCATTAATAGAAGAACAACACTTACCAGATACTGTAGATGCTGGGGGAAAAATATTTAATATAAGCAAACACATTGCTACATTTTTGGAGATCCTGTCCCAGTACTGTAACCCTATCATTTCTGTCATCCAGTGTTAATATTTGCCCTTTATGCATTTCCTGCCCTTTATTTAGCTATTTATTCTTCTTATTTGCATCCAGCCAGAATCCAAAGTAAGGCTCATATCATCTGAAAAATATTAATAGAATTCTAAGTAATGCTTAACTTCTCTGTGGCAGCTCCTGCTCTCTGGAACGATTTGCCTCCGGAGATACGAAGGATATCGGATCTCCAGGTCTTTTGCCGTGCCCTGAAAACTTTTCTTTTCCATCAAGCAGGGCTGGCGTGAAACCCCCCCACCCTTTTAAGTCTTTTTTAGTTTTTTAGTTTTAAATTTGGGCCAGTTATGTAATTCTTTTAATAATTTTAAATTTTGTAGTGGTATGTGTTTTAGTTCTGGCTGTGCACCGCCCTGAGTCCACTAGGAGAAGGGCGGTATACAAATTGAATAAAATAAATAAATATTGGGACATATATATTGGGTATTCTTAATCACTTATGTATTGTAAGTCAATCTCTTGATTACATAGATACTCTTCCCAGGTCAATATTCTGCAGTAGCCTAAATAATAAGTGGAAAACAAAATGGCGTTTGGTAGGACCTATGGAGTTGACTGACTGTGTAATTGTGTGGAATTTAGGCTAATCTACTTTACTTCTAGATGTAGAACTATCTACTACATTTGAGCTATAGGAATCAATGTCTGTTTACTTTCTGATGTCCCTGGCATTTTATACCGTAATATAAAGCATTCTGAAAATGTAGAAATGATTATATTTACTCAAGAATATATCAAACCTTACAATATTGTTTTCTTCATTGTGTAAATACAAACTCACATATTGAGAACGATAGCTGAACATTTCCAAATTAAACATTTGGTTGATTATAGTGTGAGATTTGTTTTATACCAATTATGCCATGGATCAATCCACTTTGAAACTTGGTAATGGTTATTAAATAATTACTGTTTTTTTGGTTTTATATCTTAGTGTTTAAATATAGATATAATGTTTTGCATGTAATATCTATTGTAGCAGGGGTGTCAAACTTGCGGCCCATGGACCGGATGCGACTGGATGGTTTAGCGAAGGGGGGAAAAGTCGTTATATGTCACGCGATGACGCTGTGATGACGCAAGTTTGATGCTCCTGTGTTGTAATTTATCAGCATCTATTGTTGTAGGAATTATAAACCTATCCTGTAAATAGTAATACATGAATGAGTCCTTCCAATTAGGAAAGACACAGAATTTAGGTAAAATATTATTCTCCTATCTAGCATAATAATTCTTATTGGCTAGAAATGATTGGAATGTTTATTCAAAGACTTTTAGATGGATACTGAGTTGAAGAAACTTATGGCATTTCAGTTTACAATAAATGTGGAATTGGTAAACATCAGAATTGGTAAATATCCATGGAAAAGCAATACACATATTTCTGAAATGTATACAATTTTTGTTCTATTAACTTGATCCATTTAATTTCATTTGTCTTTTATATATTTTAACCATTCTTACAAATATATCTTGAGTAAAATAAAAAAATATATAGAATGTCTCATAATTTAATTACAAATCCTAAAATGGGCCCAAATCATTCTAAAAGATTTTTATTCCTGGATTCATTATCTTTACACAGCAGTTCTTAAGGCATCAGCCTTAATCATATTGCATCTGATCTATTGAATGGGGCACCAAAAGCATGGTATTCATCCAACCCCAAGTAGCTGCATGGAGGTTCATTCTTTACATTAGGCAATAATAGAAAAAAATAGAAAAAAAACTGTATTTACATTGCTAAAATAAGGACAGTCACTTACATGATAAAATGTGGCATTTAAGCATAAGTGCATTTTTATTTCACATTTTTGCTACTTGTATGGCATAGGGCTATCTTATCACCATCTGCTGGCATATGGTAAAAAGAAGACCTTTCAAGTGCTGACCAATATTTTTTCTAACATCTTACCCCATTCCAGCTACATCTTAGCTCTTAATTTTGCGATCATTCCCAAGTTTGTGACTTTGTGGGTTTTTTAGGATAATAATTTAGATCAAATTATATTTCAATATAATTATCATTTATGGAAGGAAGAAAGGAAGGAAGGAAGGAAGGAAGGAGGGAGGGAGGGAAGGAAGGAAGAAAGGTTTAATCAACATTGGGCTGAGAAATTAGTACTACATTGGCTGAAACAATCATTGGTTTCATTGATTTTTAGTTAGAAATTTTTTACTCCATCACCTATTGTAAGAAGAAATCAGAATGTGGTTGTGCAGAAATCAGTAAATATACTTGCAACAAGCTGTGCTTAAATCTGTTACTAAGTTAGGAAAACCCCTAGCCTTATAATGACTTTTTTATTACATAAAACTGGAAAAGCTACCCTGACTGCATCTTATACTCAAGATATATTTCCCAGAAATGTTCTTTTAGGGAAAATATGATAGATTGAGTAGTCTGTGGCTCGTGCTGATAGAATCACAAAACTGAGACAATGATCAAAGCAAACAAGTTAGTCGGGTCTATCTTGTCCTTCTGCTTTCAGTGAAATTCATAACTTAATTCCATTCAAGTGTCTCAATTCAATTTCTGCTATTTAGTTATTTCTTAGTAAAGTAATTACTAGTTTAATTATTACTAACGTTAGCTAAATATCAAGTCTACCCATAACCTGTAGACCAAATTTTATAGTTCCTCTGATGAAATTGGTTTCAATAAATCATAACTGTCCCAGAAAGTAGACTTATGGGACCTTAGCTGATTTTGGAGACTCGTAGTCAGAACGAGTCCAGTACTTGCCTAGGGATTATCTCTTAATCCTATGGCTTTTAGCTTGATTAGGAAGGAGGAAAAATCTCTGAAAGAAATATCCATAATGTTCCCAAGAAAACTGCAGTAGACACTAGTCATTGCTTTAAAATATTTAAATAGCCTATTTTTTTCAGTTCTTCATTATTATTTAGCTCATTTCCAACCTTGTATATGGAGAGAATGAAATAAGTATGCCTTGGTACTCTCTGAGCACTGATAAACACTCTGCACTCCCTGAGCACTGATGATGTTACCTAGTTTGGCTAATAAATCATCTTTAAGAGAACAACCAAGCTCAAAGAGTACCAAGGACCCTTCATTTCAACCCTGAGCTACAAATATTCTCCTTTGTTGGTACCAAGTATCTCTTCACCCACATCAAACCCAGCATATTACCTGTGGCTGAAAGTAGCAGCACCCAAAGAAAGATCAGAGTGTGATCCATCTCAGGGGAAGATTCCAGAAGAATTTAAAACAGTAATCCTGTGGCAGGGATCATCTGTGAATATATACACTGCAGAATCTGAAACTTGATCTGCATTTTTTTCAACAGTGCAGATGAAAAGGAAGTGATCTGGAAAATACTTCAAGATGCCAAACAATATTTGTTAAACTGTGCCAACATTATATGTGCATACAAATGGCATTTTCCTTATCTTTTAATTTCTATACTTCTTTAATACTTTATACTGTTTATTGTGTAAACAGTCTTGAAAATGAAGCCCAGATTTGTCATCCTATTTCCTCTTTTTTTTTTTTTTTGGTAAGAGATATTTTCCAGGAAGAAAGCAGGCAAAAATCTATGGATTTGAGGTGGTATCAAATGAATTGCAACAGAACACCAAACATTCTCCTAACTACTATGCATAAATGGGAACATTCTCCATATCAAAGGGGATTATAAAATTGTGGCATGTTTGGAAGTTACCACATCTTAAAGAGGACATTTTCCTTCAGCTGCATTGTAGAATGTGACTCCTGACATTACTTCAGTGTGCTCAAAGGAAATTGGTTTTTTTCTTTTTAAAGTCCAAAAAGTCCAATCTGTATTACAAACCATTTTTGCTATTTTAAGGACTTTCATATTTATTTTGTGAAAATGCATGAGAATTTTCAGAGATTCTCCTAGACTCACCTTAAGTAGATCATTTTCATTTTGTCATATCTCATCGAGGCTGCATTCTGTGTAAGTCCTGCTTAGGCATTAGAACCTAACAGGATTTATTGAATTATATACTCCAAGGGGCAGAGGAATGCACATTCTTCCCCCATCCCTGTCCTATCTCAGAGGTAGCAATAGAATTAGGTATTTTGGCTGCTAGCAAAATCAGGATTATAATACAGTTAAACACCCACAGGAATTTGAAGGCAGAGATTGAACCCAAGGTAGTTTGCACACAAGTTTTGTGGGAGTCAAAGCATCTGGCTATTAAGCAAAATAAAGTGGTCAGTCTGAGTCACAAACCGAAAAAGATGTCAAGCTAGGAAAGACCCTCCATCAGCCGATATCATCCCAATCAGTTTCTTAGAACAGCTCTTTCAATGTATCTGTAACCAGATTTGCTCCTCCATAAACATTGTATTGAGAAAGTCGGCAGACTGTCTGATTCTGAAAGCAGCCGTTGCATTAGGCATAGCTTTGATGAGACATTCAATGTTGTTAACACAAGGGAAGTATCTCTGCTGTGGTTCTAGAAGCAATGCATGATGAAAAACAGCAAGTTCTCCTTTGGGCTTAAGTGAGATTTTTGGGTGTGTGCCTTCCTAGCTAGAAGTATTCTTAGTTATACAGTTAGTCTGAGAGTTTACTGTGTTTTCCCGAAAATAAGACCCTGTCTTATATATTTTTGAACCCCGAAATAAGCACTTGGCCTTATTTTCAGGGTGGTCTTATTATTCTGGGGCTCATGGAGCAAGATGGGGCTCCTCTTGCAGTCTTACCTGATTTCCAGCTCTGTGTTTAAATATTTTCAGGGAGGATTTATTTTTAGGGGGAAGATTATATTAGTGCATGCGCTCCGAAGCCCGATTGGGCTTATTATCAGGGGATGTCTTATTTTTGGGGAAACAGGGTAGAGAAAAGGCTTCAGTGAGTGAGTGAGTGAGTGAGTAAATAAATACAGTAAACAAATAAAGTTTACAAAACATGATCAAATACTATTGTATAGACCAGGGGTCTGCAACCTTAAATACTCAAAGAGCCATTTGGATCCGTTTCCCACAGAAAAGAAAACACCGGGAGCCACAAAACCTGGGTGGGCATGGCCAACTCGATGTTACTCACTTCCACCAGTCACATGACCCTCCCCCCCACCAGCCATGCCTACCCTGCCAGTCATTAGGGCAGAGAACCAGTTGTTAAAAAACACTAGGAACCACACAATCCTTTTGACATCTCTCTCTCTCCCCTCCCTCCCTCTCTCTCCCTCTCTCTGTATCTTTCTGTTTCTGCCCTGGCCGCTTCTCCATCCCCTGCCATCGCCCTTACCTTCTCAGGCCAGGCGAGGATTGACTGGGAGGGAAGGGTGAAGGGCGGGGCCAGCCAATTGTTGGATCACCTGACAGGGAGCCACAGCAGAGGGCCCAAAGAGCCACATGTGGCTCCAGAGCTGCAGGTTGCTGACCCCTGGTATAGACTTTGATCCAACATTGGCTGTTGGCCATTGAGCATTTATAAAACCAGCATTCCTGGGATATGATCTAATTCTAGCTGCCAACAAATATGGAAGTTCATTCATGAACATATACTTATATTACTATATTTCTGGTTTAAACATTCAAATGCCTATACTGCCTGAGTTTAACAATTTTTCACTGAGACCTTGTGTCTCACTGCAATCTGACCCTAAACCTTCATTTTCAGAGTTCCCAGAACTGGCTTTATACATGATACCTCAGGTCATCTCTCAATGGAGACTCTTCCAGGGATTTATGAGAGTCACCAGAAGTTCTAAGTGCCTCCAAGAGGGGGGTTCACCACAGCAAATGTGGAAATGAGTGGGACCCATACTAAGCTGGGTGACTGTTGCCCAGGTTTCAATCCTATTCAGGCTGACGAGGATATGTATACAGTCCCATAGATAGAACTTGTATTACTTGTTTTTTAAAAGTGTATCATTTCATCCTTCCCCATATTTGATCTTGTCTAAGAGAGCAGACTATGGAGAAATAGTAATCAGTACCAATAGAATAAATCAAATATTTATTTCAGTCTTTGTTCCTTGTATCAATCCATTTTTATTTTTTAAAAATAAATTTATAAATTTTATTTACAGTTTATAAAAAACTCAAGGTGGTGAACATAGCTAGTACACTTTCCCCCTCCTATTTTTCCCAGAAGAATCCTGTGAGATGAGAAAGAGTGATTGGCCCAAAATCACCACCTGACTTTCATCTCTAAGGGAGAACTAGAACTCACACTTCTGTTTTTAGCCTGGTATCTTAACCACTGGATCAAACAAGCTCTAATGTTTGGAAACCAAGAAAGTAGCTACCTAATAAATCAAAACAAATAAGGTTGTATCATTGCAAACCTCAGAACTTTCTCAGAGCATAATACGTTGTTCCACATTAATCCTGGTTAACTGTGATTATCAATCCTGAAATCACTTTGAAATTAAATTAAGGGGGAGGGAAGAAACCAGCCATAGGCTATAATGGAAAAGTATCATAATATTTACAGCCACTTTATTTTTAAATATTTCATTTTTGGTTTTTGATAGAAAGAAGATATCTAGGAAAGTGCTCCCTTTACGGGACAGTAACCCTGCCAAGCATCAGAGTATATTAGACTATTTCACTGAAGTAGATAAAGATAGATAATAGCTAGATAGCTAGATAGCTAGTTAGCTAGATAGCTAGATAGCTAGATAGCTAGAGATAGCTAGATGATAGATAGATGATAGATAGATAGATAGATAGATAGATAGATAGATAGATAGATAGATAGATAGATAGATAGAGATGATAGATGAGATGATAGGTGATAGATAGCTGATAGAGATGATAGATGATAGATAGATAGATAGATAGATAGATAGATAGATAGATAGATAGATAGATAGTCAGTCAGGTGATAGGGATAGGTGATAGATATATGTGATAGGTGATATAGATATAGAGATATAGATAGATAGATAGATTTATAATTATATATTATAATTTTGATTTATTTGTTGCTTGAATATATACTGAGAGTTTATGCAACAGAGACAAATTTATTGTGTGTCCAATCGCACATGGTCAATAAAGAATATTCTATTCCAGGGGTGTCAAACTTGATTTCATTGAGGGCCATATTAGGATTGTGTTTTACCTTGGGGGGGAGGGGTAGAGTGGGCATGGCCAGGGTGGGCATGGCTAACTCACCATCACTTGTGTCGAAGGTGCCTGTGGAGGCCTGAGTTCTCTGCCAGCGAAAACAGGCTCCTGAGCTCCGTTTTCACTGGCAGAACCACCCCAGACCAGTCCTTCACTGTTTCCAGAGCAGCTTTGCAGGCCAGATCCGGCCTCCAGGCCTTGAATTTGACTGTTCTGTTCTGTTCAACATTTACCTTATATCTTATCTAAGGCTGAGATAGCAGGGCTAAAGAAAGGATTGTGAAGCAATATCCAAATAGCCTACCAAATTGTGCTGGACTACTGCAGATAAGTTTTTATTCTTAGTTTTAAAAAATGTATCATAAGTAAACTCTTACTTCCCCCCTTACTTTCTTTTCTACGATGCTGCACTTGGCACAACATTAAAAAGTGACAACTTGCTTGTCTTTGATATTGTTGGCATCATATCCTTGTGTTTTCTGTGTGCTCACAAAAGGTAGTCAAAACTATATGGCACGTTTTGGCTTTTCTGGTATAAATCCATTCTTTGCTTGCAGGAATAGTTTAATACACAGCTGTGATTTCCTGGAAATTTTTTTGTGTTAGTTCGTAGATCCATCTTACATGTTGAGATACAATATTACAAAGATAGGAAGCCATAGTGAAAGAAAGAAGTTGACATAGCGAAAGTGGCATTCAGACGCCTTCTGAATCCCTCTTCAATTCTTAAAAACACTTTGGGTCACTGTCCATAAGAGTTAATAAAGCACTTATTCTTAGGAGAATTAAATCTACTCCAAACAATCACAGTTAAGATTAATTCTCAGTTGTTTTGTTGGGAATGGTAATTTTCCATTAGGTCTAACAAAAGCAAAGATACATAGCAGGCCATATTAAATAAATTAAGAGCTGAAAAAACATTGATTTTTAAATTTATTGACCGTCCAACCCTAGACAATGTGGAGAGCTCATTTTGAAATAGAACTTTCTAGGGAACACTAAACACCCATATCCTCCTTCTTCCTTAGAATTCTTTGGTCCATCTATTCCAGGAATTGTGACTTGTTTTCCAGAATTAGTTCTTCCAGATAAGGATGGAGATGTGGTGTTCTACGTGTAACATTTTGAAATGTCCTGTTTCATGGACAGAGCATGTCCAAAACACTGCAATTCTATTCTATTCTAGAAGTTTAACTTCTAAAAATCTTCAGAGTAACCTCAGAATAACGAGATCAGCATATTCCAGAATAAACAAACGATGTTCTGGTTTTCCCTGAAACGTTCCAATTCAGGAATGAATCTTACAAGTAATACAAATAATCTTAAAACAATTTTAATCTCTTAAATAATTTGAGAGAAATAAAATAATTAATCAACTAGTAGCTGCTCATGTCCAAGAACATTGTCCATCCATGGAAATGAAGTTGCAATGTCTATATTGCCTACAAAAAACTCAGAAGAAGAAGAATTAAAGCTGCTGAGTCCTTATAGCAATTCAAATTGGTATTGATTTCAACACAGCTATATGGTGTGATATTCAGAGTGATCTCTGCTGTGACTGAACTCTGATTCTGTGGGGTAATTCAATCCCAGATTCATTGAACTAAAGATTTGCAGATCCTATTAATCCCAACCATGCCTATGGATACTTGTGCATATTCTCTAAGTATTCATCCATTCATCAAATGGATATAATGTAAAGGCAGAGAAAACTATAATCTAAATCAAGGAAGAGATAGCAATAATACAATTATTTGAAGCCAAGAACTAAATAGGGCAAAGATGGAAGACATACTTATGTTGGCATGGAAAAGATAAGGTCATGCATAAAGCTAAGAATGGAAAATTGTATGATTACTTAATGAAAAAAATAAGGAAGAGGTTTGCAGGCAGTTCAAGGAGAAGTCAAGACCTTGGCACTTCAAGTACCAAAGAAGAAATGAGAAATCACTCAAGCAAATTTGTTAATCTAAAACAAACTAACCTTTATCAGCAATAGTGTCTGCAAAATAAATATTTACAAGGAAATTCACTAGTTTCTCTTCATCCACATGAATGTGAGCATAGTAAGGGTCAGTTATGGTGAACCATATTGATGTACACATGCAACCAAGGAACACCGATCTCTGGTCATTTTAAACACAACTTAAAAAATATCTTCTAGATATGTTGATGAAAATTCTCAGTCATCCAGGTAGAGTAGTCTGGAAGTTGATTCATGACAACTGGACTTCTTTTCTTGTTGATTCAAAACATTTTGCTGCATATCCAAGTAGCTTCTTCAGTCTTATTGACACTGAAGAAGCTACTTAGATAAGCAGCAAAATGTTTTGAACCAGGAAAAGAAATCCAGTTGCCATGAATCAACTTCCAAATATCTTATAGATAGTTCTGCTTAATTCTGTAAGTGTATTTATCCTTTGCTATTCAGCATATTGTTGTCAATATGTGTAACATGTTTTAAACAGGTTGTTAAGTGAAATGCAGGAGACCACTTCAATAAAAGCTAACAATGGAAAACTAACTTTAAATGCATTGAAATGAAAACAGACACCCTGCTTCTTGAAACAGGACTTCACTATACATCAATTCCTATGATTTCACTCTTAAAGCTGTTGTTAAAGAACAGGGAAGAATGATGTCTGAGACTTTATTCTCCTTTTCTATATTTGACAAACCACTGAGATTTGCAGTGTAGGAGTATTTGTATTTATGAACATTCTCCATTTATTGGACAGAGGCCTGCTTAAAAATATACATATTTAAATTCAGCAGGGATAAAGAAATTCTTTCCTTTTCAACTTTGCACCTACTTTTAACATCCTTGAGAGGTCCTAGGTGCTCTCTGAGCTTGGATGTTTTCTTACAGACATTTCATTATTCAAACTAGATATCATCATCAGTGCTGATAATGTTACCTAGTTTGGATTAATGAAACATCTTCAAGAAAACAACCAAGCTCAGAAAGCACTGAGAACACCTAATTTCAACCCTAAACTACAAATATTCTCCTTTATTGGTATAGCATTCTTGTTTTTTTCACTCTGTCTAGTTCTTCCAGGGGTGCTATGGATTATATTCAAGTATGTGTTTCCAATAATATAATTATTATACTCTCCATACCCATTTCTTACCAGGATCCAGGAACATCTAAGTATGCATCTTTTTAGTCAGCTGAATAAATAACCATAATATTACAGGACATACATTGGAAAACCACACATTTTTCATATTTTAAAGAGTTTTCAACTTAACTTCTTTAAAAATCCTTTTCTAGTGTTGTTCTGTGAAGAGTACAGCTTTGTGGGTTGCCTTGAGGGACTATCTGATCAAACTTTGACTCTTGGCAAAAGATTTGAATAGCTGGCCATGCTGTTCTTTGAGAAATAACCATTAGACTACTTTTCTTGATTTTTTTTTGAATCACTAGAAATACTTGGCAGTTCGCAAAAATGCATCAAGATTTTCTTGTTGCTATTGTACTTGATTAATAATTTCCCAGCTGTACTATTATATTTTGGGTTGGGCCACTTTGGAGGACAACATGGAAATATCTGCTGATCTGGTTGCAACTTGTGTCTTGCTTAATATGAACTAATTATCAATATAATAAATATTTCTCACATTGTACAGTTGTAATGAAAATATATCTTCTCTTTCAACCCTTTTTTCTCAGTTGATAGTAGAGTTAGCCAGACTGGGGATAACTTGATAAAAATTGTAGAACATTCAGAAATAAGCTTCCGGCTAGAGTGAAATTGTACTTTATTTAGTTAAATAGCAAGAATAAAGAGAACAGAGGTGCTTGTTGCATATGTTTGTCCTGGATTGGGAAGGACTGAAGAGACATTTAAACCACATTATATGGGATGAAATTCCAGCCCTCATCCCTTCAGTCTGGACAGAGTGTTCAAGAATATAACAAATTGCCATTGAAATGTATTCTTCAGGTTGCTACTATAAATGTAATGAATTTTTCAAGTCCTTGTTTTCTAGTTCCTAACTTTAATGTAAAAGCAAAATCAACGTAAATTACAAGAATGTTAATATATCAGAGAAATACTGGTGTTGCTGTTAAGGATACTCTCCATCCAATAATTAAGTTAATCACAATTAATTCAGCACTGGTTTATAACACAAGATTTTAAGTCCTCACATTATCTCATATGGAATTGATCTTTTCCACTTGTTTTTCAGAATAATTCCTGCAAGAGTCATGGCAATGACTGCAAGGACAGCAGCAGCAACAATGTAAGGTACATGGGAATTAGAAGTTGTCAAATTTTCCTGGGCTTCTGGCTTTGCTTCTGAAAAAAAAAAAATCAGAAAAAAATGATGGTACATCATCTACTTGAACTGTGATCAAAAACTATCCTAGAAATTAGTGGTCAATTAATCATAAGCCAATATGCTTATAACTGGACTGAAAATTATTTATCAGGAACAGGAATGTCAAACTCAAGGCCTGGGTGCCGGATTCTGCCCGCAGGGTGTTTAGATCTGGCACATGGGGCCACCCTGGAAACAGCAAAGGACCAGCCTGCGGTGCCTCTGCTAGCAAAAATGGAACTCGAAAAGGAACTTGGGAGTCCGTTTTCACTGGCAGAGCACTCAGGTCACCAGAACTGTAGTTATAGTCAGTAATTACAAATTATTTCTTGCTTCCTAGCAATTCTCCCAGTTTTTCATGCTACTTGCTCTATCATCGTGAAAGAACTGAGTGGCACTGATTATTTTTAGAACCATGAAAGAAGTTTTCAGTTTACCAAAGTTTCTATTCTGAACACCATCCTTCACAAGTTCGATGGGCCCAATAATGACATCTATGTTTTCCTGATAGGAGCCTGTATCTCTCTTGGATCGGAGCAGACAGCCTTGATTACATCTTGAGTAATAGTCATAGGATCTGCAAACCACCACTTTACACTGCAGGTAAACTGATGGGTGCTTGTTCATGAAGGCAAAGGCTTGGAAGGAAAAGCGAAGAATGTTTCTATATGGGGAGTAGTGAGTCTGATAAGTAGAGTCTTTAATACACCTGCATGAAAACAAAATAAAGGAAGATTTATTGGCATTAATTAGCATGCCAGTTATTATATTCTAATTTATACAATTTATTTTCTATAATTTTCACATTAAAATAACCCAAATGCAATGAATGTGCTGTGTATGGAACTAAAAAAAAAATAGCATCCTGTACAGTGGTGGGTTGCCCCCAGTTCGGACCGGTTCACAAGAACTGGTAGTAAAACCGGCGGGAGGCCCCGCCCACCACCCTGGATGTCATCATCAGTGATCTGTGCATGCACAGAAGCGATCCCGTTGTGAACCGGTAGTAACAGTAAGTAGAACCCACCCCTGATCCTGTATAATATTGATACATCCGATTGAATCCATCTAATGTCAGTCCCCAACTAATGAACCTTCTCTGAGAAAGTCTTAAAAACATCTGAATATGAAAAATAGGATTTTATTTGATTTCCAGCACTGACATCTATGACAAGGGAAGTCAAAATAAGCAAGAGTATTATTGTGATTTTGATGCATTACAAAAGGGTCTTGATCATTTTCTTGCCTCCCCTTTCCTGGATTCCATTCATCCCGATAAATACCTCCAATATTTCAGACGGAGTATGGTATTGATTTATCACATTTGAATTGTTAATATTTAGAAATGCTGAACATGCTTTGGCAACACAAAAACAAGGAAACCATCACTATAACTGCAAATGTCATCTAATTAAATGAATTTGTATTCATTTCAGACCAGATAAAGGAGATGACTATCATCAAACTACATAAATCAACTTAGGAAAATCATTATTTATAATATCTTTTAGTCGCTACTATCCTCAATGACATTCGCAAGTAGTACAGAATTTCAGGGGAAATCAAGACAATTAATATTTTTCTAGGGAAAGAAAACCAGCTTTGAGTAATTGAGACATTGTACAGAGGGACCTAAAGTTTTCACTTATTAATTATTGCTATGCACAAAATTTAAATCACCGTCCTGTTTATTATGTTATAATCTTGTTAATGCATTTTATTAATCTTCTTAGGCTGCTTTTTATCCCATTTGCTAAGCTAAGTGGAAAAACTAGCCATGCTTGACTGATCTCAGAAAACTAAGCAAGATTTGGCGTCCTGGTATTGTTCAGAGAAAACTACATGGATAGGTCAATAGGTTCACCAAGAATCAAGCTCCACTCATAATTCAAATTTACCCTATATGATTTAGAGTCTTTGGTCTCATCAGACCACAAAATATCATAACCATGGTTAGGTTGCATATAAAAATTATGCTCTGGTTTGCCAACCTGAAGGCATAAATGAAAGCTCTGATTAAGTGCCACTGCTTCTGGGTATTGTTTAGCATATGATCTTTTACTGTTCTTTCAATTTTAAAACTTTGTTTTCTCAAGAAAAATAAAAGATTCATATCAACTTGATCTTTATAATGTCAATTTAAAATAGACATAATGCCAGGTCAGAACAAGTAAACCTTAACTTTGATGCAAAAGACTATCCAAACTACTTGCCAAATGATTTGTCAATACACATATATTCTGATTCAGAATTATTTACCAGGAACAAGGAACACTGCAGAGCCTTGGTTTCAGAAATGAATAAAAGTTTCATGTGCAACCCATGTCACTGGAATGTCTTCTGATTTTAATCTCAAGGAAATAAATATATTGCTGTAATTAAATTCTTTAAGGTCAAAATCCACAGATGGCCCTTTAGCAGCATGCTACAGCCAAGATGTAGTGGCTGAAGAAAGCCAGAATTGTGTTTGACTTGATTTAATGGACACAGAAGGTTGATGTAAATAAGTGCCTTAAAGAATTTTCCTTCTGTGGCATTAAAAATGACAGTCTGATAACAATATGTGATGATCTACAGGAAAAAAAAAATTATAATTTAAGAGTCATCTGTTATTTTGAGGATCTTGAGTTGCATATTCCTAGTTTAAATGTAGCTACTTTAAAAACAGTTAACTGGTTAAATTAGACAAAAGGAAAGCAAAAGCAAAGAGAGAATGAAAGAGAGAGGTGAACAAATGAGAATCTTTGCTATCTGGATCTCTTTAGCAAAAGGCCCAGAACTTTCTAGAGTACTGGAACTCAGGATTCCTGGATAATTAGCATGTGTATTCCCAATGGAAGGGCCTTTGGTTTAAGCTTTAAGCCTTTGCCTGTTGTATATATAACAGTTAGCAGAATAGAGATGGAAAGTAGAACGGTGAGCTACATCATGAAGGAAGTAAGCTGGTAGATGGGAATGGTATTACTAACACTTTTGTGGCTTACCACATTCAAACCCATAGCAAAAGTGAATCCTCTGCAGAAAATTTAACACAAATTAGGGACAAACCACTATTTTCCTATATGGGGTGAGGGACAATTTCTAAGGTCAGAATGATCTTGAGATTTCAAATGTATTACAAATAGTTTCCTGTTAGATACGGTCTATTATAATAGTGCAATCTTTCTAGAACTTTTGGCCCAGCATAATGTTATGTAGACTTATGTTACACGCAAACCTCAAAACTCCTAGAATTATGTTACATGCAAACTCCAAAAGAGAGGGAGAGAATCCTATTGACATGAAGACACAATTGCAATGGGATTCTGAATATCGATTCTGGTCTGATCTACCCAGTGGGATTGACCATATTTTAACTACAAAATAACTATACCGCATAGATGTTTGGAAAACTAAAAGCAATCAAAATTAATGTATTCCCACATTTTCCCACAAAACCAAATAGCCTGAAAAAAGATGATGTCCTTACCCATTCTTGATAATATCATAAGTTAGTTTTGTAAAATCATCATAATTGGGTGATGCTGTACAAGTATCCAAAAACAGCTGCAGGTTGGAATCGGAACTATAGAGATAAGCTTGCAAATATAACCTTTGATTTAATACGACATAATAAGGTGTATCGTTCACTGGTTTCCAGAAAGATGAGTCATAAAATGTAAGATTCACACTATATTGGCCATATTGCGTTTCGTTAATC
Source organism: Arizona elegans (assembly GCA_022577455.1). Lineage (NCBI taxonomy): Eukaryota > Metazoa > Chordata > Lepidosauria > Squamata > Colubridae > Arizona > Arizona elegans. Next base: position 62,063,186 of record JAKOOJ010000005.1, on the reverse strand, counting down.
TCTTTGGTTTGCTGAGCGATATACATTGTCTCTATCCAGGTGTGTTGAAGCATCTTGCAGTTGACATGCACAAGTAGATCTGGTATCCTTCTTATGAAGTGTTGTGAAGGGGCAATTACTGAGATCTCATTTGAATATGTAATAGTATCGGCATCAACCTGTTTGAAACATGAAACAATTGATATAAGATCCTTTTTATCTGATCAATCATGTTACAGATGCTATAAAAATATTGACTGTGCCAATAGATGTTGACCAGAAGGCATTCCCATATTCAAAATGTCCATGAAAAACTGAGCTACACTGAGAGTACAACTAAGAAAATAGAGAAATGATTGGCTACAGAGGAGAAATCATTGTGCTTTGAGCTCCTGCTATTTGTCACAAACACATTTCAATTTGGAGCATTGTCCTAAATAAATCCCTGAATGATTGAATGCCTCCTACTTCTGCTTGAAGGAAAAAATGAAAGAATGAATGAATGAGTGAGTCATGCAGCAAAAACGTTCTAAGAAGTCTCCATACATCTCTTCTGGTCCGACAGCCATTATATGGTATGTTGAATATAACAGAATATGGTGTGATCCTCGGTCTGCAATTTGGATCCATCAAGCTGGCACTCCATGGATTATAGCCTTGAGAGTTCAAATAACTTCTACTAATTGCAGCTTCCATATAGGTCGGCTGACAAACAAGAGCTGCCAAGGAGAAAAAAGAAATCTTATTGCTGCACTGAAATACATACAGTATGGCAATAATTTATTATTATGCTTACTTTATGAATCTAATGCCATCTCAGCACAAAATAACAAAATGTTGCCTGCCAAATAATTTTACATATTCTGCAGCTTAATAACTTTTGCTTTAAATTGAAAGCATGCCAGAAAGATGCTTTCCAGTCAACCATAAAAAAACAGCCTCTGGATCTTGCCCCCCCCCATACACCACATCTACATCAGGATATTGAACTCATTGGGTATAGTTTTGCTTGACTTCTTTTATATGTATCTCCATTCTTAAAGGTCTCTCAAAAACTGAAGGAGAATTATATGCCCAAAACGCTTATTCTCTGAAGCACATAAACGGAAATCTCAAAATAATCAATAACTAACACTATGTTGATTAATTGGAATTTGAATTCTTTTTCATGGCATTATTATCACAGTACAGCAAAAGACCTGAAAAACTTTGTTAAGAATCAGCTTCTGAATTTTGGCTTGAAGTTAGTTGTTAGATCACATGAAAATCACATAATAGACACTCTGGAATATAAATTTTAGTTGTATGGAACTACACAGTTGCTTATTTCAAGGATATTCACATTTTGTTCAACTGTCTAGTCTGTAGGTACCATTGTGCATGCTTATAGGTATCTGGTTCAAAACTATTCTACCTTACAAACCCTCTATCAGGGTATACCAAAAGGAAGAATTAAAAACTGTCTCATTATGCCAAGTTTGAATAAGATGCAAAGAATTCTCGTGAAATTCTAAATAATATTCAAAAGGTCAGTAAATGAAAAGTGAATGACAACATTTTACTTACTTGTGTTTTGATCTGCAGAGAAGCTGTAATAGTTTGCAAGGAAGCCTCTTCTTGTGACACTACTATCACTATGGAATTTAATTGTCATCATATTGGAACTTGATGTAAAAGTGGAATAGTAGCCATAACAAATTTTCCCAAGCAGTGAGGCAGTATGGAGAGGTCCATCATAGATTTCAACATAATCACAAGTACATCTGAATCTATCACATTCTTCTAGCCTGGAAAGCAAGACAGAGTATAGTGTTTACATAGATACTGTTCAATTTGTAATTCATACATTTATTCCGATAGTCCAAGAGAGAAGCTTTATTTTGTATGTGTTAGGTAGTAAAATTCTCTCTGAGATTAGTCTCAGTAAAAGGAGACATAATTTGGAACGTCCCAATTCATATAAGGTAGCAGTTTTCAATTCTCTTCAACTGGTGAAATTGATTATTCAGCAATGCTGCTGGCAGTGATAAGGATGACAATTTATAACAAACAATAATTTGGATAAAAATGTTAATGTACTTGGCACAAAACTTGAATATATAACACTGACATATTAGTCCAATAACATGGACTAATTTCTGACTTTTTCTGAGAAAATATTTTGGAATGGGTAAAACTCCAGAAATTCTTTCCTCTTCCAGAAAATCATATTAACTATTTCATGAAGTTCTCCCTGCTACTTTAAAAGAACAAAAAAGATACTGAGGAATAGGGATTAACAGGACCTTTTACGACTTGAGAAATCAAAGACTGCATGTTGATTTAAGCAGTCCTCCTCTTACCACATCCTTTCTCAATACTTTTTGTCAGGTGACTTTGTATAGTGCAGTAGATAGAAATTATTGAAATTATTTTCATATATTAATTATTTTTAGAGACTGAAACAAAAATTGATTAGTCCATTTAAACATTTCAAACATTGGATCAAACTTTAGATGAGTTCCTTTCCATGTGTGGAGCCTGGACCTATTTTTCTGTCCTTAAAAAGAGCTAAAGTTCTACGATGGCTTAAGTAATTACTTCTAGCCAAATCCATTCCCTCAAGTTTACAATCCGATTGCATTTTGAAAAATGCACTCTGTAATTTGAACTCATCTTGATCTATTTAATAAACCAGTCTCGGTATTGTGATGCATGCATTAAAAACAGCCTTAACTTACAAAAAATTCTGAAAGGTAAGTCTTATTTGGTAGTTGTTTTTAACTTGTATTTCCCATACACAGTCCATATTGTTTGGATAGTCAGAAGGATAATATGGACTTTTAAATGATCCTGATGGATATCCAAGAAAACCACCACAAGATGGTCCTGACACGGTTACTAGAAAGAAATCAAAGAAAAACACATTAGTATCATACAGGGCTAGGATTAAGAGAACCATATTATAAGAAAGATACCAATCTTTGAATTTTTCTTAAATTTAGTATCTTGGTGCCTTCCAGCTTTATGTTCTGAAGGAACCACAATTTCTAAAGCCCATAGTCACTTGTTTTGTGAGATGGGGAGATATATAAACTAGACAAACTAATAACAGTGAATTAATCTGAGGTGAGACAGAACTGGAATCCCACTCTATAAATTCTTAGGATTAAGAATAATTTTATTAATAATGCTTTCTAAACAGTTCTTATTAGAAACTAACAATTACATGGGTTTTGTTATTCCTATTCATCTGCTAAGAAAAAAGGAGCAAATATTTATGATCCAAAATCAGTTTCTACTTATAGAAAGAGAAATGGAAGTCTGACTTTCCCCCATTTATTTATTTTTCTTAACATATGTCTTAAAGCTAAAAAAGCTATAAAAGAAACTGAATTACTCAGTTTTAATCACTACTGCATTGGAAATCAATATCTGTTTTACCAGTGCTATTTCTCTTCCTAAACTAACACTGTGAAGCTTTCTAAATATCTAATGACATACAGAAGTTTGATTCTCTAAATGAAGTTGAAATACGGTAATAGAAACAATTATAATGTAATTAGAAATGATTTATTTTTTCTACTGTGTCACTTTTGTAATAAATCAACAGGGAAGAAAAAAGAGGGCATGAATTAACAAAACAAATCTTATATAAAACAGATCACTCAATGTCTATAAGATCACTTGGACTGTGATTCTGAAAATAAGCACCACTGAACTTAGTATGGTTTATATATGGGACTGAATTGTTTATAATTTATTTTATAAATTAGGTTATAAAAGATAAAAAATAAACGCAGGTAGTCCTCGACATAGAACAGTTCATTTAGTGACCATTCAACGTTACAACAGCATGGAAAAAAGTGGCTTATGATCATTATTCATATTTACGACTATTCCAACATTCCCATGATCACATGATCAAAATTTAGATGCCTGGCAACTGATTCATATTTATGATGGTTGCAATGGCCTGGGGTCAGGTAATCACCTTTTGTGACCTTCTGACGAGCCAAGTAAATGGGGAAGTCAGATCATTTAACAACCATATTACTAATTTAACAATTGCAGTGATTCACTTAATAACTTGAACAAGAGTTGTAAGGTAATGGAACAAAAGTCACTTAACTGTGTCACTTAGCAACATAAATTTTAGATTCAATTGTGGTTGTAAGTTAAGGACTACTTGCATACCTAATAGCAGCAAAATAAATTATGTGTAACTAAAGTCAGAAACCATAGTTTCATTAAATAGTAATACAAAGGATTTAGAGACTAAATATTGAATTTATTCATGGTTTGAGAGCTCTCTTCAATTTTATATCTACAATAATTCTGTATGATAGGGAAGACTGCAAGACAATGAATGTCCCAAAGTACACTTACTTTGAGTATTTTGATCAAAGGAGTACTTAATAATTCCAGGAAACAGCCAAATATATTTGTTTATACCAAGTACACTTCCTCAAAGACGGCATTCCACATGTATTTATTTCAAAAAGTTTATATACTGCTCTGCGCAGTTTACAACTCTACTATACATAAACAGGATTAAAATAGCAGAAATGTCAATCTACTAATGAAAGCATAAAAGAAATGCTAATAATAATCAATAATACTCATAAAAGAGGAAGAATCAAAATTTATATGCCTCTATCTAAAAAGGTCTATGGAAATATTCAAGTTTTTATCATTTTATTAAGTCTCAATAGCTCTGAGAAAGACAATCCATTGAGAGAAAGTCATCCCAGAGATATCCAAGTTTGGAGGCATAAATATCTTTAAATATGACAACCAGGACTGTGAATTGCAACTGAAAGTTGCCTGGTAACAAAGGCAGCTCTCAAAATAGTTTTTTATGGCCAAAGTTAGATGTGTCCATAACTACATGAATTTGAGCCTCTGGATTTTGGACTAGCTATAGCTTCCAAGTAGCTCACAAGAGTCAAATGTAAAACACATTGCAATAGTTCATATGACAGGTGAATAAGGTATCAATGATTCTGAGAAGTGCCTTCTGATGCAGGACCTTCTGCACCAGGTGAAGTGGAGAAAGCTCCTCTTGACTGAGCTGCTACTTGCTTTCTCAACAGGAGCTATGAATCCAGAAGGCTCTCTAAATTATGAGCCAATTAGTAAGCAAAAGTGGGAGGACAAAACATGGCCTAGAACAGGCCAAACTCCCGGTTTAGTGAAAGGGGAAACTCCCGGGCCGGCGGACTGAATGTGTCACGTGCTGGCCATGCCCACACCCAGTTTAGTGAAAGGGGAAAAATCCCAATGCGTCATGTATCTTTGAACTGTTTGAGGAGCACTTCGTGAATCAAAGCTTCCCTCAGGTTCCACTGCCAGAAGCACTGAATCACATATTACGAAATGCTCAGTGCAATCACCTCATGGGCCTCCCCACATTAACTGACTACATGAGTGTCATCCTTTGATAAGACTGCCTCTTAAGAAAAGCTGCAGTGCTGGGAGCAACCCCATTTTATCAGCAACTCTTGTAGAAGTATCACCTGTGCATTCACAGTCCTTGTGATATACCTGTTGAAGGACTTCAAAGAGGTTCTTCTGAGACTTCTGCAAAATTTAGTGCTTCAATATCTTAAGGAGTATATTCAGAAGGAACTTTTAATTACTTTTCAAAGAAAGCTTTGTAAATGGTTTTGCACAGCCATAATAACTAAGGAGAAGAGTCTAATGCTGCGAAAAACTGAGGGTAAAAGAAGTAGGGGACGATAGAGAATGAGGTGGCTGGATGGAGTCACTGAAGCAGTAGGTGTGAGTTTAAATGGACTCCACAGAATGGGAAAGGACAGGAAGGCCTGGAGCAGGGGTGAAATCCAAAATTTTTCCCTACTAGTTCTGTGGGCATGGCTTGGTGGGCGTGGCAGGGGAAGGATATTGTAAAATTTCCATTCCCTCCCCACTTCGGGGAAGGATATTGCAAAATCTCCATTCTCACCCCACTCTGGGGCCCAGCCAGAGTGGTATTTGCTGGTTCTCTGAACTACTCAAAATTTCTGCTACTGGTGGTTCTCCAGGATCTGTTAGAACCTGCTGGATTTCACCCCTGGCCTGGAGGAACATTGTCCATGGGGTCGCGATGGGTCGGACACGACTTCGCAAATAACAACCTACAACAACAGTAACTAAGCAGCTAGACTAAAATATTCAGTTTATCTGAAGGCATCAGTTTGGAGAAAACCGCATAGGCAATCCTCATTTAACAACTGAATCAGACTGGCAATTCCACTGCTAAGCAAAGCAGACACTAAATGGGAAATCATATGACCCTGCCTCTATTTTCTGGCTGTAAAGAGACAAGATTATGCAGTTTCACATCTGCTTTTGTTTACCTCCTAACCACTCTTCCATCTTTGCAACACACTAGTGCCGGCTTACTGTCTTGTAGATATCGAGAACAATGCAATTTGTGAAAGTAACAACAGCACTATCTATCACATGGCAAAAATAACCCCAAAATGTCTCCCTTTGAACATAAATGCTCAATACAGGTACTGTGGCCTACCACTTAGAGGTGGAGAACAGATGAAAACTGAAGAGAAAATGCTAAAATAAGATTGTCACACTTCAAAACCCTGCAAGTTCCATTTCTACTCACATGTGTGATGTTATCCTGCCCTTTTTTGAAATCTCAGTTTTCTTTCCATTTACCAACAAAGTTAAGTGAAGCATCCAGTTACCAGAAAATGCCCATGCCTGAAATAAATCCTTCTTTGAAGGGAAGGAAATCTTTCAGGAGACTGGAAGACAGATTTCAGTACTATTATACCCAGAAATCAAAAGTGAAGTGTTCTTTCCTAATAAATAATCTCTTTTAGGACCTAAAATATCATAAAGGTGTTTGTCATGCTACAAGTTTTCTTTTAGATAGCAGTGAACTCTTTTTTTTTTTTTTTTACAAATATACATGCTAAAGAAGAACATACAGAAGCAAACATAATTGCTATATATCTGCATTTGCTTGGAGAGCTAAAAAAAATAAACAGCCAAATGGGACAAATTTTGACAAATGGCAAGTACATTTGACAAATGGGAAGTATTTTTATCTTCAATTTATTTCTTTTGCATTAGTGAAAATTGTCAATTCTGTCACATACACTTCAGTCAAAAGGATTAGAGTCCATTAGTACAGGAAGAACTGTTTTATCAAAATGCCTCTCTCTTCCTTAAAAAAAAAGTGGTAAAATGTTATCAATAAGGTTGGGGCTTATGAGTGTGAGGTAAAAAAAGCAAATATAAATTACCTATGAGGAAATCCATTGAATAAGTGGACAAAGGAATTAATTGTCAAGAGAGTGGATTTTGTAATTCAAGTGCGTTATTAAAAATGTCACGTTAAACATCTAAAAAAAGATGGATTATAATTCTTTCTTCCTCAACCAAGAATATGACTTGTACATAAACCTCATGTACAAGTTCAATGATATTTATGGCATTCTATAATAGAGAATATTTTTGGAGGAAAATGGTTATAAATGGGTATTATTATAGAAAGCATAACAATATTTTCAAAAGCATCACTCTAATTTTTTTTGTGTTTATTGCTTTGGTTTCTGTCTAATTAGCTTTACAAGAAGATTGGTGCTTAGAACCAGTAGTATCTCTGGACCAGCGGTGAAATGGTCCCAGTTCAGACCAGATCTAGCAATCTGGTAGCGATCGTGGTGGGTGGTTCTGCGATCTGGAGCGATGGCGAACCCAAGTTCTGCCAACCCGCCCTTCTGCACATGTTTTGCGCATGTGCAGAAGGTTTTGCACATGTGCAGAAGGTCTGCGCGAACATGTGATGCATGCATGTGCAAGCACAGCGAGCAAGCGCAAGTGGCACATGCACTTCCAAACTGGTAAGGAAGGTAAGTAGATTTCACCCCTGCTCTGGACATGAAAACAATAATTTATGATAATCAGAGTTATAGCCCAACAATCTTCTTAAAATTTTGAAGTAGTTGGAAATATTGGACATGTATGAATGACAAAGAACACTTAATACTATGGAGTCATAGAGAAGGATTAGTGTTAAGATACAGAGCTGGCTCTGGGGCATTGAGGTCCTTTCTAAAAGATTGCATCCTAGACTTTTTCCTGCTTATAATCTATAGCTGTCATTCCATTGGCAGATGCATTTGCACTGGGGATTAAATATTATACAGGTAGTGCAGTTCTCCACTTACAACCACAGTCAAGCCCAAACTTTCTGTTGCTGAGACTTTTGTTGAGTTTTGCCTCATTTTAAGATATTCCTTGCCACACTTGTTGAGTGAATTACTGCAGTTATTAAGTTAGTAACGCTGTTAAGTGAAACTGGCTTCCCCATTGATTTGGTTTGTCCTGGAGATCACATGACCCTAAGTCAGTGCAACTGACATCAATAGGAGTCAGTTACCAATATAATAATTTTGATCACATGACCATGGGGATGCTTCAAAGGTTGTAAGTGTGCAAAAAGGTAATGACTTTTTTTCAGCGCTGGTGTGACTCTGAATGGTCACAAAATGAATGATTGTAAGTCAAGGACTATCTGTAGTCCCCAAAGGGCGGATTGGGGAGACTTATTATAGAGTTATTGGATTCTATGGTAAACCATGGGCACTTCAACAAGAACCTTATCCAGAGAGGATCTGTTTCTATGGTGCACCACAAATAGGGGATAACACTCCTATCCTCCTTGACTGCTTACCAAATGTTTCAGTCACAGCACAGCCTTTAAAGTTGATAATTAACAGGATAGCCCATCCAATAGGCTTGCTTATTTCCTCCAAGATAGAAACACACAGACAATAAGAAAGACTGCCAAGTTTATAGCTAAAGTCATTCAATTAAGAGCTTCCTATCTAGATCAGATTTGGGGTAAACTGTCAAGGGATGATCTTATCTGACTATTTCACTGAATATTTTTTTAATATGTCAATATGCTGCACTCTTTAATCATATTTTGCTTAATACATCATTAGAGTAAACAATAAACTCAACTAAGCTAGTGAAGGGCAGATTATGTTAACTAACATGCTATAGGAAAGTGGAAGTGGATTCTCCCCTCTTTATTGTCCTATTTCCAATGTATGCTGTTCATGAAAATACATTTAAGTGAGTCTTCATTACCTGGCCAATGTGGTGTAGTCCACCCTGAAAGAGAAAAGTTTATGATCTTTTAAATATGTGCCAAGTAAATGATTTGCTGCTGAAACAATATACTGTGACATCTATTCCTGGAACTCAATGGTATGTCTGTGTGGCATTGCTAGTAAAATAAAAAGCAAGAAAGTAAAAAAAAGTACTTGATTTTACTGCTATGCTTACAAAAGTTGCTAGCTTGTAACAAATAAATATATGTATATTGTAATTGTCTGTGGTCATGCATCTAAATCTTGAAAGTTGAGTTTAAAAAATACCAGTATAATAAAAAGGATGACCACAGCATCATTATTTAAAACATTTAGCATTAGACATACTAATAAATTTATTAATAAATAAATAAACTAGGAAATGTTAGTGGTCTCACGACCATGGGATGCTGCAAGAGTTGTAGGTCTTGTTATATTATATTTATCTGATTTTGCTTGATACCTAATTAAACAGTAAACAATAAACTCAACTAAGCTAGTGAAGGGCAGATTATGTTAATTAACATGCCATAGGAAAGTGGAAGTGGATTCTCCCCTTCTTATTGTCCTATTTCCAATGTATGCTGTTCATGAAAATACATTTAAATCAGTCTTCATTACCTGGCCAATGCGGTGTAGTCCATCCTGAAAGAGAAAAGTTTATGATTTTTTAATATGTGCCAAGGAAATGATTTGCTGCTGAAACAATATATTGTGACATCTATTCCGGGAACTCAATGGTATATCAATGTGGCATTGCTAGTAAAATAGGTCTTGTTATATTATATTTATCTTATTTTGCTTGATACCTCATTAAATGGTAAACAATAAACTCAACTAAACTAGTGAAGGGTAGATTATGTTAACTGACATGCCATAGAAAGGTGGAAGTGGATCCTCCCCTCCTTATTGTCCTATTTCCAATTTATGCTGTACATGAAAATACATTTTAAGTCAGTCTTCATTACCTGTCCAACGTGGTGTACTGCGTCTCACTGAAAAAGAAAAGTTTATGATTGTTTTATTTATTTAATATGTAGCAAAGAATGAATTGTTGTTGAAACAATATATCTATTTCTAGGTCTCATCGGTAAGTCTATAAGGCATTGCTAGCAAAATAAAAAACAACATTTTTGTTTTTAAAAAAGTACTTCACTTTGCTTCTATGCTTACTGTATAAAAGTTACTAGCCTGTAACAAATGAATATAAGTGTATTATAAATGATTGTCAGTGGTTTGCATCTAGGAGCCTGGTTTAGTTCAGCAGACTAAAAGCATAGTGATTAACACCAGCTGTCTGCAATTACTGTAAGTTCGAATCTCACCAGGCTCAAGGTTGACTCAGCCTTCCATCTTTCTAAGGTAGGTTAAATGAGGACCCAGTTTGTGGGGGCAATAAGCTGACTTTGTATAAATATACAAAAGTATGAAGGCTATTGCTTAACGCATTGTAAGCTGCCCTGAGTCTCTGGAGAAGGGTGGCATATAAATCAAATTAAAAAAAAAATAGTCAAGTTTAAAAAAATACCAGCATCATTATTTTAAATATTTAGCACGAAAAACATTAATAAATTAATGTTTACTCCCAAAATCTGCAGGAATAATCCTGTTTTAACCACATTTCTAAAAACAAGAGAGTAGAAACCCCAGAATGAATGAAATGGTGTCTGTTTAAAGAATATCTACCAAGGAAAATCTACATTTATTCTGAATATGCTGTTTAAGGTCATGTCTGTTCGTGTGTACAGGAGGCATAAAAATGAATATAACTCAGAAAGCATTTGATTGTTTTTGCTGAAACAAAACTCTTCCTTTGGTCACCTGTCTTTGATTTCTACTTGTTCCATGACATGCATGCTTCACTGGGTTGTTTCTTAGATTTCCTGGCTCAAGGGTACAAAGGGGTTTATTAATTCTGAATGGGGGATCCACCAGGTCTTGTTAGTCCAAAATTGGGAATTGCAATGTGGACGTAGGTTAGAATAGAATACAATAACAGAGTTGGAAGGGACCTTGGAGGTCTTCTCGTCCAATCTCCTGCTCATGCAGGAAACCAGGGCTGGTTTCAAAACCTGTTGCTACCGGTTTGCTCGTGGGCATGCACACAATGCTTCTGTGCATGCGCAGAAGCGTCCAGGTGGATGGGTGGAGCTTGCCGCCGCCGCTACCGGTTTGCCCAATCCAGGGCAAACCAGTAGCAACCCACCACTGCAGGAAACCCTATACCAGGGTGGGTTCTACTTACCTTTACTAGTTGGTTTGCAGCGGGGCCGTGCGTGCGCGAGAGCAAAGCGAGCACACGCATGCATGCTTCTGCGCATACGCAGAAGCGTTTTGATGACATCGGGGTCAGAGGGCGGAGCTTCCCGCCGGTTTTACTACCAGTTCTATAGAACCGGTGCGGACCAGGAGCAACCCACCACTGCCCTATACCATTTCTGACTTTGTCCAATGTCTTCTTAAAAACTTCCACTGTTGGAACATTCACAACTTCTTGAGGCCAGTTGTTCCACTGATTAATTGTTCTAAGTGTCAAGAAATGTCTCCTTAGTTCTAGGTTGCTTCTCTCCTTGATTAGTTTCCCCCCATTGCTTCTTGTCCTGCCCTCAGGTTGGACAAAGCCAATATTCGATCTTCAACATGTGACTAAGAAATGCATAAATGTCAGATGCAAGGAACCAGAACTACTCTGTGAGTGGATCAAAGTAGGTTTTTTAAAAATTATTGTTGATCATGTACTTAAAAGACTCTTGCCAGACTAACTCCATTCTCTTGAAACAGGTAGATAAAGGCTTTAAGATTCTGGCCTCTTCCTCTCGTGCCAGGCTCCCTCTTTACTCTCCCCTCTACTCTAGATAGTGATTCCACCAAAAATAAATGAGAAAAAGATATTTGAACGTATCTTTGTTGAGTCAGAGAAATCATGGTATAATGTGAGTAAAGTTCAAATTATGGAATGTTTCCATGAATGCAGAACTGAAGGGTTTTTTTTAATGACTTTAATAATGGCTGCTGATAGAAATAAACATGCACAAGAATAAATGAAATGTTTGGTGAATAGCTCAGCATTAAGACATTAAGGATAATTGTTTAAGACATTCCCTTCTCCCTAGGGAAAACTGAATGACTAGTTGCAAGTTTTACATAAACGTAAAAACTTTTATGTAACAAAATTGGAGCAAGTAGATGAGTGTGAATAAAGTTGATGTGAATAAAGGTGAGGAAATGGATGGAGAACTTTTGACATTGTAAATAATAATCGAGTGATAGTGTTTGTTTCATCTTTTGTTGCGAATAAATAACATTTATTCTTTATTTACAAGAGTGAAAATAGCTATGTATAATAGTATAATGCTTTTGTTGTATGGAATAAATTTGGGTATGTCAGAAGAAATATAAAAGTAAATTGAATACAATGTCAATAGTGTCCTTAAGAAGTGTGCATGTCATGAAACAAGCAGAAATAGGATTAAGTATGAATGGGTGCACAACTTTTGAAAAGATTCCCAAAACAAAGAGATTGGAACTTCCAAACTCTTTAGGAAATTTATGAAATGTTGTAGGGAAGTAGAAAAGCAAAAAGAAAAGAAAATTGTGAAAATGTACAGTGAATGGTGTAAAAAAAAGCTTAAGCAACGTATTTCAGGCATTCTATTTCTTTAGCTTATAGTTTCTTATTCTTTTCTGTACTCTGTATAACACTGTTTATCTCAAAAGAAAATGGCATAATGGCTTTGTATCTATGGAGGACTTAGTCTGCTGAGTTGAATGAACTGTTTGGCTAAGGATGTCCATATATAGGTAGTCCTTGACTTATGATGACAGATTGAATCCAAAATTTCTGTTGCTAAACTAGACATCTGTTCAGTAAATTTTGTCCCATTTTACAACTTTTCTTGCCACCATTGTTAAGTGAATCACTGCAGTTCTTAAGGTAGTCCCATGGTTATTAAGTGACTCTGACTTCTTAATTGATTTTGCTTGTCAGAAGGTTGCAGAAGACTATCACATGGCCCTGGGACATTGCAACCATCATTTTGAATTTTGATTTTTTTTTTAAATTTGATTTATATGCCGCCCTTCTCCAGAAACTCAGGGCGGCTTACAATGCATTAAGCATTGATTCTGATTTGGGAATTCTGCAGGGGTCATAAGGGCGAAAAATGGTCATAAGTTCCTTTTTTCTGTGCTGTTGTAACTTTGAACTGTCACTAAATGAATTGTTGTAAGTTGATAACTATCTGTACAGATCCAACAGAATTAGGGAGTGAAAAGCTTCTGGAACTAGAATGGATTTAGATTTATGGGAAGGTACTTGTCATGTGGACTACTGGTATTTGAATTATGGGAATGACCCTGAAGGATCTTAATTATGAGACTGACCCTGAAGGACTCCCAGCCATTCAGGCTGATCGGTGAGTTTGCCTTGATCGGGAGAATGATAAAAAGTCTCCTATTTATTTGGCTTCTGGATTGAGAAAGACTTCCTGATTGGAGAGTGTGTATCTTGGCTTTCTCTGTTCGGCTCCCTTTTACTTTGGCCCCATCTATTGTTTTGGGTCACTTTTATGACATGTCATCTATCTTTGACTTTGATTTCTGCTTGTTCCATGACAGGGGCATTTACGATTCATTAGGTTGTTTCTTAGATTTCCTGGCTCAATTTTGACTTCCTGGCTTATCTTGGACATTTGCCTGCAGCACATTAATTGTGTAATCGTGGCTGTATGTCATTAAGCCAGTTTAAAAAAACAAAATCCAAGATGCCTACTGTTAGTCCTTATTTGGAAAAAGAAAACAGAGAAATTATATCTAACCTTGCTTCCTTACCTAACAAGAGATGTTCAGGAAATCTCCTTTTCCAGAAAGTTATGTAAGCATTGTCCTAACTCTTCAATTGGGTATAATGCTTTTGGAATAAAAATCTGTCTAAAGGTAGTTTTCTATTTAAGATACATTAATAATTTAGTTTATTCAGTATGAAATGGAGCTTAGTTATGTAGCATGAGGCTGTATATTCTGCAATATGGGAACTGTTGGTGAGTCAACAGCAGGTCAGAGGAGGAGCTGCTGCAGGACAGAGATAACAGTTGCTCTTTAAAAATTATGATTTAAACCAAGTTGATTTAAATCAAGTCTTTTTACTTTTTAAATACACCCTATTCATATACTTTAAATGGATTACATTTAACAGATGAAACAAATCCCCAAAGCTTTCTTACCAACAGTTGTCCATGGTGTCCATTGAGGACCTGCCAGTGAACAAAGATAAAATATTAGATAAGCTACAGTGATAGATAAAGCATAAAGTTACATTCTGAAATCATATAGCATACTACACAAGGTTAAAAGCAGATTGATTTTGAGATTTTGATAATGAAAGTTGACATTACTGAATATTCAATCACAATAACAAATATACTCTGAAATACTCTGCGATCACCAAGAAGGAGTTTTGGTTCTTCGCTTGTTTTCACAGCACAGTAGCAATAGCACTTAGACTTATATACCGCTTCACAGTGCTTTACAGCCCTCTTTAAGCGGTTTACAGAGACAGCCTATTGCACCCAACAATCTGAGTCCTCATTTTACCCACCTCGGAAGGATGAAAGGATGAGTCAACCTTGAGCCTGGTGAGATCTGAACTGTCAAATTGCTGACAGCCGGCAGTCAGCAGAAGTGGCCTGCAGTACTGCACTCTAACCACTGCACCGCCGTGGCTCAGTAGTTCAAATAATGCAAGCTAGAGATGTGCAATGCTTGAAGAGGAAAAGGCAGCTTGAGCAGGAAGACATTGGAATTTTTTAAAACATCTATCATGCACTCCGAAATCCTTAGATTTGATTTGGAACTTGAATGTGATAATATATTATCCACTCTATTTTGGATAAATGTATTCAGATAGCAATGTTTTCTGCTGTAGTAGATATAACTAAAGTTATAACAGTTTTTTATTACCACAGTTAAACCCTGAATAGGTCATATTACACCAATAAAGGTAAATTTGTGATGGGAGGTGGATGGGCTCCATTACGGTGGTGATGGGTTCACTGTTTGAAGACCTGAAAGACCAGGTTAGGGACAGATCATCATGGAGAAAATCTGTCTATGTGGTAGTTAAGAGTCATCACTGCCTTAACAGCACTTAATCTACTTAATAGAAATATGTATCATAGGACTAGATAACAAACACTGAAACATATATAAAACAAAGGCTAGTCGCCAAATTAGTTTAGGTTTTATAGTTGGATCCTCATGCCCCGTTTTGCAGATATTTCAAATTTACCTATTGTTAGCAATCCAAAATATGTCAATAAACAAAGAGTAAAGATGAAACATTTTGCATTTATTTCATCAAACAAACAAAAAGTACTTTGCTTTGCTTATTTTGCTGTTCATGAAAATATCCAAATTACCAAAACAGTGGATGGTCCAGATTTTATTGTGAGATGTTTGTCCCTGGATATAAAGGCTATCTGGGTACAGAGAAATAATCCAATATGCTCCCACATATGTTAATTTTCAAGAAGAAAATCACATGTTTCAAAAATGAACAGCAGTCCAGATGCAGAGCTGGGGAATACTGACTTATTTGGAAAAGTATTGTTGATCAGATGATCCCTCCCCATCTCCAAATTCTTCACTCAACTGTAAATTTTCAAATAATCAAACTGTACATTGAAATACACTTCTAGTGTCTCAGCATTACCTGATGTTGAATGAATACTCGCTGAAAAAGAAAAAAAGCAATTTGATTACATTTCAAGAGATTTACTGTAGTAGTTTAGCCACACAATGACTGTATTGATATGCATATCCATTTCTTATCGCATTGCTTGTAAAGTGGATACAATGACCAGAAGAATAGTGTTTGCTTTGTTTTGCTAAGGCTGCAAAAGTTACTTACCTGTACTCATGTCTGAGCCAACTATTTGGTTTCAAGAGGCCACTTCAAGAGTACAAAAAGGCAAAAGAGCTACGTTTTTCCATAGCTATTCGATGTAATTAAATGGCCCTCTTTGCCTGCGCTGCAATCATTATGTAGCTAATTCTGCTTGAATACAAGATTTTCTGGTGATATTATATGACTATTTCAGGGAAGGTAGAGTTATTGTCTAATTTGAGAGAGTTATACATCTGCTGCTCTGCTGGGTGTTATCAAAATATTTCCCCATACTATCAATATCCTTGAAATGGCTCAGTAGAGTCTCTAAGCTACATGCTCTTTTATTGCTCTTTCTAAATAGAATCCTGCCTTATATTTATCCACCTTGTCCTAAAATTCCCTGCAGAGAGCATGATATCTTTATGGCTTCCTCTGTTTAACCATTACTCAGCTATATCTTTCTGGACTATATCTAACTGCACTGGTTACCAGGAGGCTTTGGGGTGGGATTCAAAATTCTGGTTATCACTTATCATGCCTTTAATGGCCTTGAGGCTGTTTATCTGAGGAAATGTCTATTTACTATGGCTTCTGTGGCTCCATTCTATGCAATCAGAGTCAGCATGCTTTGGATTCCATCAGCTAGATCAGGGGTATCAAACTCGATTTCATTGAGGGCCACATAAGGGTTGTATTTGACTTCGCGGGGCTGAGGCTGGGGCTGGCGTGGCCGGGGTTGGTGTGGCCAGCTTGACGTCACTCATGTTGGAGGCACCTGTGGTGGCCTGAGTACATGGGCTCCCGAGGTCCATTCTTGGATGTGGCAGCTTCCTGGAACCCTCTGCCAGTGAAAACAGAGCTTGGGAGGGCCGCATGTGGTGCTCCTGAGCTCTGATTTCACTGGCAGGGGGTTGAAGGAGGCTGTCACAGCCAAAAATGGAGCTCAGGAGCCCATTTTCACTGGCAGAGGCACTGTGGGCCGATCCTTCGCTGTTTCCAGGACGGCCCTCTGGGCCAAATTTAAGTATCCTGCAAGCCAGATCCATCCCCCAGGCCTTGAGTTCGACACCCCTGAGCTAGATGGTATCACTTCATGGGACCAAGAAAGCAGAGGTCTGTTACAGCACCTGTCCTCTGAAATGAGGTTCTTCCAGAGATTCATATAGCCCCCATGTATTTAAATGAACTCTTAAAACCTGGCTCTTTCCCCCTCCCACACACACACTCATGGGTCTCCACTACCGTAGTGCAACAAGGTAACCTCAGCTGTATGCCAGGCTGGCATGACATTTTTCTTCAGGTAAAAGTTGCTGACAGATATATTTCTGCAAGTCCGATTTTGCCCATCTAACGTTTTCTTTTCTTGGTGAATCCTATCCCTTTATAATTTTATAGTCATCATTTTCTTCTGGGTTTGTTTGTTAGTATCCTGGGTTTTCATTAGGTGAGTTAGAATATTAAGTTCCAACACTAAGTACACTAAGATGTACAAACTCTCAACATTAACTACCAATGGGAAAAAACCTCCCATAAAATATGCATATTGATCTCATCCTAGGATGACAACGTACCTGAACAAATAACACCAGCATCTTCATGGTGGCCGCAATTATGAATTCCCCAGCCTGAAGTTGTACAGTTCCAAAGATAGTATTCATACCCACGGCAGTAAACATCATCCAGGAGAATAGGACCATATCCTTGTCCAAAATAGGCTGCACTTGTAGCTTCAACAGCTTGCCCACATCCGAGTTGTCTGCATACTACCGCCGCATCGTTTAGATCCCATGAGTCATCACAAACTGTCCCCCATTGTCCGTAGTCACGCCGAACTTCAACGCGGCCTTGACACCTATCCCCTCCATTTACCAATCGGAGGTCTTAAAATTTAATTAATGAATTAGTATGATTGCTCTTTTTGTCGAAGATTCACAAATTTAATATGCAGATGTGGTACCCAGAAGCTACTCAACCTTGGCTGATCTCAAAACAAATAATCAGGGCTTATCCTTTGGGATCAAGTTTTCTTGGAGGTCATTAGGAAATGCCAAATGTATGCTTGTTTGGGAATTTTAAAAAAATTTAAGGAGGAGACGATGGCAATCTCTTCCATATTGTTGCTGGAAAATTAACATTTTGAATATAACTGTTCAACAAAGCTATTTTTCTTTTCTTGAACACATTGGCAGAAAATGGGCATGCTGAGATTTTGTGCTTCAGTTTCTAGCATCCCCAACCAAGAGGACCAAAAAGATTACACGAAGAATAGCACCACCACCGCCACCACCACCAACAATATGGTTCATTGATATTGCAGCACCAGGAGATGAATGAATTGAAGAGAAACAACTAGAAAAAAATAACGTAATATTGCTATCTGCAAATTAAAGTTGAGCAATTGTGGAGGAAGAAATCAATAATACCAATGGTTGTACCACTAGAAATAGGAGGCCTTGGAGCAATACCCAAAGGGTTGCCTAGGTACATGGAAATTTTGAATTTATCAGACTTGAATATCCTGACTTTGTAAAAAACCACCTTACTCAGAACTGCCTATATACTGTGATGTTACCTTAACAGCTCTTAGGTCTTTGGTTGGGGCTTGAATTGTTAAGTTTTTACCAATCCCAGACTGTGAATCGAATTGAAGATTAAATCTAAAATAATAATAATAATAAAGATCTGGCTGCCTGTGCTACAGATAATAACAAAAACAACAACAACAACAATAATAATGTCATCAGATTGTCTGCTCCAAGTCTGTGCTTTTTCACCCTGCAAAAATAAGATATTATTATACAAAAACAAAACCAACTCCCTCCCCAAAACTCTACTTCAATAAATATATTCATATATTCCTGATATCTTTTGGGGAGGGGGGGATTTCTCTTTCAAGAGCAAAAATCACTGTCATATAACAATAGCGGTTTAATTTTGTCCTTGTTATTGTGAGGCATATTTGTTAATGTCAATAATGGATTGGAATACAACATTGAACACAATATGGACTCAATATGAGGTATAATTTGATGCTTTTAAAGTCCTGGCAAATTCTTGGTTCAAACTATGGAAACCATCTGATGACTTTTCCAATACTTGAGGCAGTCAAACATATTTCATTTTTCTTGACAAAGAAATTGAAATTCATTTTTATGAGAAATTGATGGTTTGGAATAATTATTTTTAAATGGAAGTGCAGTGGCTCACATGATTAGGATACTGGGTTGGCAATCAGCAAGCCTATTTTGAGACGTGAGTGCTGCTGCAGGATGTGGCGAGCTCCTGTCCTTTGCTCCACCTCCTGTCAACCCAGCAGTTTGAAAGCGGGCAACCGTAAGTAAATAGATGGGTACCACTTTGGTGGGCAACATAATGGGGATATGAAAGGAGCCCCCGACCAGGTATCCTCTGGACAACAGTGATGTCAACGGCTAATCCTTCAACCTGGAAGCACCTCAGTGCTTCCAACACAAGAGGGAGCAATTTTTAAATGGTGGGGATGTTTTTATAAAGCAAGGATTAAAAAGGGAATAATTATTATGACTCAGTTAGGATGTAATAATACTTGAAAACCAGTTTAGACTCTTGAATTTCTACTGTATATGGAAACGTCCATGTACCTTTCTTGACAACATTTTCAGAAAGAGGGACTTATCCCAAAACACAGCTGCCTTCAAAGCAGGACTACATCTGTGGTTTCTGAGGTCCTAATCTAACCCTGTAACCATCAGGGTAAAATGGCTCTCAAATATTTTCTTTGCTATCCAGTTTTCTTACTGATAATATATCAATAAAATTTAGTATACTTTTAATTGAGTATAATTGTATACTCAATCATAATAATAATTGTACAATAAATACAATAATTGAGTATTATATAGTAACAATTGAAAAAGATATGAAATTAAATAAAATTAAATTTTATAATTTTTTTCAATTGTTACTAGAGCATCCTTATTATTATATGTACTTCCTTAAAAGATCACTAAAATTAGGAAAAATAAATCTAGCAAAATTGGGCTGTAAAAATCCAAACTACCAGATGGCAACAAAATCAGAGTTTTCTATTACTGTGGGGGCCATCCTGTGGTCTTCTGTAATTTTACAGGCCAGATATGAAAGCTTAGCTTAAATCAATAGTCCTTGAAACTACAGCTTAAAATATAGTGTTACTGTAGATGTAACTATAATCAGAAACAGAAAGAAATGCTGACGTTAATATCCAAATTTTATGTGATTTATGGATACCAAGCAAAACCTTTTTTTCATATTAGCAAATTGTAGGAAAGCACAGTGTATAATTTTACCTTTTCTATAAACAGGTGCTGTGAATTTTGGAAAATCTGAAAAAGGAGGAAGAGCTGAAAAAAGGAAAAGAGACATATTAAACTACATGACAGATAATAGCACACTAATAACATTTTACCCATGAAATATTTTAGGGTATGTCAAACATCTGATGATATCTATCTACATACACACACATGTACAAAATTTTCTTAATGAAAACAACTTGAAAGAAAAGAATATAATATAAAAAATGAATAGCATCCCACATGGACTATAGCCACTCATTTATTAATAGTTAGTATATTAAATTAGAAAGTATCATAATCAACTTTCATTTGACTTCATATTTCTATCTAACAAATCCCTTATATATTTCTATCTGCCTTTTCAAAAACCTTAATTTTATGAACCACTCCATCTCTGATGTCACCAACAAATAAGAATAATTAAAAACAAAGATAAGTAACCAAAATCAGTTTGATGCTTTTAAAAATCTTGAATGGGAACTGCAAAGCCATTTTACAGGACATAGTGATTTTTCACACATCTTGTTGTAGGAACGGATCACCTCAGGGGGGCGCTCCAAATTAATTTTAGTGATCGCATCTGTACAATGTTACAAGATCCATACCATTCACATAATGGTAACCTGTAATTCATAATATACCACAAAAATAACTATAACAACACATTTATGTATGAAAACTGTAAATAAATGGGGAAGTGAACTTTGGTTTGAAATATATCGATGGAGTATTGCTTAATATATTGCTCCTCTGGAACTGAAAATTCTTCAGATAAATAGAGCAAAGAAATTATATCTGGAAAAATGGATTTAAGAGAATTTCATACTTAACCAGGGCTTTTTTCCCCCAACATAATATCTAACTACCAGACAGGTAGTTTAAAAAAACTTTTTTTTAAACTAAATCACTTTTTTTGTGACAGTTCCCATGATTTAACGAATGTTTTTTTAAACAACACAGTTACTACCTGTCTGGTAGTTAGATATTATGTTGAAAAAAAATTAACTATCCAGAGTGCTTAGAGGTCTTTTCTATATACCCAGATCAACTTCTTGGTCCTTAGCTCTAAACTACTGTACAATAAGGATGGCAGATGCCATTTATTTCCATTTGAGATCAAGATTTGTTTGGGTTTATAAACTGTTCTAGAAGCTAAGGAATGTTGCAATTACACAGTGCCAAAGAAACAAGTTACTGGATCTTAATTACTCATCTCAAGGCTGAGCAACCCATATCAGGAAAATATATGCATGTGTGTGTGTGTGTGTGTGTGTGTGTGTTTATTTTTTATAAACACACAATAAAACATTGTTTTGCTATTTTTTATAAATAGCAAAACAATGTTTTACAACAGCAAAACTGCTTTATATTTCACAGCTGGATACAAATAAGTTATTTTGAAGATGTTGTAGGAGATGACCAGGCTGAGCCTGAGGGAGGGGTCAAATGTGTCATAAGTCACGAGTCCCTAAGCACCTGCAAGAGATCTAAGTCGAATTCCTCCCTATTCTTAACTCCTGTGCATTTCCTTTAATGGTCACTTGGCCAGATTCTTGCAGAGAACTTAAGCATGCAATGAATCTTTATTCTCACTTGAACTGCTTGAATCTCCTGATTTCCCAGATGCTTGACAGTTGTATTAATTCAAAATTACCTGTTGTTTGAAGCCATTTTGAGCCTGTCGACAACAAAAGAAGAAACATGAGGCATTAAATGTACATATTATTATACTTATTATTGATCATGAAATATATATATATATATATATATATGCATATTCTTTCTAGCCAGGTTTTACCTACGTAAGCTAGGTTGTTCTGCAGCTCTGACTGTGTGAAATCTGCAGAACAACCTAGCTTACGTAGGTAAAACCTGGCTAGAAAGAATATGCACATAAAAGCCTACGAAAAACAGAAAAAGACATATATATATATATATATATATATATATATATATATATATATATATATATATATATGTATATATGTATGTATGTAATTATTTTCTCCTGTTGTAGGGAAATATGTAAATAGGTAATGTTTATGATGATCAATTGCACAACCAAAGGATTTTATGTACTGGAAAAATTCATGTACATCAGATTTGCAGGTACACAGGTACAAGGTACATTCCTTGACCGTTCACGGTTTACAATGAAAAAAGTGCCTTATGACTGTTTTGCACACTTACAACCTTTGCAGCATCCCCATGTTCATGTGATCAAAATTCAGGTGCTTACCAACTGACTCATGACCATCGCTGTGTCCCAAGGTCATGTGATCACTTTTTGCAACCTTTTGAACAAGCGAAGTCAATGGCGAAGCCAGATTCACTTAACAATTGTGTTGCTAACTTATCAATGGCGATGATTCACTTAACAACTGTGACAAGAAAGGTTGCAAAATGGGGCAAAATTCACTTAACCAATGTCTTACTTAACAACAGAAATTTTGGGGTCAGTTGTGGTCGTAAGTCAAGGACTCCCTATAAATGAAGAACACCTTAACTATCTGAGACTAATAAATGATTGATCATAAACATATCAGTCAAACAAATAGTAACAAAATCCTATCAGCTACCTTAGTATGAAGTCCTCCTTAATGATGGTGCATGAAATGTTTCCAGCCAATACAATTCATGGACTTATGGGTAATATAGCCAATACTTCTGAAGGGCACTATATTGGAGATGGCTGTGCCTATGTATATTGAATTGTACTTTGGACTTCCGCCTTTACTCTGTAACCTGCTTTTCCTGGTACCAATGTGACACAAAATCAGAGAATGACTTATACCTGCACATGTGACTGCAACATTTGCATTGGTTTGGCAGCCTCCTTCTCGAAAAGAGCATTGCCAGAAGTAGTCTTCATTGCCAGTACAGAACACGTTACTCAAATAAGGGTAAGTGATGCCATCGTTGTATATTCCAACTGTAAGTGGTCGGCCACACTGTAGCTGCCTGCAGATGACCTCAGCGTCCGCCAGGCTGAATTGTTCATAGCATACACCAGCCCATCTACCAAAGTAATAAATTTCAAGAAGACCGGAACAGTTTCCCGACAGCCTCACATCAATTTCTTTAAATAGACATTAAAAAGAGTGTTATTAGCAATAGCACTTAGCAATAGCACTTAGACTTATATACCTCTTCACAGTGCTTTACAACCCTTTCTAAGCGGTTTATTGAACCAGCATATTGCCACCAACAATCTGGGTCCTCATTTTACTGACCTTGGAAGAATGGAAGGCTGAGTCAACCTTGAGCCAGTAATATTCAAACTGCCAAATTGCAGGCAGCCAACAGTCAGCAGAATTAGCCTGCAGTACTGTATTCTAACTACTGTGCAACCACAACTCTTAATTAATTAATCAATCATTAGGTTCCTACATATTTGTACATTTAATGGACACAAAAGGATGGTTTTAAAATGTATCTCCCAAATAAATGTGGAATTATTGCCTTGCTTCAGACTTACTACTTTTAAATGGGACGCTACAGAAAAGTCTCCCTTGGGGGACCTAAACATAATATACTGTAAATCTTAAGCCTTTTGTTTCCATTCCTTCCTCTGACAGGTTAGTGACCTATTTCTGATGTGATAACTATATATCTGGGAAGGATTACTTCAGAACATAGATGATGTTCTTCTGTTCAAAAGGTCCTTGCAGTACTAAGCTACAATGTCAGAAAAAAAGGTGGGCTAGGCCTCTTTCCCTCAGATACCTAGTTTATGTTTTATTTATTTTAAAATTATTTATTTTATATTTCAAGAAGAGATTGGACTGCCATTTGTCAGAAATGGTGAAAGTCTCCTGCTTGAGTGGGAGGCAGGGGGGCGGGTTGGACTAGATGACCTATAAGGTCCCTTCCAACTCTGTTAATCTGTTAAAAATCTGTTTTATTATGCAGCATACTCCCAGCAATTCTGGGTAACTCACAATTTAAAAAGTAAAGGGCAAAAGCATTCAAACATGTTATAGGTGGTCTGAATCAAAGATGCAAAAAGAAAAGGAAAAGGAAAAGGAAAAGGAAAAGGAAAAGGAAGAGAAGAGAAGAGAAGAGAAGAGAAGAGAAGAGAAGAGAAGAGAAGAGAAAAACATCCAACAGGATTCAACTATTGCCCTGATCCAAAGCTTGGAAAGATAACTAAGACTTCAAAGATTCCTAAACTTAATCAGAGGGGAAGCCTTTGGATCTCAGGGATGGGAGGCGAGATATCATTCCAGAAAGAAGATACCACAACAGAGAAGGGTCTAGTAGAGTCCCACTACATGGCACTGCTTAAATGATGGGATCTGAAGTGCTCCTACTAGGCCTAATCTCATGGAACAGCCAAAAGTAACATGGAACAGAGGCCAGTGGTCACTCAAATAACCAGACCCCATGTTTATATAGGGAGGATTCTTCTGTATGTATATTTATTGATCATTGAAGACCCTAGTTGACTTTTGAAATAGTATGGTCTAAACTCAATCCGCCTTGGATATGCAAATGTTTTGGATTTAAAGTTGACAACTCAGAACCTCCATGTTTTTGTCCCGTACTCAGAACAAAACACAACCTTTTCAAGTGGTGCTGTTTCAGATGACTTGACAGAAATGTTGATTTGGATCTTGCTACTTTACTTTTAAAAAAGTAATTTTTGACTGGGGCAATAGAATAACAAAGACTGATTATGTTTCCACTGCTACTGGTTTCGGTTGGGAAAACAAATATTGCTGGAGCAAAGCAGGGAATATCAATAAGTGAAATATCCTTCCATAAAGGCTTATCTTTAAAGCTTCTCTTTTCCCACCTCCATTTGAATGAAGAAGCCAATCTTTTCCTATAAAAGTCTTCCTTCCCAAACAAGGCATGACTCAAGAGGCCAAAGAGCAGTTAAAGAAAAGCAAACAAACAGAGGGCCAGAGCATGCTATGCTGGCCAAAGAAGGTTTGGATAATTGGAGTACTGTATATGATAGTTTCTGCCTCCGGACGGCCTCCGGGTGGGGTGGGGTGGGGAAGGCCATTTCCGCCCTCCCCAGGCTCCTAGAAAGCCTCGGGAGGATAAAAAATGGGCCTATCGGGCTCACTGGAAGTCGGGAAATGGGCCGTTTCCAGCCTCCAGAAGGCCTCCAGGGGAGGGGAAGACTCTTTTCATTCTCCCCAGGCTCCTAGAAAGCTTCTGGAACCTTGGGAGGGCAAAAAATGGGCCTACCGGGCTCACCGTGCCACCACATGCCAAAAGCAGGGGGAGCGCAGGGGGTCAAACGTGCATGTGTGGGGGGTGCATTGAATTATGGTTGTGAGCATGTGCACGACTCCTCCCATGCTCCCCCCACTTTTGGCACGTGATGGCAAAAAGGTTAGCCATCACTTGTCTAATGCAACCTTCCCAAATTGCAGTTTCCCAGGCATGCCATGATTACAGCTCCCAGAATTCCAGTTGTGCATTTGTTGCACTTGGGAAGCAAGTGGTTGACAAAGGCTGATCTAACAACTCTAACTTAAACCAACATAAATGTTTGAAAACTCACTGTCATAAATGGGGGGTGTATCTGGAAAATAAAAAAAAATACATTAGTGATTTGCAGAAACATCTCTTATTGCAACAGATCAGACTGTGATTTTGTGCTTATTAGAAAGAATATTTCTTAAGAATACATGAAAATTACTGATATCTCTCTAGGGAAAAACCTTATTTTCATAAACAGTTCATTAACTAATTTGTTGTTGTTGTTAGTTGTGAAGTCATGTCCGACCCATTGCGAACCCATGGACAACATTCCTCCAGGCCTTCCTTTCCTCTACCATCTTCTGGAGTCCATTTAAGCTCACGCCTACTGCTTCAGTGACTCCATCCAGCCACCTCATTCTCTGTCATCCTCTTCTTCTTTTGCCCTTAATCTTTCCCAGCATTAGGCTCTTCTCCAGTGAGTCCTTCCTTCTCATTAGGTGGCCAAAATATTTGAGTTTCATCTTCAGGATCCGCATTAACTAAGTGAGCTGCCCCAAATCCATCCCCTCCCAAAATGTCTGCTTGTTTCTTTAGGAAAATTAATTATTCTAAGTCGGTGTTATGTGCCTACCAACAGCTTGACACTGCTGTGCTGTGGGCTAACTATGCACATATACATCTTCCATAAAGGCTTATCTTTAAAGCTTCTCTCTTCCCACCTCCATTTGAATGAAGAAGCCAATCTTTTCTTATAAATGTCTTCCTTGCCAAACAAGCCATGACTCAAGAGGCCAAAGAGCAGTTAAAGGAAAGCAAACAGACAGGGGCAGAGCATGCTATGCTGGCCAAAGAAGGTTTGAATTATTGGAGTACTATATATGACATGGCAATTCTCTCTTAATCCCTAGTCCACTATAGTTTACTATTTTAAACTTTTATAACATTGTAAACTGACAGATTGTAAGCTGTCCGGTGTTTTGTGATAGCAAGATGGCAGAATATAATAATATGATATGATATGATGATATGAATCTAATCTAATCTAATCTAATATATGGACTGGAAAAACCTAACTACTAGATGGCAGAGAAGAATTCAGGTTGTTTTTAGTAGTCTAACAGTCATCTGATTCTTACATCTTGGTACTAGTAGCCTGGCTGTAGTCATCTTTATTCCTGAATTGCTTTTCCTTGTGATGATTCTTTTTTTCTTCTTTTTTTTTAACAATTATCATCCATTACAATTACAGAAAGTGTATTGATCGGTTACAAATCTTTTGTCCTTAATCCTCTATCCAACATTTTCTTATTTAACAGTTTATTACATTATTATTCTCATTTACCAATTATTTGACCGTAGCTTATCCTCCATAAGGGGAAAAAACCCCTTTTTATATGTTTTATTATCTTATCCGTTTCATGTTTCATATTTCATTTCCATGCTTTATTGTCTAACTATTGATAAAATAAATCCCATATCAAATAATATTGTTTGTCTTCTTGTTCCTAATTTCAAATGTCAATTTACTCATTTCAGCACACTCCAAAATGTTCTTAATAACATCGTCATCCGTGGGTATCTTCTCTCCTTTCCAGTTTTTAGCAAATACAATTCTAGCTGCCGTTTAAACATTCACAATTAAATATCTCAATTCTCTATTGTATGTTTCTGGTAAGATCCCTAATAAAAATATCTCTGGTTTAAAGTCAGTGTGTTTCTTTGTCATTTGTATGTTTCTGGTAAGATCCCTAACTTGTGATGATTCTTTGTAGGGCAAAGGCAACTTTATTTGTCACCTGTCTCATTTTTAAACCCTCTACTTCAATCCTTATTTGTCTAATGCAACCTTCCCAAATGGTAGTTTTCCAGGCATGTCATGATTACAGCTCCCAGAATTCCAGTATATAACTGGGTTTTGTTGCACTTGGGAAACAAGTGGTTGACAAAGGCTGATCTAACATCTCTAACTCAAACCAACATAAATGTTTGAAAACTCACCACCATAAATGGGTGTTGTATTTGGAAAATAAAAAAAAATACATCAGTGATTTGCAGGAACATCTCTTATTGCAACAGATCAGACTGTGATTTTGTGCTTATTAGAAAGAATATTTCTTAAGAATACATGAAAATTACTGATATCTCTCTAGGGAAAAACCTTATTTTCATAAGTAGTTCATTAATTAAATGAACTTTTAAATGTCAATGAAGTCCACAAACTAAAATGATTAAATTCACAGTGGTAGACTCTGAAATGTCAAAGAGGTATTAACTTTTATAGTTCAAACCTTCTGTCCTCTTTTCCAATATTCCTGTGTACAATTCAACTTTTGAAAAATGGTGAGCATACATTTCTTCTCATTATCTTGTATTAGAGATGCCAGTGAAAACCCAGTTATATTTGTAGCTCAGGATTGACATGAGAAGTACCAGTAGCACTGATGATGTTACCTAGTTTGCATAATGAAACGTCTCCAAAAAAGCAACCAAGCTCAGAGACCACCAAGGACCACAGATCCCCACATTATCAGGGTTTATGTCCCTGTGTTTGCAGTTACTCAAATATCCCTGTAGAGGTATTTCCTATCTTGCTGGGTAATAAAATGTAGCAGCTATGCACGCGCACACACTCACACATTCAGAAATATATCCTGAAACAGCCATCTATGTCTGCAAAAAGATATTTAATGGTTTGGAGGGAGAGTATTTTGGATGCATTCCTATGAATTTTCAAGCTCCTTTTTCAAAATATTTGCAATTGCCTCCTAATCATACCGAAATAAGTGTCTGGCTCATATCAGCTGAGTGCATCTGATACTGGAGAGGGATTGATATGGTCCCACGGGACTGCAGTTCATCCAAAGCCAATTGTGTCAACAATCAGTTTGCATTGGTGCATGAATTGGTTCACACAATAAGACAGGGGTGTCAAACTTGCGACAACATGTCGTCACATATCATAACTTTCCCCCCTTTGCTACAATGGGGGTGGGCGTGGCCAGCGCATGATGCATCCAGACCGTGGGCCACAGGTTTGACACCCCTGCAATAAGACAATGCGAAAAGAATCAGGATGGTGTCGTGAAACACTATTTGTGCTCTCTCAACATTATATATTTGAAATTATGTTTGAGGCAAATCTAGAAGGAAATTTGCTTTAAAGATACAGTACTACATCTTATATAATATATTATATATCTTTAAAGCAAATTATGGGCTATGGAGCATAAATATGTACAAGCATGGCAGTAAGAGTCTCATCAGAGTTTTCAGCAGAACAATAGCAGCAACAATGTTATTTTAAAAAAGCAAAAGACTTACAGAGAGGAGTTGTTGCTCTTGTTCTTGTTCTTGCTGGTCTTGTTCTTGCTGTTGTTATTGCAGAATTACCTGTAGAAATAATGTAATCGAAGTGCTAGTGAGTTTAAATGACATTGCAAAATATTTTTCCAGGTAATTTTTAAATGAATGTATCATGTAAACTAGAAGGCTTACTGAATGCCTACAAACTACTCTGACAACTAAACCCTAACAATATAACCTGCCATATTGCATGCCTCACTTACCTGCTTTAAACATTTTTCAAATAAGCAAACATGATAAATAAAATAATACAAAGGAAGTCCGCAGTTCAAGTTGCATGTGTGTATAATAGCAGTGAAGTGCAAGAAAGATCTAAAAAGTATATTTCTTTCTGCCTTGCACACAAGCCAAAGAACGTAATACAAACCCAGATCCTCTTTAGCTGGCTTGGATAATATAAGGAATTTTTTCTCTTCCCATTGCCACTATTCCTGAAGAAGGAAATAGGGATTCATGCAGACAAAAGATTATGTCCAGACACACTAAAATTCAGGAATTGCCACAGGCATTTTTCCTATTTACATAAAAGCTAAAAATGCGGTGTATTTTCTGATTTTGTACACTTGTGATGGCAGGAGAGAGTGTCTAAATTAGAAAAGGAACATCAGTTCTGTATTATAAAACAGATTAGCCTACTCAAGTAACACCTTTTGCTGGTAGCTCAACATGCATGCCTATTGGAACTTGATTCAAGACCTTGCATTTTCTGAGCTGGGTCTATTTTTTAACTCAATTTTTTTTTCTTGCAAAGATTCATAGGTGGCTGAAAAAGTAAGATATAGGTTATGCCTTTCTTTCTTTCTTTAATATTTTGAAATGGTTAACTCTCTGCATTGTTTGCAATAAAATGTGTATAAAATAAAAATAAAAGAAAGTGCAAAACCCCCTATAAACTAGACAGCAACAAGGCAGCCATTCAATATATAAAGCAATATAAGTTAAAATGCAATTACAATTAAGGAAATGCAAAAGCCTGGAAAAAAGTTTTCACCTGGCACCAAAATGATGCCATGGTGGGCACCATTTAACATTTCCTTGGAAAGTCATTCCAGAATTAGGGCACCACCACAGAAAAAGCTCTGTCCTTTGTAAATCCCCACCTCTTCTTTTTTGGTGATAGGGGCTGGAAGAGAGCCTTGTTAGACAAATTCTCTTAAAATCTGGGCATGTACATAAAAGAGAAGATGCTCCTTCAAGTAACCTGGAGAAGTAAAGACATTTAGACCTTTAAAGGTTAAAAAAAAGACACTTGCTCTTTTTATAAGTTTACTGGGTCTGTAAATGTATCTTTTCCCTTTTTATTTATGCAAGTGGTGAATTGTTCATTTTATTTTATGTCTGTCAGCCTGTCTGTTTGAAAAAGGATTAATAACAATGTCAAATAAAGAAACAATAAATACAAGGTTGTTAAAGTTTATTCAGCATGAATTTCAGTGGGTGTCAATGGGATAGTACTTTTTTTTAACTGGGATTAGATTTTGTGTTTTAAGTAGGTTGCTTTATTGAATTTTATGGACTTTTCAGTTTTCTGCTTCTAAATCATTTAGAAACATGGGTTGTGACGTGGGTTATTATAAACATAATTTATAGAACCAGTGCGGTGTAGTGGTTAAGTCGCTCTCAGGCTAGAATAGTCTTAGTCCCGCTTTAGGCACAAAGCCATCTGGGTGACCTTGAGTTAGTCATTTTCCCACGGAAGGAGGAAATGGCAAACCATTGAAAAACCTTGCCAAGAAAACTTCAGGGAGTGATCTAGGCAGTGTTCACAAACTGGACCTGATTTAATGGATGAAAAAAAACACACAATATGTGTGGGAACTAATCATGCACAAATAATATCTGCAAACAGATTTTTTTATAGCTAGGAAGTTCAAGAACCTGAAGACTAACATGGCCTTCTCATCCATTTTTCTAACTTTGAGCCAGTCTCTCAGGCCTAGAAAGGAGACAATGGCCTATCACTTCTGGAATCTTCTCAAGAAAAAATGCAGGGATTTGTCTAGGACAGTCTGCGGGACTCAGCAATGTTTTGAAGGCATACAGACACAGAAAAAAGGTATAACAGACACCTCATGGTCTGATTTCCATAACTGAAATATAATAATTATAAAATTTATTAAGGGGAAAGAAGTAACATATTAGTACATGTTAAAAATATCCACAGCTGCCCAGAAATACTAATGAATGAACTTAGTGATATTGCAGGGAGCATCCTAATTTAGAAAGGTAGAAGAATGAATACAAGAAGCCAGCAGCCCTTCATCCAGCTAGCAGTGAAGCTCGATAATATAATTCCCAGCAGGGGAGAACAAAGCCCCTCCTCTCTCTATGCTCTTATAACATTTTGAGCTTCACCCTAGGCCTCTTCCCCTGCCAAATAAATTTCAGCACGACTCGATCCAGACCTTTAAAAAACCTTTTATCTAGCCTTGCCGGAGCTGATTGAAATAAAAATAGCCATTTGGGCAAAATGTGTCTTAATTGCTGCTATCCGTCCCATCAAAGACAACTGTAAATTTTTCCACTTCTCCAGGTCTCTTACAGTCTGATCATATAATTTAACAAAATTGTCTTCCTTAATTGTAGAGCATCGGGCTGTTAGCCAAATTCCTAGATATTTAATTTTATTTACAATTTGAACATCCAATCTAGATTCTAATACTTTATATCCTTCTGCATCTTTAGAATATTGAAGAGGAGGTCTTTATTAGATTTAGAAGGACACGACCTACAACACGGCTGGCATGCACTGCTATGGAGAGAGAAAGTTGAACAGTATACTGTAAGTATTTCAAGAGACATTATCTAAGGCGAATATTGCTGGAAACCTGGGACATAATTAGAGGAAAATTTTATACCAAGACCCCAATTTGGTTCTCAGCAAGAGAAGCGATGACATACCCAACAACTTTAAACAGGATAATATTAAACAGGATAATATTAAACAGGATAATATTCTTAGATATAAAGATCTTGTGGATGCCCAAGGGATATTAAGGTCTAGGGAAGATTTGGTTGATAAAGGAATTAGGCTCGATTGGTGGACCTACGATACAGTTCAATCTCGTTATAGGAGAGATAGAGATAATTATGGGATATATGTGATGGAACAGAGTTTTGATAAAATATTATTGGGAGAGGACCATAAATACATACCAAAATGTATGCACAATTGCTTGAGCGAATGATAGGAGAGGAGGTTGTAAAAGACACTATGATTGCCTGGGGGAAGAATTTTGGGTACTCAATCCCCCTAGAAAAATGGCAACAAATGTGGGGGGAAATATTAAAATGACTACGGCAACGTCTTTCAAGGAAAATGCATATAAAATGTTGTATAGGTGGCACCTCCCACCAGCAAGAATTGCTAAAATTTACTGTAATTCCCTCTACATGGGCCTGCCCCTGAGATGCACCCGGAGACTCCAGCTGATCTAGAATGCAGCCGCACAGGTTGTTACGGGAGCCCCTCGTTACTCCCATATAACACACCTTCTGCATGAGCTGCACTGGTTACCAGTGGTTCTCCGGGTCTGCTTCAAGGTGCTAGTTCTCACCTATAAGGCCCTACATGACTTAGGTCCGGGATATTTGCAGGACCTTCTCCTGCCTGCCTCTCACCGTCCTGTTGGCTCACATAGGGCTGCTCTTCTCAGGGTTCCGACGGCGAGCCAATGTCGTCTTGCTGTGCCCAGGGGTAGGGCGTTCTCTGTGGGTGCTCCCACCCTCTGGAATGAATTACCTACCGAGCTCTGGACGGCTCCTGATCTCCGCTCCTTCTGTCGGGACCTGAAGACTTGGCTGTTCAAACAAATAGGCTGACTCTGATTCCGGGTTTTATTATTTATTATTAATTAGTTTTAATTAATTTAATTAATTAATAATTAATTTAATTAATTATTCTACATGTTTCTTAACTTGTGTTCGCAGCCCTGAGTCCTTTGGGAGAATGGCGGCATATAAATACATGTAATAAATGAATAAATAAATAAATAAATAAATAAATTGTTTCTGGGTGCATCAGAGTTATGTTGGAAATGTGGGAAAACCAAAGGTATGTATTTCTACCAATGGTGGACTTGTATAATGGCAAAGAAGTACTGGAGAAGGATTAAGAATTGGATTAAGGAAATCACTAATGTGGACCTCCTATGGAAACCTGAGATATATTTACTAGGTATTTGCCCAGAGGGGCTGAGTAAGAAAAAATGGTATCTCACTCTACATATTTTAGTCGCAGCTATAATAGTGTTCACCCAACAGTGGAAAGAAAAAGAGATACCAGCTAATGCCCAAATTATAAACAAAGTATTAGGGTGCACTGAGGCGGATAGAATGACGTATATGTTGAAAGAAAAAGAGGATACTGAATTTTTTTAAAGTTGGGACAGTTGGTATCCGTGGTTGAATAAAAGAATTGAGACGAAGTGAGGGCTTATGTTAATATGAAGAGAGGTATACTTATTTAGATTGAAAGATAATTGTATGAAAATCACATTTGGGGATTACTTACTTTATTCTGTGTTGTGAGCATAATTATTTACCAATGAGGGCAGGAACAATATCTGCCAGGATAGATGTGCTTGTATTTTATGTTTAGTGTTTTGAATGGGGGAGGGAAGGAGGGGAATATATGGTTTTTGTTTGTATGTATAAGCAATGTTTTTGTCTTGTGTTGATTTTAATTTGAAAAAAATTAATAAAATTTATTTAAAAAAAAAAAAGAAGAAGCCAGACAGCATGGCTACATGAAAAGCTTAGGGAAGGTGTGAAAACACACACATAAAGCTATAAAAAAGAGATGGACAGATAAACTACCAAAGAAAAGGGCATACAGATTGCCTGAAAGTGTAATGAATAAATGCTCGGAATGCATGGCGATTGGCTAAGAATGTTAAGAATAACAAGATACGTTCAAAATAAAATAGAAAAGAATCAACTAAAAGAATAAAATCCTAATATTGTTATAAAATAAAAGCTGAGCTAATCAACAGCTAATGCATCGTTACTTTCTCCAATTAGAGAGCAAGAGGCACAGTTGTGATAAACAGGATAAAAGTCAAAATTGAAACTTAAGATGGAAAGAAACATAATAATGGAGGATTTATTTTAAAGTTTAAATTTCACCGTCAAGAATTATATCCTTGGGCACTTTAAAAAATTATTGTTTGACTGAAGTTTTTAAAGAAATTCTGAAGAACAGATTGTCAAGAAAACCTTGGAAATGCCAGAGGACTAAATAGAGCAAAGTATTCCTTATATTGAAACAGAGGAGAAACTTGGATCTAGGGAACAACAGATCAGCCAATCCTATTGCGATACCCAAGATTTCAGAGAAAGCCGTAAAGTGATCAAGAACAACTTTTGCCAAATTATACCATTTTTGACAGATAACTGGGAATGCTTAAATATAAAATCTTTAACTGCAACAAGGCAGTTGGTAAAATTGCACACAATATTCTGATTACCATACTAGTCAATCATGGATTAGTTAAATGGCATCCCAATTAAGCAGATACATAGCTGGCATGAAAATAAAATTCAAAGAATGTTCATCAATTGTTTCTCATGAGACTTGAGTGAGATATTGAATGTATTAATACAAGATTAAATCCTAATATGTGTTGTTTCTTTAAAAAAACTTGGATAATAGACAGTTAATAAGGTTTCATAAAGTTGGTTACTAGACAGTTAATAAAGTTTTAGCATGAGGAGTTCTCATGACTGACAGATTCTTAACAATTTAAAAGATATCCCCAAAATTAGAGATGGTGGTTTGCTGGCTAAACATATATTTAAAGTGAAACTTCTTAATAAGAGAAAAATAGTTTGCACGATTTAGAAACTTAAGGGATGAGGAGAGCTCAATTTGATGTATAAATCATTTAAATATACAATGATACATGATATACTTTCCTATAAAGCTAAATTCTAGAATTCAGTTCAGAATGTAAAACTTTATATGGAATCTGAACACTGCTTCATTTGTTTCCTGAGGGTGAACGTTCTGAATTAATTGAAGATACACAGAATGCAAAGATTCAGTTTTAGCCGTGCCCTGTAATTTTTCAAAAACAGTCCCGTTTTGGAAAACTTGGATGATCCATCTACTACACTGTATTGCAATCACCCTGGAGAAGATTAAGCATAGAATTTACCTGCAAGCACTAACAGCATCACCCAAGAAAGCATCATTGTGGTGTCCGTCTTCCCAACCCTTCTGTCCCAGGTTCAGACACACCAGCACCTGAATTTAAAAGTTTGTGACAACGCGGAGGTGTGGTCCCCTACTTCACTTTGCCTTTGTTGTCATAAATCTTAAGGCAATGTCCTTCAAGGATCAATACCTGCAGTTTGCATGTATGCTCTATTTGTTTGCCAACAAGGATAGCATTGCAGTGATAACAGGTTTCCTTGACTTATAGAAAAGAATTGCCACATACTCAGTAAAAATATAGATTACTTCCTTTTGATCATAACCATTTCCCTGTGTTAATAAAGCTCTTCAGGTGTGCCTAAGATTGAAGAGGCCAAAGAACAAACCATAACTAATCAGTTTAAACGGCAGAATAGGCCTGCATAATCTGCTCATAGGGCAGCATTCAAAGGCCATCAGCAGTGTTGCCAAAAATATTTAAGGGTATTGAGTGGAAAATTATGATTTATTGTGTGTTTGACTCTTTTAAAAATATGAAACGTATTGTTATTTTAGAGTCTTGAAGCTGGTAATAAAGGAAAAGTAGAGACAGAAAACGAAATAATGTAAAAAAAAAAAAAACCCCACATAAAGAGGAGAATCTTAGCTCGTTTTCCCCTTTCATTGTCCCAAGCCACTAATAACTACTTAAGTACAGGTAGTCCTTGACTTACAACAGTTCATCTGGTGACCGTTCAAAATGTCAACGGCACTATAAAAAGTGACTTATGACCATTTTTCACAGTTACCACCTTTGCAGCATCTCCATGGTCACGTGATCGGAATTTGGATGCTTGGCGACTGGCCCATATTTATGATGGTTGCAGTGTCCCAAGGTCATGTGATTCCCCTTTTGCAACCTTCTGACAAGCAAAGTCAATGGGGGAATCCAGATACACTTAACAACCAGGCTACTAACTTTTTAACTGCAGTGATTCACTTAACAACTGTGGCAAGAAAAGTGGTAAAATGGGGCAAAGCTCACTTAACAAACCTCTCACTTAACAACAGATAGTTTGGGCTCAATGGTGGTCATTAGTCAAGGACTACCTGTACTTATACTTTTCTTGAAAATTGGACATTGTTGTTAATATTAAAGTGGTTCATATCAGGGGTGGGTTCTAAAATTTTTTACTACTGGTTCTATGGGTGTGGCTTATTTTGTGGGCATGGCTTGGTGGGGGGTAATGTGACTGGGTGGGTGTGGCCAACTTTTTTTTTTTTAACTTTTAAAAGCATTTTTTCTACAACCTTAAGAGGTTGCAGGAAAAAAGGCTTTTAGGAGCCTCTGACAATCAGGCAACTCAGCTGGGATCGCCAGAGGCTTTTAAAGGCATTTTTTTTTCTACAATCCCTTCGGCTGAAGAGGTTGCAGAAAAAATCCTTTCAGAAGCCTCTGACGATCCCAGCTGAGCCACGCGATCATCAAAGGCTTTTTTTAAAATACTTTTAAAAGCATTTTTTCGGCTGAAGAAGTTGTAGAAAAAATGCTTTAAAAAGTTTTTTAAAAAAGCCTCTGATGAGGTGGGTGGGGTAAGCGAGCGGCAACTGGGCCAGGGACTGGTTTGGGAGCATGGCCCGCGATGTTATTACCAGTTCTCTGAACTACTACAAATTTTTACTACCAGTTCTTGCGAACCGGTGGGAACTGGGATCAACCCACCACTGGTTCATATGATATGTTTTAATTAATCCTGTAGAACTTTTTATCAAAAAGTGTATTCCAAATGAATGAGTTGTGGTGGCACAACAGACTAACTCTGTCCACTGCCAAGAATGTGATCCTGACTGGCTCAAGGTTGTCTCAGCCTTCCATCCTTCTGAGATGGGTAAAATGAGGACCCAGACTGTTGGTGGCAATATATTGACTCTGTAAATTGCTTAGATATAGAACCGACAAAGAAATAAAGAGAGACTAGTATAGCTCTATTTCAAGCTATTTAGCTCATCAGCTAGCCATGGGATTCGAACCTGGGCTGCTTGCATATTAGGTAGATGTATTAACCTCTAAGCCACTTAATTTCTCCTCTGGTACAGCTGACAAAACAAAGAGCACCTGTGGCTTAGAGGTTAATACATTTACCTAATATGCAAGCAACCCCGGTTCAAATCCCAGAAAGTATGGCTAGTTGATGAGAGCTAAATAGCTTGAAATAGATCTGTACTAGTCTCCCTTTATTTCTTTGTTGGTAAATATAAATTTAACACAAAATAGTATGTCACGAAAGCGACTGCCTGCAAAGGCGCCTGGATTGGGGCTGAAAGGCGAGAGGGAAGCAGTATGTTCCTTCCCATATTTGGATAGACCAGGTTGCCCTGGTAGAAAAAAAACACTTAAATAATATTTACTTTCTATTTACTATGAACATGCCACTCAACAGCCTCACTTCAGTTCAAATAAATAAGAGTCAAGGGGGAGCCAACTTTATTTTTAAAAATGCAGGTATGTAGCAGGGGTGAAATCTAAAAATTTTTGCTACCGGTTCTGTGGGCGGGGCTTAATTAGTGGGCGGGGCTTGGTGGTAAGGTGACTGGGAGGGTGTGGCTTGTTGGTTAGGTGGGTGTGGCCAAGTCAATGTCACTTCTTTGCCCTTTTTTAGCCTACAAAACACAACACAATACAACTGGCTCACCCACAATATAAAAGCAGCTGTGCTAGACCCAAAATGGCTCCTGCAACAAGCAGGAACCTCATATAGCCCCCCAAAGCCCCAAAAAACAACTTTCACACTTTACACACACACAACACAACACAACACAACACAACAGGCTCACCCACAATGTAAAAGAAGCTGGGCTAGACCCAAAATAGGCCCTGCAACAAGCAGGAACCTCACACAGCCACAAAAAGCCCAAAAAACCAACTTTCACACTTTACACACACAAAATTCCACATACAGCTTTGTGAGATATTGTGTCTTTGTGTAGTTAGAGTGAAACACTATAGAAACACACTAAATCTCAGAAAGCTGCACAAATATTATTTTATTTTATTTTTATTTTTATATAAAAGCAGCTAAATTTAAAACTTCATAAACTTTAAATGGCTAAGTCTAAAAAAAGAACAACTAAAAAAAACCCCAATTAACTATTTTTTTATAGCTCCCAAAGGGGAAAATAACTTACCCAATAGAACAGGGGTCCCCAACCTTGGCAACTTTAAGACTTGTAGACTTCAACTCCCAGAATTCCTCAGCCAGCTTTGCTTTGCTGGCTGAAGAATTCTGGGAGTTGAAGTGCACAACTCCCTGCCTGCTTGATTGCAGGCAGGGAGATTCAGTTGCTTGCTAATTCAATGGATTGCAAGGATTACAGCAAGGCGTTGCGACCAGCAGCTAAGGTAAGCAAGCTAAGGTGGGGAAGGGGGAGGGATTTTTGCTACCGATTAGCAGATCGTCAGAGCCATTTAAAAGAAAAAATTTTTTTTCTTTTACACGGCTCTGGCGATCCAAGCTGAGTTTAATTTAATTTAATTTCCAATTTATATACCGCCCTTCTCCCTGAGGACTCAGGGCGGTGTACAGCCAAGATAAAAAACATAGAATACAAATATTAAAACATTTAAAAATATATATAGATTTGGGCCGAAAGTTAAGAATAACAAACTAATTAAAAAATTTAAAATTTAAAAATTTCTTCTAAGCCAACCCGGCTTGCTGGAAAAGATGGGTTTTCAGGGAACGACGGAAGGCATTGAGGTCATGGATTCTCCTTATCTCCGGGGGCAACTGATTCCAGAGAGTGGGAGCCCCCACAGAGAAGGCCCTCCCCCTGGGGGCCACCAGCCTACATTGTTTGGCTGATGGCACCCTGAGGAGGCCCTCTCTGTGGGAGCGCACGGGTCGATGGGAGGTCGTTGGTAGCAGCAGGCGGTCTCGGAGATAGCTAGGCCCTATGCCATGGAGCGCTTTAAAGGTGATAACCAACACCTTGAAGCGCACCCGGAAGACCACCGGGAGCCAGTGCAGCTCGCGCAGGAGGGGTGTTACATGGGAGCGCCATGTTGCTCCCATCACTACCCGCGCTGCTGCATTCTGGACCAGCTGGAGCCTCCGGGTGCTCTTCAAGGGGAGCCCCATGTAGAGAGCGTTGCAGTAGTCAAGGCGAGAGGTGACGAGGGCGTGAGTGACTGTGCACAAGGAATCCCGATCAAGAAAGGGCCGCAACTGGCGAATCAGGCGAACCTGATAAAAGGTCCCCCTGGTAACAGCCGTCAGATGTCTGGAGCTTGTATTTCCTCTTGCTCCCTTTTTGTTCATATTCTTGTGTACTCTTGATGCATTCCATGGTATATTAGCTTGCAAGGGATTTGTTGAAATTATTGTCATTTTCTCCTATTTGTTTTTCAGAAGCTTTAACTTATAAAAAGAAGGTGGGTGTGTTGTATATATATATATATATATTTGTATTTAAGAAAGGGAGTGTGCATGTCATATGATTCCTTTTTGTTTTGCAATAACGTCTTTAAGATGTAAATATTTTACTTAAGCAGAATAATCTTTCTTTCTTTCTTTCTTTCTTTCTTTCTTTCTTTCTTTCTTTCTTTTTCTTTCTTTCTTTCTTTCTTTCTTTCAACATTTGCAACGTTTGGACCTTCAACGCTCTGATTTCTGAGATTATAGTATGCTGATCAATTTGACATCAGAATCCTGGTTTAATTTTGAATACAGCATAGGGATCCCAGGATTTTTAATCAGGAGGAGGAGACAGGATTCTCCAAGACTTAATCATTCCCCATATCTCTGGAAATCTTGCAAGTGGATTCAAACACTTTTAAGAGACTGAAAAGTATCCCCTCCCCATGCACAGGTCACTGGGTTATTTCATCAAACCAAACATCTCACAGCCTCACCTTGTCCACTCCACACTGCAGAAGTGATGCTAGTGATACTGTATATCAAGCATATATCAATGATG
The DNA here is from genome assembly GCA_022577455.1 of Arizona elegans. Taxonomy (NCBI): domain Eukaryota; kingdom Metazoa; phylum Chordata; class Lepidosauria; order Squamata; family Colubridae; genus Arizona; species Arizona elegans. The sequence goes on along the minus strand of JAKOOJ010000005.1, from coordinate 62,022,977 downwards.
CTAGTGATATATCAAACTCATGGGTCCTATTCATGAGCTATATAACCAGTTGTTATGTTTACATATTAATTAAATGGAGGAACACTAAAGATATTTTGTGTAGTGAGTGCTCTTTCTAGTAGCAGACCTTTTTGGGTTACTGAAGATTTATATACACTCAATTTATCCCAGATTGGAGCAACGTATATGGTTAGAGCCGTGGTTTTGGCTGTCTGTGAAAACTTGCTCTCTCTCCAAGTCTTTTGAAAAGTTGATCTATGGTGTGGGACAGGAACTGTTTAGTAAAGCTGAAGAGCCCTTAGAGATTTACTACACAGATCCTCATACCTGACTATCATCTATTTGGAAGGTTTGTTTTGATCTAGAGTTTAGCATTGTTTCAAAACTCTACACTCAAACAAGCCTATAAAACAGCTTTTCTGCAGAGTGGAGGAACTGCTTGGTAAAGAAAAGAAGTTTTCAAATCTTTGACCTGCAGATAAGTACGGTAGTCCAGCATGCTTGAGGATAAATAAAGTTGGATAAATAAAGAGGACATGGACTACCTAGAACAGGGGTGTCAAACTCACGTCGTTATGGCAGCATCACGTGACATATCTGGATTTCTTCCCCCTTTGCTAAACCAGGTGTGGGCGTGGCCAGCACATGACACATTCGGTCCGCCGCCTGTGAGTTTGGCAGCCCTGACCTAGAAGAACAGTTACATCTCTCCCTTCTGCTCTCCTGCTTTAATGTGCAGCCATGCCCGTCCAATGACCAATTGTCTGGCAACATGGTTTGAAAACAGATTTATTGTTTTCTGAAAAAAGAATAAGGCACATTTAAAGCATGCAGCTGACAGATGATTGAATGAGGGGATACTACATCATAAGGTGGGAGAGTCAATTCATTCAAAACTCTCTGAAAGAGTCAACTCTCCCATTCACTATGTGATTTCCTGCCCTTGTCAAGTTGCAGTCCATCTCTGATCTTCCTGTCCCGTTACAAAAAAATAGGACCAGTGACATATGCCCTGGACCTGGTAGAGGATGTGGGCTCAGCACCAGGCCAAAGTGCCAATAGATTATGGGCTAATTCTACCCACAAACACAAAGTCACTGCTCACTATTGATCATCTAACTTTGCTGATGCTAGGTGGATTTGGGAAACTGACATGTAATTCTCTTCTTGAAACTCTTCCAGGAAGAGCGACTCTTCCTGGTCGCTCTCAAAGGGAAAACACAGGTCACCAAGATGTCACCAAGAAACATTTTCACAATGGAAAATGCAAATTAGAAAAGGCCCAGTAAAAGAAGGAATAGGTTAACAAGAGCAAAGAAAACTGGCCTTATCTAAAAAATCCTAGCTATTTGATAACTGTGGACAATGTGAAAACTGAAGTCCAGAGTCAAATAAAGAGAACTGTCACAGGCAATGGAGGGGAATCTATCTAAGGAGAACCATAGCAGATGAAACAGCTCAAAAGATGTTCCAGCCAGATGAAGGGAATATGGTGTTTTTAGGACTCCAAATTTGGCACCTAACTGATAAATGAGAAAAGCAACTTCATACAGAATTAAACCCAAAAAGGAATGGAAATCTTGGCAGTCAATGAGAGTAAACAAATGATCCCCTTCCTTTCTGTTGCATAAATTTGAGGATCAGACTCAATAAATGATCAGGAACAAAGTATTCAAAACAGAGTACTATTTATTTACAGTAGGCATTCTATATTCTCTGAATGATTGCAGATAGAAGCGAGTAGGAGGTGCGTACATCCCCTTTTTATAACAATAAGGCGGAGTTATAGGTAGGAGTGGTTAAATATGAATACATTAAGAAAGGAAGGGTGGATTAATCCCTGATGTTCTATGAACATATATTATCTCCATTTGAGAATAAGGCATTTACTCGTGACAAATCCCCCTCTAAATGCCGATTCGACATACAACAGTAATTACACCCAGATTCAGAACAATATAAAACTTGTAGTTTTGAAGTTAAATATTTGTGTTGTTTTGATTGCAAAGGCTTAGTCAGTATGTCAGCTATTTGTTCTGAGGTTTCGCAATGAATAGCTTTAATGAATCCATCTTGAGATAATTGTCTTACATGTTTGAATTTAATATCTATATGTCTAGATCTTTGACCAATAGCATCAGACCTAGATATCTCTATAGCAGCTTTGTTATCTTCATGTATAATAAAAGGTAATGAAGGGCTCTTCCAGACATCTGATAACAAATCATTAAACCATACAAGATTATTAGAGGCTTTAGACAAACAAACATATTCTGCCTCAGTAGTTGATGTGGCTACTAGATCTTGTTTCCCAGTATACCAGTAGACTGGACAATTGTTAAGAAAAAATACATAGCCTGAAGTGCTTTTTCTGCACTTAGTGTCACCTGCTCAATCTGCATCAGCGTAACAAGTGAGAATGGGTTCATTAACATTGTTGGGGTCCAACAGTAGACAGAAGTCTAAGCTGTGCTTCAGATATCTTAGTATTCGTTTAATGGCTTCCCAATGATACATTAAGGGTTTACTAACGTATCTAGATAATAAATTAAGGGGTAGAGCAATATCAGGTCTAGTCCAATTAGATATATACAAAAGGGAACCAATAACTGATCTGTAAAGTGTATTATCTTTAAATTCAGGGGATGACTCATTCAAGTTTCTTAAAAAATCAACTTGCATTGGAGTATCACAAGGCTTTGCATCATTTAAATTACATTTATTCAGGAGTTCTATAATTTTATCTTTTTGAGATAATTTAAATTCCTTTTTTGTCTTACTGATTTGAACTCCAAGATATTTATTTACTTTTCCTAGTGATTTCAAAGAAAAATGTTCATTCAGTTTCGTTACAAATGTATCTCTTTTCTCTTTATGTTTACCAATATATAAAATGTCATCCACATAAATTAACACAAATTCTAGTGAATCACCATCCTTTCTGACAAAGAAACAATTGTCTGCAGTTGTAGCATTGAAATTCATAGTTTTGAGTACATTGACCAAACATTCATACCAACGTTTGCCGGATTGTTTTAGTCCGTACAAATTTTTGTTCAATAACCAAGTTTCATTCCTATTTGTATATTGACTATGAGGGGCTCTTACATATATCTCTTTATCAAGCTTTGCGTGTAAGTATGCAGTTTGTATGTCATATTGAAAGACATCAAGATTAAGTGCGGAGGCTATAACTAAAGCTGTTTTAACACTTTCAGTCCTTACAGTGGGAGAATATGTATCTGTATAATCCTCAGGATACTTTTGAGCATAACCCTGTGCAACTAATCTAGCTTTATATAATGTGTTGCCTTCTTCCATATTTTTAATTTTGAATATCCACCTGGTGCCTATAATTGTTTTGTCCTTTGGTGCAGGTGTTGGTATGAATACATTTAATTCTCGTAAACTGTCCATTTCTTTGGCCATAGCTAATTCCCATTTTTTTCTTTCTTCAATGGGAAGTTTTAATACTTCCTCGTATGTGTTGGGTGTTGATGCTTCATTATTTATATACATTACGTAGTCCTTATATTTGCTTGGTACTTGATTTCTGTTACTCCTAATTGTTTTTTCTGGTTTACTATTGTTATCGTGTAAATATCTTGCTTCCTTTTTAGTTAATGAATCTGTTTTTATTCTGGGGTGATTATGCTCTTCCTTTTCTGTCCTATCTTGGTTTTTAATGTCTGTCTTTGTGATGGGAAATATTTCATTAAGATGTATCTTAGACCAATTGGCCTGTTCATGAAATACAGCTGTTCTAGAAACTATGAATTTGTTATTATTATCAATAAATCTGTATCCTTTTGTACCTGTTTCATATTCCATGAATCTAAGTCTTCTGGATACGTTATCTCCTTTACATCTGAATTGTTTTGGTATGTGTACATCCGCTGTAACTCCAAATATGTGCATGTGGGTTATTTTAGGTTTTTTATCATACATTAATTCATATGGTGTTTTGTTTATGACACTAGACCAGGTTCTGTTTAGAGTATAATTGGAATATAATAAGGCTTCTGACCAGAATTGTTTTCCTAAGCTAGCATCTTCTAATGTACATCTAATCATGGTTTGTAGTGTTGAGTTTTTTTGTTCTGCCACTCCATTTTGGAATGCAGAAAATGGGCTAGATGTAAAGTGTAACATTCCTTTGTCTTTTAGCCATTGGGAGAATTCTTTTGACATGAATTCAGATCCCCTGTCTGTCATGATTTGTTTTATTTTAATATTGTGTTGTGTTTCTACACATTTGTAAAATTCTTTAAATCTTTGAAATGTTTCATCTTTGTGTTTTAAAGTATAGACAAATCCATAACGACTATAGTCGTCTACAATAGTAAGAAAATACCGTTTTTTATATGTGATTGATGGGGTTAATGGGCCAACTAGGTCCATATGTACCAGGTCAAAAGTATGATTAGATGATCTTGTTGCCTTTTTTGGTCTGGGGTTAGTTCTGAGTTTTGAGGATTTACATACTGAACATTCCAAATAATTTTTACAATTTTTTATTTTAACACCTTCAGCATGTTCAATCATTTTCTGTATTACGGGAAAGCTAGCATGTCCTAATTTTCTATGTAATATATGTGCACATTCATCATGAATTGGTTTTCCAATTGTTGGTTTTTTGTTATTGAGTGTATCACCAATAGATGTATTTTCGTGATTATGATTTGTTTCATGTTCCTCATTGTCACTATTACCGATGTTTTCATTCTCTATGTTGATGTCATTTTCCATGTTTGAATCAATGTTGTGTAGCCATTTTTCTTCTGTAATTAAATATAGTAGGCCTCCTTTGATAATCACATTACCTAAATTTGTTTTGTTTTTCTCTAGAGTTGCTTTTCCCTTTGAGAACACTATATTTATGTCAGAGTCCCTGCTTAGCTTTATTACACTAAGTATGTTATGAGGTATTTCGGGTATTAATAATACCCCCTCTATTTTCCCTAGACCGGGTAAATTTACACTTCCTTTCCCAATAACTTGGACTTCTTCTTGATTGGCTACCTTGATTACAAATTTATCTTCTATGAAGGAAGATAGTATTTTCTTGTTGTGTGATTAGTTGCCCCAGAATCAATGAGCCAAGCATTATCTTTTGAATTTTGTTTGTTGGTTATGGTATGTTTATCTAATCCGTTTAATGATCCAGACTTCCTATCTCTTGAGTTATCTCTGCCCCCTCTATGTTCTCTAAAATTTGGTGAGCGTCTATACCTGTATCTATCAATAGATGATTGTCTGTTGTGATATCTGTTTCTATAGTCTTGTTTTTGTCTTTCTCTAATAAACTTAGGACAATCTCTTCTACAATGTTCTTTGGATCCACAATTATAACATTCAATTGATTCTCTATGTTTTTCTTGAAATACTACTCTCTTAGTCTGTCTATGTTCCATGTATGTACTTCTGCGGCTTCTTCTTAAATTATCCTCAGCTATTAGTCTATTAGTTCTCTCTATTAGTCCATAAGTTCTCTATGGATAGGTATCCCAAATTAATTGTGTCTAAATGTGATATGTAGTTATCCCATGATGAGTCTAATGAGTTAATGATAACACTTTTCATTGTTTGGTCTGATATTATTTCCCCCCTTAAATGAAGTTCTGCTCTGATTTTGTTTAGTGATATTAAATGTTCACTTACAGTAGTCCCAGGTTTTATCCTGGCTGAGAAGAAATCTTTAGACATTCTCGTTGTAGTTGCTACACTTACACTATGAAACAATTTAAACATGCAATGAATTATTTCTGAGACAGTCAGATTATGCTTAATACTATGATACATAGCAGGAGATATACTAGATATTAATAAGTAGAATGCTCTGTGATGCAGGCAGTCCAATTTTAGAGTCCAAAGTTTTTTGGGAGGGTTAGTTATAAAAAATAATAAATTCTCTTTTAGGAAAACAACCTGAAGTTGTTGACACCATTCTTGTAAATTAATACCGTCTATTCTCAATTTTGGGAAATCATTAGGCAAGTTCTCAATATTATTCGTTGCATTAGTTTTAGTTTCAGTTTTAGTTTTATTTGATTTGTATACCGCCCTACTCCCGAAGGACTCAGGGCGGTGAACAGCCAACAATAAAATACATAGATACACAAAATTTAAAAACCCAATAAAATCAAATTAAATTATTTGGCCCAGACAAATTAAAACACCCCGATAATTTAAAAACAGATTAAAATTTAAATATTTAAAAAGGGAAGAGATTAGGCCAAGCCCGCTTGATGGAATAAAAAGGTCTTCACGGCACGGCGGAAGGAGCGCAGATCCGGGATCCTCCGTATCTCCGGGGCTCATTCCAGATAGTAGGTGCCCCCACAGAGAAGGCTCTCCCCCTAGGGGCCGCCAGTCGACACTGTTTGGTTGACGGCACCCGGAGGAGTCTCTCTCTATGAGAGCGTACTGGCCGGTGGGAGGCTATTGGTGGTAGTAGGCGGTCCCGTAGATAACCAGGTCCTAAGCCATGGAGCGCTTTAAAGGTGGTAACCAAAACCTTGAAGCGCACCCGGAAGACCACCGGGAGCCAGTGCAGCTCGCGCAGGAGAGGTGTTACATGGGAGCGCCATGTCGCTCCCATTACCACCTGCGCGGCCGCACTCTGCGCCAGTTGGAGCCTCCGGGTGCTCCTCAAGGGGAGCCCCATGTAGAGACCATTACAATAGTCCAGGCGGGAGGTGACGAGGGCATGAGTGACTGTGCATAACGAGTCCCGATCCAGAAAGGGATGCAACTGGCGAATCAGGCGAACCTGATAAAAAATCCTCCCGGTCACGGCCGTCAAATGCTCTTCTAAAGACAGCCGTGAGTCCAGGAGGACGCCCAAGTTGCGAGCCCTCTCCGTGGGGGCCAATGATTCGCCCCCAATAGTCAGTGATGGCGTCAACTGACTATATTGGGATGTCGGAAACCACAGCCACTCGGTCTTGGATGGGTTGAGCCTGAGCCTGTTCCTCCCCATTCAGATCCGTACGGCCTCCAGGCACCGGGACATCACTTCAAGGGCATCGTTGGGGTGATCCGGGATGGAGATGTACAGCTGAGTATCATCAGCGTACTGATGGTACTCCACCCCGAAACCACGGATGATCTCGCCCAGCAGCTTCACATAAATGTTGAACAGGAGAGGCGAGAGGACCGACCCTTGCGGCACCCCACATATGAGGGGCCTCGGGGTCGACCTCTGTCCCCCTGCCAACACAGACTGCAACCGGTCAGAGAGAAAGGAGGAGAACCACCGCAACACAGTGCCTCCCACCCCTAACTCTTCCAACCGGTGCAGCATGATACCATGGTCGATGGTATCAAAAGCCGCTGAGAGATCTAACAGGACCAGGACAGAGGAGCACCCTCTGTCCCGAGCCCTCCAGAGATCATCAACCAACGCGACCAATGCCGTTTCCGTGCTGTACCCAGGCCTGAAGCCCGACTGGAACGGATCCAGATATGTCGTTTCATCCAGGTGCTGGGGGAGCTGTTGTGCGACCACACTCTCAACAACCTTCGCCACAAAACAAAGGTTGGAGACCGGACGATAATTTACCAACATTGCCGGGTCCAGGGAAGGCTTCTTGAGGAGAGGCCTCACCACCGCCTCTTTCAAGGCGGCAGGAAAGACACCCTCACCCAGCGAAGCATTTATAATCCCCTGGAACCAGCCTCGTGTCACCTCCCGAGAAGCCAGCACTAACCAGGAGGGACATGGGTCCAATAAACAAGTGGTCGCGTTCAGTCTACCCAGAATCCTGTCCACGTCCTCAGGGGTCACAGGATCAAACTCATCCCAGATAACATTCTCAAGACCTGCCCCAGTCCCTCCCCCTGAGACTACCCAGTCGGAGTCCAGATCTTCTTACATTACTTGCATTACTTACAACTGGAGGCTGTCCATGATCTTGTAAATGTTGAAAGTTGCAGAATGGTGTAGGAATGCTTGCAATCAGTCTGAACGGTTCTCTCTGTTCTTCATGGCCTCTGTAGTTGTTTGCGTGTGTTTGCGCATGCGTGTTGTTCATTTCGTCCCTGAAGCTGTCGGGAGAGGTTCTCGCCGCTGTGGCTCTTTCGTAGCGCTCTTCCTCTGATGACTCGGTCTCCGGTTCAACTTTGGGTGTCCAGGCGACGATTGGTGCTTGCTTCCTTTCACCGAAGTTGTCCTGGTTGAGATCTCTGGCACTTGGAATCATCTGCGGCGTTGGCAAGTATTTGCAAGGTTCTCTGGGTTCAGGAGTTGGCGTTCTTGCCGTCCGGGTAGAAGCGGGTGGATTCTGAGATGTTTGCTTGCTTGCTTGCCTTTTCTTTATTTTCTTTTATTTTTTTTTTATTGAAAAAGTTTTCAAATACAAGTTTTTCCCCCTTTTTCCCCCCCCTCTTCCCTAACCCACACTTTCCACCCAACCCCCCCTGTGACTTCTTCACAACAATAGGCTATTTCATAACTAGTTACATACATAATATCTTTCCTTTCCCTTAATCCCTTCTCAAAATACTGACCCTTAACATGTTAAGCTTATTGAGTATTATTACAATTTAACCTTTAGTCTTTTATATATATTAATATAACATTTTAAATCGACCTTCTCCCTGCATCCAAATTTAACATTTATTCAATTCTGTCCAATTCCTCCACTCCTCTAAATATATGACTTAAAATCATACAGTACAATACAATTCTAGATATAATCCACTACCCACTTTACTAAAATATACACATATCTATATATGCATCCCATTTTATAAAAAGAAGAAGAAAAAAAAAGAGAGAGAAAAAAATATATCTTCTTCCACTGAATTATTAAGTCCTCCACTCCCCTAAATATATGACTTAAGAATCCTTTTTCTTAGACTAATCAATCAGTAAGCTAACCTATTTCAACCCTTCAATTCCTACAAAATCATGCAGTACAATTCTAGATATAATTTTTCTTTTTCTTTTCCGGGTTGAATTTCCATCCTCGTTTCTTGCCTACCAATTGTGTGTCTGCTAGTTGATTTTCATTCTGCTTTATGTAATGTTCTTGTTGGGTTAGTTTTATCATCTCATCTTTCTTCTCTGTCACTTGTATATCAACTGATTGATTTGCGCACTTGTCTGTGACTTGATGGTTCATCACATTGGAGTCGGATGACACTGCTCTGTTATTTATAGACAGTCCAGCTGGGGTATCCAGGGAGTCCAAAGACAATTTATCCATCACAACCTCTGTAATTTGATGTTTTCCTTTTGTTTCCAACTCCTTTTGCTTATCCTGTATTATGCCTAAAGGTGTTAAATTCATTTTTAAAATTTTTTGATAAAAATCTTCCGCTTTTTCAACAGTATGCAATTGATATCTTATTCCTTGATATCTCAATATTAGGCCAACTGGGGTGTCCCACCTGAATAGGATATTTCTTTTTTTTAATTCAGTCACTAGAAAGCCAAATTTCTTCCTCTCCATTAACATCTTGGGCGGGAGCTCCTTAAAAATCCAAATCTTTCTTCCATGAAATTGCAAGGTAGAATTAAAAGAGTTCTGCACAATATTATTCCTAATTTCTTTATCTGTAAAATAGATCACCACATCTCTAGGCAATTGCCTTTGCTTTGCCAACCAGGAGTTTATTCTGTAAATTCTATCAATCCTGCAATACACTTCATCAGGTTGAACCTTTAAGATCCCAGCCAGAATTTCAGAAGATATTTTCCTTAAATCATCTCTATTATTTTCCTGCAAACCTCTCAGTCTAATTGCATATTCTGTAAAATTATATTGAATCATTAAAACTTCTCTTTCAATCCTCTGTTGTACATTTTCTTCATTACCAATCTTTTGGTCAGTCTCCATTTTAGATTTGTCTTCCGAGCTATTATCCTGAGTGTTTATCAAATCCTTTTTAATTTTTTGAGTCATGTCATCCAAATTCTCCTCAATTTCCTTCATTTTAGACTCTAATAATTTAGTCTTTGCATCCACCCGAATCAGAAAGCCTGATAAACCATTAGTAGCTTTTAAAATCTTTTGATTCAAAAAGTCAAACTTTGATTTCACCAATTCACCAATTTCTTTAATTTCCTGCTTAAATTTTTCAAGTTGCTGGTTCACAATCTCATCCCTTCTTACAATCTCTTCAAGGATAAATTCTAATATATTAAAATCGGGTTTCTGACGCTGGAGAGTTGAAATTTGTTGGCGTAATTTCTTGAGAGGGGAAGTTCCCCCCCCCCCATTTGTCCAGCTGTATAAGTCCCGATGCCATTTCCCACACAGACAAGATTTAGCAAAAAAGAGAGAATAGAAAACGAAAGGACTTTCCCTTAGAAAGAGAAAAAAAAACTTCTTTTCAATCAACAGCACAGGAGCGAGGTTTTATCTACAAATGTAGCCAGTGATATTTATTCCGCTACATTGTAGTAAGGAGAAATGGAAGGACTTTCCCTTTTAGCCCTTCTCCAGCCACAGCAGACGCCATTTTAAAAGGTTCTTTTTCCCTCTTTTCCTCTCCTCTTTTCTCTTAAATAGATTTTGGAAGGGTGAAATACTTGCAGTTCAGTATTAAGGGTCCAGCTCGTCATTTCTTTAATTATTCTGTTGAATTCGCAGGCTTGCTCTTGACGCCTGGCTCTGCATAGGCAGAGGTCTCCCAAAGCCCGGAGCAGCGGCAGGGGATATGGGGCTTCTCATCCGCTCCGTCCCAAAAGTAAAAAAAAAACTTTTGGGACACTGCGGAGAGTTCTACCCACCCCTGCCGGCTCTATCTCCGTTTCCTCTTGGGAACGGAGTTTTTTCGAGCCGCCATCCGCTGTAACGGCGGCTCTATACAGGCAAAGGAAGCTGACGATCCCAAAGGAACGTCTGGCGGCGGCCAGCAGCAAACCGGAAGCCGCCTTTTCTTTATTTTTTGATCGGCAGCTTTCGTTGATTTATTTGTTATTTTCAGATTTGGGCCAAAGGTTGCAAAAAGCGTTTTCATGGCTGATTCTATTTGCAGCTCGATTGAAGTTTCTTCAATGTCTGTATCAAATTCTTCTGAAGAGTAGAATTTTTCTTTTTTACTTTTCACACTGTGCAGGGCTTTTCACGCTAGACATTTTGAATTCTGTTTTCTGATTGGCTCTGCTTCGCTCATCTTAGTGGTTTGTTTAAACCAAGATGGCTGCCATTCAAAATTTTGCGCGGGACCATTAGTCTTTCTCTTTGTTATATTTTCATCTACAGGCAATTCGCTCACCGTTTTGAGGTCTTTAGATTCAGTTGCTACGATGTGATTTTTTCTCGCTGCTCCGCTGACTTTTATGATGTCTTGGAGGTTCGCGATGAGGTTTTTGTCATCTTTTTGGCTTTTCAGCAGTCTCAGTATCTCTGATCTGAGATTGTTGTTTTCTATTTCGTTCTCTTCTTGGTCATCAGATTCATCGATTACCTCTTCGTTGTCTGTAGTGCAGTCTTCAGATTCTTTTGTTATTATAGTTGTAGATTCATTGATCATTTCTTGATCTGTTTCCATTTCTTTATTATGTGCCCTGGTGTTGGGTCTTTCTCTTTTGTTTCTGGAGTTTTCTTTCTTAGGCATGTCTATTTTTATTGAGTCAGTTAACCATCCTCTGCTACCATATTGTTGCATAAATTTGAGGATCAGACTCAATAAATGATCAGGAACAAAGTATTCAAAACAGAGTACTATTTATTTACAGTAGGCATTCTATATTCTCTGAATGATTGCAGATAGAAGCGAGTAGGAAGTGCGTACATCCCCTTTTTATAACAATAAGGCGGAGTTATAGGTAGGAGTGGTTACATATGAATACATTAAGAAAGGAAGGGTGGATTAACCCCTGATGTTCTATGAACATATATTATCTCCATTTGAGAATAAGGCATTTACTCGTGACACTTTCTTTGGAGGAATACAGGAAAAGTGTTTATTTCAGTGTTTTCTTCTGACAATTTTTAGCATACATTTTAACATGTCAGCTCTACTACTAAAGAGAATAAATCAGTGGTGTCTGGAAGCTAAGGTTGGCTGAGAGGTATTGGAGGCCAAGGCTCTTTCTGCCTATTATCTTAAATCAAAATATATCTTCTTCAAATTTCAAATCTCCAATTCAAGTCAGTTGGGTCCAGTTTGTGCAGACATAATAAAGTGCAATGTAAACAGTATCAAACAGGCTTGCAAATAAATTAGCTAAATATAGGTGATTTTTCTTGGTTCTTGTCACAATAATCAAAATGGGGAAGGTTGTTATATGCTTAAAATTACAGGCTCAAGATTAGACATTTTCAATTAGCAGTTAAAAATAAAAGCTTAAGTATCTGGAGATGCTAGTTTTCCTGGATCTTCTAATACTTTTGATTGTGGATCAATTCTCAGATTTAGAACTGGAGATTGGTGATACCATGGCTCACCTCCTCACTGGAAGACTAATGAATGTTAGAGACTAGTGTCCAGTTCTACAATATTTAGCAGGATTTTGTGTTTCTATATACAATCCTGTATAGATTTAGGGGTCACTAATGTTCTAATCATTATTGGTCTATTTTTTTAAACAACTTCTGCAATAATTTCTACAACAATAATCTTAAGAGCATTGTTCCAATGTTCTCTGGAGGCAATTACACATGAAATCTTTTTCAGATTAACAGAGTTGGCAGGGACTTTGTAGGTCATCTAGTCCAAACTCCCACCCAAGCCAGAGACCCTACACCATTTCTGACAGACCGCAGTCCAGTCTCTTCTTGAAAGCTTCCAATGATAAAGCTCCCACAACTTCTGAAGGCAAGCTGTTCCATTGGTTGATTGCTCTCACTGTTAGAAAATTTCACTTTATTTCCAGGTTGAATCCCTCCTTGTTCCATTTCCATCCATTATTCCTTGTCTGGCTTTCAGGGGCTTTGGAAAATAGCTTGCCCCCCTCCTTCTGTGGCAGCTCCTTAAATATCAGAACATTGCCATCATGTCTCCCCGGTCTTCACTAGACAAGCCATGCCCAGTTCCTGCAACTGTTTATTGTATGTTTTAGCCTCTAGTTCCCTAATCATTTTGATTGCTCTTGTATCTGTTATGTCTCATAAATTGATAAGAAAATCAATTAAAATCCTCAACTTTGAACAAGTTAGTCACACATTAAAAGTCTTTTATAAATAAGCAAATGCAAGCAAATGCTGAGATAAAAGACCTTTCACATTCATTGTGCAAAATGGGACAAAGTTTAAGGTCACATTTTTGTTAGAGTCAGTTTCTTGTGTTTCCTTAAAGCCTCTCTGCATATATTATTCTTCTGTGATGCATCGCTTTCAACAGAATGAGCATATGATTATACATCCAAAAAATGCACATTAGCCTGCGTGAACTGGCAATTGAAGAGGTCTGTCTATATTTCCATATGTTGGTAACTTGACAGCTACAAAATATATATTAAGAATTTGAACAGAGATATTCTTTGAAGGGAATTCTTTCACAGATATTCTAAATAAATAATAAGTAATAAATAAATAAGACCACATTTGGAATATTGTATCCAGTTTTGGTCACCATGTTATAAAAAATGATGTTGACACTCTAGAAAAAGGTGTAGTGGGCTAGAAGCTAAAACATATGAAGAAAGGTTGCAGGAATTGGGTATGTCTATTTTAATTAAAAAAAGGACTAAGGGTAACATGATAGCAGTGCTCCAATATCTAAGGGGCTGCCCCAAAGAAGAGGGGGTCCACCTGTTCTCCAAACCACTGGTGGTCTGCGAGAAAATTTTGATGGTCCGCGGCACATCCGGGTGGAGGAGCTGTTCCAGGATGAGCAATTGCCAGTCCTGTGACTAGAGCTCTGGAATATGGGACTGGCCAGGCATGGTGGGGCAGTAAATCTCCGCTGTAGAGGGAGGTTCGTGCAACTTGCAACTTTGCAGCACATCTCTCGCCGGCCGGAATGAGGTAATGGTGCAAGGGGGGAAGGTGGCGGTTCAGGTGGGCTGAAGCAATGGGTGACAGCAACCCCGGGCTGTTTCTTCCCCCTGCTGTAGCTTCCTGTAGGCTGAACCCACCAGTGGCTGTCCCTGCCCCTTGCCCTCCTGTCCCAGTCAGTCCTCGCCTGGCAAGGGAAGAGTGGGGGATGGAGATTCGCTCCATATTCCAGAGCGGGAGTGAAGCTTCATCTCTTGCTGGATCTCGCGGCCATTTCTTTCGGCCCTTGTTGGTGCTCCGCACACCTTGGTCTCTCAGGGAGATGTTTGACTTCCTCTCAGCCCCAAGAAAGTGGCTGGCCCATGAGATGAGAGAGAGAAAGAGAATCAGAGAGAATCAGAGAGAGAATGGGAGAGAAAGAATGAGAGAGAGACAGAAAGAATGTGACAGAGAGGGAATCAGAGAGCGAATGAGAGAGAATGAGTGGGAGAGAGAGGGGGGAGGGAGGGAGGGAGAGAGAGAGAGAGAGAGAGAAGATGGAGAGTGCCTGAAGGACCCCATCCCGTCACTAGCAGTCCAGGAGCTTCAGCAAGCGGCGCACTGGATTCGTATTAGTGGTCCGCAGGATTTAAAATTATGAACTTGGTGGTTCCTGAAGTCCAAAAGGTTGGGGACCCCTGCTCCAAAGCACCTGAGGTAGGACAAGAAGCAATGGATGGAAACTAATCAAGGAGAGAAGCAACCTAGATCTAAGGAGAAATTTCCTAACAGTTAGATCAATTAATCAGTGGAATGACTTGCCTCCAGAAGTTGTGGGTGCTCCAATACTGGAAGTTTTTAAGAAGAGACTGGACAACCATTTGTCTGAAATGGTATAGGTCTCCTGCTTGAGTACGGTGTTAGACTAGAAGACCTACAAGTTCCCTTTCAACACAGTTGTTCTGTTATTCTGTTATTCTATTGTCCTGTTAAATAAGAGAGTTTCAAACATTATAGCACCACCCCACCCATTGAAAATGATAGATAAATTTATTTGACCGCCACAGATAAATCTAATTATTTTATTGGAGACAGAATTGGGCAAAAAGTAAACATACCACTCTGATTCAAGTTTGATGAACGTTTCAAATCTGGGATAGGTAGCTGGTTTTTGCGTCTTTCACAAGCAAAAAGAAGAATAAAGACAACAGCAAAATGTGTCTGTATTTCCACTCTGCCCATGTACTCCGGGTCAGCTTGGAAAAATTGTGAGCCCCCTCACCTTTCATGACAAAAAAAAAATCCCAGAAATCCTGACCCACAGTTTGAGAAACTCCAACTTTGATCATCAATCAAAATTTTACACTCTTGTACCACCTATAAAAAAAAATCTACTAATAGAGGATAATCATATTATGTATTTTATAACAGTGATAACCATGTCAACTCACTAAACTGATCTAAAATTAAGGGTGTCTAGCATTTCCCAAATGTTAACATATCAATGTAGAGAAACAATAGTAATTTCAAGGAATTAAAATGCAGCATTCAAAACAGAGTGAGCAGAGCATGGCTCTGTCTAATTCCAACTCACCCACCTAAAATATGCATGTTTTATTTGTCTAAAAATGCAGGAAGATGGGGTTTCCCTTAATATGGGTACTACAACAGAAGAGGTCAAGTAAAGAAAACTACCAAGTAAAAATAATCACATTTCCTTCTCCTCAAGGTGAATTTTTACCTATCTTATCTAAAGGTGAGACTAGTAAGCAGATTTTATGAGTGCAGGAAAGGAGGGACTTGCTTGTTATACATTTATGGTTAGTCTAATTTTAAAACTCAAGGATAGTCTAAATGCATCAACAGGCTGCAATCAGATCACCATTCTTCCGCCTAGCTAAAAATAGCATTCTCTGGGCAGACATTTAGAAAAGTGCTATGTCCTATAATTGTATAATGGTACAGTAAGAGTCCTATATTGTATTGCTAGTTCCAAATTGAAACTATGTTATCAAGGATGGTATTCACTTACCTTCCCTACCAGTTCGTAAATGTGAGCGCATGCTCCACCTCTGCACATGCACCGGGCCTTCCGTACATGCAGAGCATCAAAACATGGGACATGATGACGTCTGGGGGGGGGGGGGAGCCTCCTGCAGCCGCCGCTACTGGTTTGCCCGAACCGAATATAACCGGCTGAATACCACCACTGTATGTTATGTTTCAGAACTAATAAGGACTGACATATTTTTCCAAATTTTGTGGGTATACCTGGCTCCAGAATTTTCTTTTAAAAAGGGGACCATCTCAAAGAATTATAGTTAATATATTAATATATATTCTATATATTAAAATTATATAGAAATATAATTTAATAACACTACCAAAAGCACTTAGACATACCATGTTTCCCTGAAAAAAAGACTGGGTCTTATTTGTTTTCAGCCACAGCCATAAGGTGAGCTGTGGAACAGAGGGCCCTCAGCTGCAAGGTTGCCTGGTTGCCTGGGGCTAGCAAGAGTGTGCTGGAAACATCTCCAGGCACCCAGAGAGACAGAACTCCCGGCCATCACTGGACTGGCCCCGCCACCTCCTGCACCTGAAATGAAGATAAGCCACACTTGAAAAGTCAGTGTCCCCCTAAACAGCATGTGCTCTGAATTTGTTGGCGATGTCCATTTTTCTGTCCAAATTCATGGAGGCCTAACTCTAACCTTAAGTGGACTTTCCCACCAATGGGATTTTTCCAGGTATTTTAACAGGCAATGAGGATAAGCCGGTATCGAAAAGTCAATGCCCTCTTAAACATACCCATATGCTCAAAATTCATTGGTGATGTCAATTATCTGCATTTCCTGGTAAAAATACATGGAAAAATCCTGAAAATCCACTTAGGGTTAGGGTTAGCTCACTATAAATTCGGAGAGCAAAATGCACATTACCAATGGATTTGGAGAGCTTGGTTATGTTTAGGACGATGCTAACTATTTGAGCCTGCCTTATCTAGGTTTCATGGTAAAATACGTAGAAAAAACCCATTGTGGGAAATTCCAGTTAGGGTTTAGGTTAGGACAGCAAAATGCACATTACCAATGCAGTCAGAATGCCTGGGTATATTTACAGTTAGGATTAGTGTTAGGGATAGGGATGGGTTAGGATAGGGTGAGGGTGAGGGTGAGGTTTAGGGTGAGGTTAGTGTTAATGTTAGTGCTAGGTCATCATTAATCCTATTGCTGGATATTCCATTTAGGGTTAGGGTTAGCTCGATATAAATTTGGAGAGCAAAATAGACATTACCAATGTATTCCGAGACCTTGGTTATTCTCAGTAGGGTGCTCACTGTTTGAGCCTGCCTTATCT
Source organism: Arizona elegans (assembly GCA_022577455.1). NCBI lineage: Eukaryota > Metazoa > Chordata > Lepidosauria > Squamata > Colubridae > Arizona > Arizona elegans. The sequence goes on along the minus strand of JAKOOJ010000005.1, from coordinate 62,005,743 downwards.
AGGTTTCTTGGTAAAATACATGGGAAAATCCAGCTGGGGGAAATTCTACTTAGGGTTAGAGTTATGGGTTAGATCAAGGTTAGGGTTAGCTAATCATAAATTCAGAGAGCAAATATACATTACCCATTGGTTATTTTTAGGTGGGTGCTCACTGTTTGAGCCTACCTTATCTAGGTTTCCTGATAAAATGCATGGGAAAATCCCACTGCAGGAAATTCTAGTTAGAGTTTGGTCACCATGAATTTGAAGATCAAATTAGACATTACCAATGCAGTCAGAGTGCCTAGGTATGCTTAGTGTTAGTGTTAGGGGTAGGAATAGGGATGGGTTAGGTTATGGTTATGGTTATGGTTATGGTTATGGTTATTGGTTATGGTTATGGTTAGGGTTAAGATTAGGGGTAGGGGTAGGAGTAGGAGTAGGAGTAGGGGTAAGGGTAGGGCAGTGGTGGGTTTCAAAAATTTTTACTACCGGTTCTGTGGATATGGCTTGGTGGGCGTGGCATGCCTTGGTGGGCATGATGGACATGGCAGGGGAAGGATACTGTAAAATTTCCATTCCCTTCCCAATCCAGGGGACGGTTACTGCAAAATCCCCATTTCCGCCAGATCAGCTGGGACTTGGAAGGCAGAGAATAGATTGGGGGGGGGGGGGCAGTCAGAATTTTTACTACTGGTTCTCCAGAACTGGTCAGAACCTGCTGAAACCCATCTCTGGAGTAGGGGTAAAGGTAAAGTTTCGCACATATGTGCTAGTCATTCCTGACTCTAGGGGGCAGTGCTCACCTCCGTTTCAAAGCCAAAGAGCCACACTGTTCAAAGACGTCTCCGTGGTCATGTGACCGGCATGAGTGAACGCCAAAGATAACACTGTTATCTTCCCACCAAAGGTGGTCCCTATTTTTCTATTTGCATTTTTTACATGCTTTCGAACTGCTAGGTTGGCAGAAGCTGGGACAAGTAACAGGAGCTCACCCTGTTACACGGCACTAGAGATTCGAACCGCTGAACTGCCAACCTTTCAATTGACAGGCTTAGCACCTTAGCTATTGAGCCACCGTGTCCCTTTTGGGGTAGGAGTAGGTCACCATAAATTTGGAGCGATTAAGAACAGATTCAGAGAACTTTCTCATGCTTAGGAGATCCGCACTGTTTGAGCAACTAACAAATACGAAAAGTCAATAAAACCCTGAAAAATAAATATTCCTAACAACAGTATCAATTACAATTTTAAAAAATGGGGGAGAAGTCATTTTGTAAATTTCATTTCACTTTTTCCTGCCTAGAAGTTTGGTCCCCTCTAGTGTCCCTTTTTTGTATTTACAAAGTTTCTATTTTCTTTTTTATTTTATTTTCAACTTTCAGACAATGATCTCATTCCTAATAAACAAAATAACTTGTGGTTTGTTTAGTCAATTTTTCAAAAGTTGTAACATTTAAAATTCATCTGGTTCCTTAATCCTTCAAAAACTTTCTTAGATTAACTTCTTACTTAACTTTTTTGCCATTTGCAGAAATTGTGTATGTCTTGTTTAATGTAAAGAAGGACTAAGTGTGGAGGTTTTTAAGAGGAGATTGGACAATTGAACAACAATTTGTTTGAAATGGTATAGGGTCTCCTGTTTAAGCAAGGAGTTGGACTAGAACAGAGGTCTTCAAACTTGGCAGCTTTAAGACTTGTGGACTTCAACTCCCAGAATTCTCCAGCCAGCTATGCTGAGAATTTTGGAGTTGAAGTCCACAAGTCTTAAAGCTGCCAAGTTTGAAGACCTCTGGACTAGAAGATCTCCAAGATCCCTTCCAATTCTGTTAGTTTGTTTTATCTTTTTTAAAGTTCTTTAAACTGCTACTTAGCTTTTATTCTATTTTGGGAGGCAGTTTCACCAGATTTTTTTTTCCAAAGGTATTATTTGAAAGACCTTTTTAAACTAAAATAATTGTAAATCAAAATGTGATTAATAAGTGAAGTGGATGAATCTAGTATCCTTAAAGGCTTCACCTCAGTTGAGAGCTTGATGGTTCCCCTATGTGGAAACCACTGTCCTGCACTCTTCTTGCAAGGAGCAGATGTCCAGAGCACAATTAGGCCATTTTTTCAGGTCTTGTACTTCGTGTTTCATTCAGCATCTGCCAACCACCAAGAATGTTGCAGTAATGCAGTGATTGCTGAAGAGAGCAAGGCAGACATGTTCACCCTTTTGGGAAAGATTTTGTTTTCTTTTTACAACCCTGTAATCCAGGGATGAAATCTAAAAATTTTTGCTACCGATTCTGTGGGCGTGGCTTAATTAGTGGGCGGGACTTGGTGGTAAGGTGACTGGGTGGGCGTGACCAAGTCAATGTCACTTCTTTGTCCTTTTTTAGCCTACAAAACACAACACAACACAACTGGCTCACCCACAATGTAAAAGCAGCTGTGCTAGACCCAAAATGGCCCCTGCAATAAGCAGGAACCTCAGACAGCCACAAAAAGACCAAAAAAACAACTTTCACACTTTACACACACACACAACACAACACAACACAACACAACTGGCTCACCCACAATGTAAAAGCCACTGTGCTAGACCCAAAATGCCCCCTGCAACAAGCAGGAACCTCACACAGCCACAAAAAGCCCAAAAAACCAACTTTCACACTTTACACAAAATTCCACATACAGCTTTGTGAGATTTTGTGTCTTTGTGTAGTTAGAGTGAAACTGCAGAAAGCTGCACAAATATTATTTTATTTTAATTGATTTTTATTTTTATATAAAAGCAGCTAAATTTAAAACTTCCTAAACTTTAAATTGCTAGGTCTAAAAAAAGAACAACTAAAAAAAACCCCAATTACCTTTTTTTTTAAAGCTCCCAAAGGGGAAAAAACCTTACCCAATAGAACAGGGGTCTCCAACCTTGGCAACTTTAAGACTTGTGGACTTCAACTCCCAGAATTCCTCAGCCAGCTTTACTGGGAGTTGAAGTCCAGAAGTCTAGGCAGGAAGGCAGGCAGGCAGAAAGAGTTGCTCACCGATGAGCTTGATTGCAGGCAGGGAGATTCAGTTGCTTGCTGATGCATGAATTGCGATCGTCATGCGATCAGCAGCTAAGGTAAGCAAGCTGGAGGCTGGGGGGGGGGGGGGAGAGAAAAAAAGAAACTTTCTTTCTTTTACATGGCTCTGGCGATCCAAGCTGAGTTGTCTGATTAGTAGGCAACTCAGCTGGGATGTCAGAGCTTGGCTGGTCAGAGCCATTTAAAAGAAAAAAAGACTCTGATGATCGCGGGGCTCAGCTGGGCATGGGGGACGGGGGCAGTGATTTTTGCTACCAGTTCTCCGAACTGTCCGCCGCCATCGCTACCTACTTGCCCGAGCTGATCCGAACCAGGAGCATTTCACCCCTGCTGTATCCCTTTTTATTAGGGAAGAGTAGAGATAATTGACGGGATGCAGTGGCTCAGTGGCTAAGATGCTGAGTTTGTCGATCGAAATGTCAGCAGTTCAGCGGTTCGAATCCCTCCAACCTAGCAGTTCGAAAGCACGTAAAAAATGCAAGTAGAAAAATAGGGACCACCTTTGGTGGGAAGGTGTTCCATGCACCTTTGGCATTTACTTATGCCAGCCACATGACCATGGAGACGTCTTCAGACAGCGGTGGCTCTTCAGCTTTGAAATGGAGATAAGCACCGCCCCCTAGAGTTGGGAACAAGTAGCACACATGTGCGGGGGGAACCTTTACCTTTTAGGGATTGAATGGAAATGAGTGTTTACTGGTTTACTTCCTGACACCTACATGGAGTTCACAGCAGATATTTTCTCTCTGTGGCTTGATAAATATCTGTCGCTGTCTAGGGTAGAATTTATTTATTGGTTCGATTTATATGCCGCCCTTTTCCGAAGACTCAGGGTGGCTTACAATGCGTTAAGCAATAGCCTTCATACTTTTGTAGATACCCATTTAGTAGGGCTTTCGCCTCCCCCCAGAGGTGTTCTTTTTTATACAAAGTCAGTTTATTGCCCCCACAATCCGGGTCCTCATTTTACCTACCTCGAAAGGATGGAAGGCTGAGTCAACCTTGAGCCTGGTGAGATTTGAACTTGCAGTAATTGCAGGAAGCTGGTGTTACTTAACAGGGCTTTAGTTTTCCGCACCACCAAGGCTCTCAACTCTTAATCTCCTGAGTTTAAGGTGAGCATCTTCACCTTTAGGCCACTGTGCTGTTCCCTTTTGAAAAAGATGAATTGGTTTAGAAAAAACAGTTGAAAACCTGGGCTATAATTAAGAAACAGCAACTTGCATGTCTGTGTCTTTTGTCACAACAAGTCAGTGATAGTGGATCTTTGGATGCCCAGTCTTGATTTAGAGTGGATGTTGTGTGTGTGTGTGTGTGTGTGTGTGAGTGAGTGAGTTAGTGTGTATGTGTGTGTGTGTGTGTGTGTGTGTGTGTTTCTTTTCCGAAGAGCAGAGCAAGCTTAGGTATTGTTTACTCAGTTTCACTTTAAAGATAAAAACATTTATAATTCATTTTTAAAATGTCCATCTATGAGTTCATTGACCTGAACCGGATCTTTGGTTTCACACAAAGGAGGATTCTTTTTAAAATTCAGCCACATAAATTTAATATTGTAAAAGTTGATGTGTGTACGTAAATATTTTTTTTAAAAAAAATTACTATAAATATAAACTTTGAACATTTTTTATATTGTTCAGAAGCCCAGAAACAATAAAACCAATAAATAATTTACATGGGTTATCAAAGAATCAAGTTATTCATTAACTCTAAATTGCCAAGCCATAAATAACTATGTGTCTACTGTATGTCATACTGTATTGCAACACATTGCAAACGAATGCAGACAGACGTAATCAGATTATCTAAGTGGTTTTTTTTAAAGCTTGCACCTATATAATAACCCTAACCCTGAGTTAAATCTACAACCTATATTTTTCATACAAATATATCCAATTTCAATTAAGCTCAGTATTTGCCTATACAGTATTTATATATTTAATTAATTCTATCAAACACTTTATCAGGTACCAGGAAACCAAGTTTTTGCTCCCTTGGTCTGCATGGAAGAGAAACAGAGGAAAGTGTATACATTACCTTGTTCTAATGACAATGCCTGTTTAACATCTATTAATATTAAATATGTTATATTGATATGACAGTACCTTTGCAGAAGAAAATGCAAAGGATCTGTGTTATGTCCTTATAAGGACATCCGCCCGGATTGGCTGCCAGCCATCGGGCGGAAAAGTTTGAATCACTGTCAGGGGCGGTGCGACTGCCGGAGCGAATATAAGGAAAGCTCCGGCAGCACGCAGCCAGTCTTGTTTCCTGTTTAATAAAGTTACAAATGTAACGAGCTGGTCGCGTCTTCCATTCCTGCGCCGATCTAACACTGGCGATGAAGGACTAGAGAAAGAGACGAACCTCGTGGCGCCAAGCCAACAAGATCAAGACTCCGGCACCTGGAACCACAGTAGGCATTTCCGAAGGCATGGCATCCGCTGAAGTCACTTTGCCAGCCCTTGCTCCATTCCACCCAGGGAAGGACAAGTGGAAATCCTACGTGGTCAAATTTCGGCAATACCTGAGAGGCAACAACATCAGGGATGCCGATGATGACCGAAAAAAGGGCATCTTCTTGGCCAACTGCGGCTCTGAAGTCCTCGATATGGCAATCGATCTCGTAGCACCACGAGACATCGAAGAAGTGCCATGGACGGACCTGCTGCAGATCCTGGAAGACTACTATGCCCCAACTGGAACACCAGTGGCGAACCATTTCACCTTCCATCAGAGGGACCAGAAGGAAGGTGAAACCATCAAAGAATTCGTGGCCGCCCTGCGCCAGATCGCAGCCAGCTGTGAGTTTGACCACGTGGACAACGCCATCGCTGACCGCGTGGTCTTCAGCATGAGGGACAGAGGCCTGCAAAAGAAATTCCTGAGCAGGAAGAAACTCGTGCTCAAGGATGTGGTGGCGGAAGCCACCGCATCCGAAATCTTGGAGAAAGCGGCTGCCGCAGTAAGCAGAGCAAAGGGAATCCACAAGATTCGCTCAACAGTGCAATCATCAACCGAGGACTCCACATCTGGATCAGAGTCAGAGGAGGAGTCCACCGTCCACAAGGTATCCAGACCCCCAAGGCAGGAAACCGCACAAAGAAGCTACAAGGGGGAGCGCTGTGCCAACTGCAGAGGGGACCATGCCAGGGCAACCTGCAAGCGGAGAGATGCGACCTGCAGACGCTGCAACAGACGGGATCACATCGCCGAAGCTTGCAGAGCCGAGGAGCCAGCCCCAGAGCCTTCCAGCCACCGTCCCCGCAAGAATCGGAAGGATTACCAGAAATCATCCAAACGATCCTCTGGCCCATCCAGACGCAGAGACGATGATTTTCCCCAGAGCGGAGCGGTCCACCAGACGACCATCGCACACACAAACACAGACAATGCCACCAAGTTCCACGTGACCATCCACATGGAGGGAGCACCCTGCTCAATGGAGGTAGACTCAGGCTCGGTCTACTCCATTATGGATTGGTAACAACTGAAGTGCCTGCAACCCAGCATCACCAAGCGAGACCTGAAGCCATTACACTCCAAGCTCGTCGACTTTGGGGGAAAACCCATCGGAGTCTTAGGAAGAGCCAACATCTGAGTCTCCTACAACGAGTTCAAAGGCAAGCTTCCCATCACAGTTGTGGAGAACAGCCGACCGAACCTGCTAGGAGTGGAGTGGTTTAAGCCGCTGGGGCTATCAATCGAAGGCATCCACCAAATTCGCAGGGATGAACTCGACAACCTCATCGAAGAATTCAAGGAAGTCTTCGATGGTAAGGTGGGGAAATTTGTGGGGAGGCCAATCTCATTTAATCTGGACAAGGGAATCACCCCAATTAGGCTGAAGCCCCGCCGGGTTCCGTTTGCCCTGCGGCCAAAAGTAGACGAGCAGCTGGATAAGCTGATCGCCCAGGGTGTCCTGGAACCGATCGATCATGCCTCATGGGAGACCCCCATTGTGACCCCACTGAAGCATGATGGGTCTGTGTGCATCTGCGCCGACTATCGTACCATCAACAAGGTGTTGGCACAGAGCGCACACCCAGTCCCAGTAGTGCAACATTTGTTGCATTCCCTGGGAACTGGCACAATTTTTGCCAAACTGGACCTGGCCCAGGCTTACCAGCAACTGCCAGTGGACGAAAAAACGGCGGAGGCACAAACAATAGTCACACAGGGGGGGGGCATTCAAATGCAACCGCCTCCAGTTTGGAGTCAGCGCTGCCCCCGGCATCTTCCAATCAATGATGGAACACCTTCTCCAAGGCGTTCCAGGGGTGGTGCCATACTTCGACGATGTACTAATCTCCGGAGATTCACTGGCACAACTCCTTGAAAGGCTCAGGCTTGTCCTGCAGCGTTTCAAGGCCAAGGGCTTGAGAGTCAGGAGAGACAAATGCATCCTAGGAGTACAGGAAGTCGAGTTCCTGGGCTATCTCATTGATAGCACTGGCATCCACCCCACCAAATCAAAAGTAGAAGCAATCCATGAAGCTCCGAGCCCCAAAACCAAAACAGAACTTCAGGCATTCCTTGGGTTGCTCAACTTCTATGCAATGTTTCTTAAACAGAAAGCCACAGTTGCTGAGCCACTCCACCGCCTGCTGGGGAAAGCGGTTTCCTGGAAGTGGGACCAAGAAGAGGAAGCAGCATTCCGAGCCGTAAAAGGACTTTTAACTTCAAAAAGCGTCTTCATCCAGTATAATGAGACGCTCCCCATCAAGCTAACCTGTGATGTGTCGCCCTACGGGGTGGGGGCAGTCCTCAGCCACGAACTGCCCAACGGCTCAGAAGCCCCCATAGCATACTTCTCGAAGACCATGTCCAGCGCAGAACGCAACTACAGCCAGCTGGACAAAGAAGCTCTGGCCATCGTGGCAGGAGTGAAACGCTTCCATGAATACCTCTACGGGAGACGTTTCACCATAGTAACCGATCACAAGCCACTCCTGGGGCTCCTTGCAGGCGACCAACCCACCCTGACCTTCATGTCCCCGCGGATGACGAGATGGGCCATCTTCTTAGCCGGCTACACTTACAGGCTCGTGCACCAGTCAGGCACAGCCATAGGAAATGCCGACGCGCTGAGCAGATGCCCATTGAAGGACCCAGTGGAAGACCCAGCCCCCACGCTCCACCTCTTCCACATAGATGATGACGCCAGCTGTCCAGTCTCGTCCGCAGATGTGGCCGTCCACACCCAGAAGGACCCCACACTCCGCCAAGTGAAGTCCTGGATCCTCAGGGGGTGGCCATCTGAGAAGACGGAGGAGAAGTTCAGCCCGTTCGCTAGGAAGCAGAAGGAGCTGTCCACCATGAAGGGCTGTTTACTATGGGGAGACAGGGTGCTGATCCCAAGCACTCTGCAACAGCGGACGCTAGAGACGTTGCATAAAGGGCACCCAGGCATCGTCCGCATGAAGGCCCTGGCACGGAGTTATGTCTGGTGGCCCTCACTGGACAGAGACATCGAAGAATGGGTCTCTAGATGTGACGCGTGCCAAGAAGTACGCCCAGCGCCGCCACAAACCAAAACAGCGAAGTGGGAGACCCCCAGCAACCCCTGGTCGAGGATCCATATCGACTTCGCGGGTCCGATGCAAGGGCGCCACCTCCTCATCGTCGTAGATGCCTTCTCCAAGTGGCTCGAGGTGGTACCCATGGCATCTACCACAACGGAAGCAACGATCCGGGCCCTGCGCCGCCTTTTCGCCACCCATGGCCTACCGGACGTGCTGGTCTCCGACAACAGCCCCCAACTCACATCCCTGGCCATGGAGGCATTCCTGGCAGGACTGGGCATCCGCCATGCCCTGTCCGCCCCGTACAGGCCGGCTGGGAACAGACAAGCGGAACGAATGGTGAGGCTCACCAAGGAGGCACTCACCAAGATGGGCACGGGCGACTGGCAGGAAAGAATAGACAACTTCCTCCTCACCCAGCACATCATGCCGCATGCCACCACCCACAAGAGCCCGGCCGAACTGTTGATGGGCAGAAGGTTGAGGTCACCATTGGACCGGCTGCACCCCCAATATAGCCCAGAAGTGACCGCAACGGCCAGCCACCCGCTTCGCGCCTTCAGCAAGGGAGATTTGGTTTTCGCGCTGAATTTCAGTGGCTCTCCTAAGTGGCTGAAGGGGAAGATAGACAGCAGAACCGGCCCGAAATCCTACACTGTGGAACTGGAAGATGGACAGGTCTGTAGACGTCACATCGACCAGCTCCGGAAAAGGTGGGGGGGAGCGCAAGAAAACCAGCCTGACGAGGGAGGCCTACAACACCCTGAAGAGGTAGGCCTGCAACACCCTGATGAGGTAGGCCTACGACACCCCTGCGAGGTAGGCCGATGACACCCCAACGAGGTAGGCCTACCACACCCCTGCGAGGCAGACCACCGCCACCCCAACGAGGCCGGCCAAGCCCACTACCAGGCGCTGACACACCGACAGTCCAGAGCGGTAGACCGGGGCCAGCCGCATGGGGGATGGCAACACCAACCCAGCGAGGTGGGCACCCAGCACGACAGGGTGAGAGACTACCAAACCAGCCCACGAGTAGACCGGGACCTGCCCAGGGTGGAAGCACCACAACCCTCCAGCGAAGACAACCCACAACAGCCCTGCCAGGGAGACCTCCACTCCAGGCAAGTAGACCGGGGACCATCCGAGAGGGGCACACCGCAGCGCATGGGTGAGGGTGGCACACGACACCCCGGTGAGGGGGATCCCCGCCCAGCACAGAGATCAACCCGGCAACAACAGCCCAGCCCAGATGACCCCAGACACCAACCGGCAGTAGACCAGGGACTAGGGCGAAGGGAAAGCCGACAACAACCTGGCCAGGGAGGCCTGCACCACCCCGGCAGGGGAGACCTCCACCGACCCGGGGAGGTAGCCCCACAACGACATCCCGACCAGGTCGTCCACCACCGACCCGACGGGGTAGGCCAACGCCAGCCCGACCAAGGAGACCAACGCCACCCCTGCGAGGTTGGACATCACGACCCGAGCCAACACCATCCACCGCTGGCAGACCGGACCCGAGGGCACCGATCCGAACCACCCCCCAGACAACAGCGAGCCGAACCGCAGCTGAACCGCAGCGCCCGGGAGACCGGGGAACAGCAAGTGACAGCCTGGGACTTACCGAGACTCAGACGCTCTTCCCGGGTCGGAACCGAGCAACCCCGACGAAGCGAGAGATCCACGGGCCAGGAGGAAGACCACCAGAACCAGCAATCCAAAGTTGGCGGTCCGGCCGGAGGCGCTGAGGGTGACCCCGCACACTCGCCAGCCGAACCGAGCCCGGTTCCGGGGAGGGAACCAGGAGACAAAGGAGCCCCGTCCGTCCAGGTCGGGGACGAGGAAGAAATGAGACTGCGCAGGTCAACTAGGGTGCCGAGGTGTCCTACGTACCTGCGTGATTACGTGACTTTTATAAACGAACATTGACTATTTGCAGACTAACAGGGGAGGTGTGTTATGTCCTTATAAGGACATCCGCCCGGATTGGCTGCCAGCCATCGGGTGGAAAAGTTTGAATCACTGTCAGGGGCGGTGCGACTGCTGGAGCGAATATAAGGAGAGCTCCGGCAGCGCGCAGCCAGTCTTGTTTCCTGTTTAATAAATGTAACATTTAACAAATGTAACGAGCTGGTCGCGTCTTCCATTCCTGCGCCGATCTAACAATCTGCAAGGCCTAGTATTAAAAGTCAAGGAACAGAGTGAAAACACGGTTGGTATTGGAGATGACCCCTCAGAATACCATGAACAGTTAAGAAAACAAATAAACATATCACTGAACAAATTAACCTAGAGTTCTCAGTCATGGCACAAGTGAATGGGCTCTAATTATTCTACTTCAGACCCCTAGTGCAAAGAGTTCTTTGGAGAAAAGTCTAATGCTGAGAAAGGTGGAATGAAAGAAAAGAGGATGACCAGCAACAAGGTGGAGAGACAATGAAGGCACATTTGAAGAGCTGAGGACTAAATTAGGATAGATCATCATAGAGACAATCTGTGTGGTCACTGAAAATTGATATCCTGGTGTCACTTCATTATCACTATCATCATCATCATCATCATCATCAAATAAATGGCAAAATGCTACATTTAAGATTCAACTGTTGACATAAAGTAGTATTTAATATTTGGCTCTATTGGATATTTGGCAACATGCACTTTATTTTGTCAATCTTAAATGTTACATTTTGCTTGTGCCTACCAAATCAAAATAGCTAAGAAGCAATAGCAAATATTTAGATAAAACCCAGGTTATTTTCAAACGTTAAATGGAACAACTAGAAATTCTGATGAATTCATATAACAAGTTTGATTTTCGTCACTTTCTAAAGCCAAAGTCCTATCCAGGATATCTTGATCAGGCTAACTGTAATAAAGCCCTCTTTCATGCTAAAGTTCTGTTCCTGAATGGAACTTTCACTGCTCAAGTTCCCTTTAAAGGAGAGACCTATTACTGAAACCTGCCCTATCTTTTTGAATATAGAGCCATACTACCTGAGTCTCAGGGGAACTTCATCCCCTCTGTCCAACTGAACTGTTGGCTGAATTTATCTTGAGCTTTCTATTTCTGTTGCTAAAGTGTATGACAGCGGTTCAGCAGATCGGTGGTGGTGGGAAGGGAGGGGAGACGGTTTCATGTTCATGTGCTCCACTTGCACAAACACAACTTTGTGCACACACACACTCACCCGCTGCTCATGTGGCCCAATTCCCAATGGGGCACAGAACGGTACCAAGCTGCATACTGGGGATTGGGGACCCCTGGAATAGAAGATGAAGAACATCCAGAGTTGCTGCCAGTGGTGAAATTCAAATTTTTTTACTACCGGTTCTGTGGGCGTGACTTGGTGGGCATGGTGTGGCTTGGTGGGCATGGCAGGAGAAGGATATTCAAAATCCCTATTCCCACCCAACTCCTGGGGGAAGGATATTGAAAAATCTCCATTCCCACACCACTCTGGGGCTAGCCAGAGGTGGTATTTGCCGGTTCTCCAAACTACTCAAAATGTCCGCTACCGGTTCTCCAGAATCTGTCAGAACCTGCTGGATTTCACCCCTGGTTGCTGCTGCTGCTGCTCCTCCTCCTCTTCTTCTCCTCCTCCTTCTCCTCTTTCTCTTCCTCCTCCTCCCTCTCTTGATCTTAGCCTAAAGACTGATACTATATATTCCTTTCTTTTACACATAAACTAGCCATTTCACAGCTTTTATATAATGCCTTATCAAGATTTCAGCACAGTCAATGTTTTTAAGCAAATGGGCATGGTAGTTTTCAAGTTATGATCAGTTGCTTAGCAGCTGTTCTAAATTATGGCAGACCCTCCAAAAGCTACATGACCAGGTCCCAAACTTACAACTGCTGCAGCACCCCTATGTTCATTTGCCCTAACAATCAACTGCAGGGATGATACAGTGCCACCTTCTACCTATCTTCCCCCACCATCACCCGCAAACATTTCCCCAACAGCTTCCAACTGGCCTTAGGCCTGATCCGTAACCGGCCCCATATACTCCTTTTCAATTACCTATGTTCCCAGTAGCCAAATTGCATTCTGGGAGCTGTAAATATCACCGCTGCTTCTGGAATCATGCCACAGGGCCGTATAATGAAGTATCCACTCTAGCACTCTTGAAGGTCTCAGAGCTCTCCAAAAGGTGGAGGGTGTTTGGTTTGGTGCGGTGGGGTCGGAATCAGGCCTAAAACTTTGGAGGGAGGGGATACAAAGGGGGTGAGAAAATGCCTGTGGGGATCCAAGGGGCAGGAAACAGAGCACAGGGTGTCATGGAGGGGAGATTTGGGAAGGCCAGGGCAGCTGAACCTGGGTCTGTGCTAGGCCTCCAAAGGCCTCAACCTTGAGGCACCCTCTGTTTCACTTAACACCTGCATCTTTATTTAACCATTGTATTGGGAGAGCAGGGATGGGAGATCATTAAGTGAGATGCTTCACTAAACAGCCATTGTGACATTCAGCTTTAATGGGCAGGCTTCATTACAGCTGTATCTCAAGGAGTAGCTGTATTACTAATTTACCAAATCATCTTGGTATCAGGCATCTGATTTAATAGTGTGCTTTGAAGAAAACAAACTTGTGGAAGTCAAATGTTAAGAAAACTTTGGACATAAAATTTAAAAGGGTTGGCAAATTGGTTCAGTTCTACTGACCAAAAGTATAACAGAATAATACAATAATGAATTCAACATTGGCTAAATCTTTAAAACTTTTCATGTCTTTGTTAGCTTTTGGCAGTGTTTCCTGCTACAGTTATAAAACACATTGGAAAAGAATCGTATGTGATATATTTACTTATACAAGATTTCACAATATTCAAAAGACCATTATGAGATAAGCAAATAAGTAGGGGAAAACACCAACTGAAAAATACTTCCTTATGTGTCGTGCCATCATTTTGTAATCCTGGAACAGATTTTCATATAACTATTTTTCAGAAATAAATAAATGGTCATTTTATAGTTTAATGCATTTTTCTGTATAAGTTTTAAGAATCTGGGGATTACTTAAAACAATTAAGAAGTGAGGAAAACTGTTTTAAAACAACCAAGATGAGGGGAAACGACAATAAACTTTTTTCATTGTAGTTCAGAAAATCAAATTCAAAGGTCTTGTTTTATGACAAAAGTATAATTAGTCTGATATGAAAGCAATCAGCAAAGTTAGTATTAAGAAGAAGATGATTCAAACTTCTAGTTATTTCTCTTGACCTTAGCCTTCCAGTGTGTTACAATGGAATGAGTTACACAACCAGCCATTGACCATCTGAACTAATGTGCAACTTCAGGTGTGGCAAAGTAAGCAGAAATGTTCTTAGGATGAATTTCTGTTCTCTGAGCCTCACAGAGTACAAATCTTGACTAATAGTACATAGTTCATCACCAAGAAGGAAGAACATTAAGTATATTAAATATTAAGTATGTATACACAGGGTTGCACAGTGTTTGTAACTTGTTATATGTCTAATTGTTTTGTCTGTGCTCATCAGTTGATATTGTGTTTCTGATCATTTCTAAATGAAGATAACATAATAGGTTTCTTTATGTTAGATACTTGTAAGCACATATCTAGAAAAGACTATTTTAATAAAAATCTGACTTTAAGCAACTTCTGTATTTTTGTTTGCACAGAAATATGGTTTTAGCTTTTGTCTCAACTAAAAGACATATCCAGGGAAGCAGATATTAATCTAGCATTATAATGCTGATTATTCAAACTTTTCTATACTATCTTAAACACTGGAAAGCAAAGATTTTAGTTCATGGATACTTTGGGGTGTATCCTCTAGATTTTTGGCTGCTGATCAAAAAAATAACCTGTAATTTAACTTCTCAAGTACCAGTTTATTAAAAAAAAATTCTTCTGTTTTTGCCAGAATGATTTAACAAATTTCTTTACACAGGTTTACCACCTCATTTTCTGTGCTGACATTGACAGTTGGTTAACGGTCAATTGGCTTATGAGCATGATCCATTGATTAGAAAGACATTTCTTTGGGAATCCATCAGTGCTGGCTGTGTATTGTTTGAACATTTCAATGAGATGCTTCAGACACTGAATAAAAATGAAAATCATCAGCAAAACACTTTTAGGTCCTGGAAACTCATACAGCCTGTCCGAAGTATTATGCCATTAAATACATTATCGTCATTAAAAGTTAATTTCATATTTCTCGAGGTTCCTATGAGATACAGTCATTCTGAAATTATATTTGCATTCAGTTGGAAGAGGTCTATCATAATCACCAAACGATTTTCAGGAAGCAAATTTTCAAAACAAATGTATTGTTCAGTGATCAAAGATACAGCTGTCTTTGTGTGTGTGTGTGTATTTGTTTGTGTGTGTGTGTGTGTGTATGAAAGCGAGAGAGACTTTTAACTGACCTTCTCGTTCTTTTCTTTTATTATTGGCAAAAGAAATGATAAGCCACTCCCTTAGAGTCTCAATGTATATAAGTAGCCAACTATCTTTATACAAAAGGAAAAGATTCAGAAGAATGTATACTGCCATGGAACCCACCCTGTTTTTAATGTTAATTGCAGAAGTACTTCAGGACATTGGCTCAGGTAACTTACCTACTATATATCTATCCTGAACTCTGGAAGGTGGAAAATTTTCCAAAGGCAAAGATTAGAATGAAATTAGCATCAGGAGTAGGGAAGAGCAGCTTTAACTGGCAATGATAATCCTGATGCCATTGCACAAAGGCTAATAGTTTTATTATTTTATTATTTAATGGTGGCATTAAAGTACTTTTCAAAAACTTTGAATTTAAGAAGAGGAAATTCAGGCGGTAAATGTGTAAGTCTCCTATACTTAGGACCCATTTGGTGAAGTTGTGAAATCCTTTGCATATGTTACCAATAGAATAGTGGCATGAGAGCAGAAACCCAAACTTGCTTTTAATTGGGACAAGCAGATTTGGGGAACAATGGATTTGCCAAAAAGAAAAAAAAGGAAGCAACAAGAAAAGAGGTGATAATTTCCTTAATGCTGTTGTTCTATTTACGCCCACAACATCAGGAGACTTGATTTATTTTTATTAGTTTAATGACAAGTGAAAGTGATTAAAAATGCTGTTCAAATGACTGAGTTCCAGATGCAGCTGTAGCTTTCAAGCAGAAGCATAGATGCCAAGCAGGAATGGCTAGACGGGAGGGGATTCATTTCAGTGGTGGGTTGCCCCTGGTTCTATAGAACCGGTACTAAAACCGGCGGGAGGCTCGCCCACTGACCCCGACATCATCAAAATGCTTTTTGCACATGCGCAGAAGCTTCGCATGCGCTGCCCCACTGCAAATCGGTAGTAAAAATAAGTAGAACCCACCCCTGATTCATTTGGTATATAATACAGATTTTCAAAATTAGTATTCCTTGTAAAAGCACTGATAAGAACTTAAATATGCATGAGCATGTAGCACTTAGCCACCTTCTCATACAGAGCAAAAGTAGTATCAAATCTATGTCTAAGTTCCACTGTTCCAGAGCTGGCATGAACAAAGTTTCCTTCATTCATCCCAAAAGAAAGTAGCTATTTTACAAAGAAAATATGCCTGTTGGAAATTTTGACTACCTTTGTTTTACGTGCGATTGACTGACTGATGGTTTGGGAGTCACCACTTGTGGGAAGGAAGGAAGGAAGGAAGGAAGGAAGGAAGGAAGGAAGGAAGGAAGGAAGGAAGGAAATTCCAGACTCTGTAGGCCAAAGGTCTTCTAACTTGGCAGCTTTAAGACTTGTGGACTTGTGGACTTCAACTCCCGAATTCTGGGAGTTGAAGTCCACAAGTCTTAAAGCTGTCAAGTTTGAAGACCTTTGCTGTAGGCAATCAATCAGAGAAAACTTATTATCATTGATTAGTCCAGAATAAGCTATAGCACAATATTTAGCCACACAGAAAACCTGTATCTGCATCTGCCAATAAAATGAAAAGTATAAAATATATCAGCTGCACCTGGTCTGTTAGTTCAATAATATAACCAGCAATATAATAGAGCAATATATATAACTGAGCAATATAATAGAACATGACCTATCTCGGGTTCTCAATCTCCCTTGAACTATAAGGACAGATCTAGGGGATTTTCAGATTTGGGGATTCAGATTACAAAGCTAATCCTACCATTACTAATGGTAGAACCAATGTTACCTTTTTGTATAAATTAAAGCGCTTAGAAATATAATAATATCACAGCTGATATTAGGGCTACTTTTGGACAGGGGCCACCATTAAGAGCGATAAATCAAAAGTAGTGTTGAACTGAACCTTTTTGCATGATAATTGGCTTGCAAACCTTATTTATCAATAAAAGCTATTTATTTCCATCTGATTCAATTATTTTTTTAAAAGATGGGAATCAAACTGCGATCCAAAACGAATAAACCAATTTCGGATTACTATATCTGATCTGGAAAAATTCAGGCAACCACAAGATGGCAGCAAGGAATGTATAGAGCATTTTAATTGCCATCATGAAGTTGGCCAGATATTTTTTCACCTGGATGTGGTAGCTTTACAAATATAAATTTCTAGTTGAATTAGTGCAAGCACAAAATGTATTGGGTTTCAGTAGGTTTTTTTGGTTTTACTTCTAATGACCCACCTTTAGAGCAACTATTAATATGGTAAGGATCCCTAACATTATATTAGTATAATAATGGATTGCTCTCCAGTTTTTACATTGGACAGGTTACTAAAAGTAAAGATTTAGCTCCCCCTTGTGGTATGCCTTAGGCCTTAATTTTGGGGAAACTAGATTTTGATTGTTTCAGTTAATATTCCTGCGTATGAATTCAGTATTCTTTGTACAGTACAATCAAAGAGTTTGAATGCATTTGGAAATTATTATCATAATAGCAATGATGGTGATAATTATTGTAATAATCTGCTTCTTTTAATCTCAATTTAGTGTCAGCTCTATCTACCATGGCAACACCTCCAACTCCAGGTTAGTGTGACTGTATACAACATTAAGTTAATCTGATGGAATGTCAGACTAACTAAACTAAAAAAACCTTTTTTTTAATCTTAGCATATATAAATCTTATATTTCATACCTTCTTATGTTTAGTAAAGCAAAATGAGCATCTAAAGAAAATGTGCTTTTTGCAAAGGCAAAAATTTCCCTTTGAAAAACACAACTTTCTTTTATATCACATCCCCAAACACATATAATCAAAATAAATCACAAGAAGATTCTCATTTAGATATGGGGAAGAAATTAGTCTGGTGCACATTTAAATGAAATTTTTCTATTATTTTGTATTTTTAATCTAATATACCTGTTCAAAATTGTATTGTGGAAATTGTTTGTGAAAATTGAATCGCAATGCAATATTCTTATCCTATTTGTCATGTCCATCAAATGTTTATATTAAGGAAGCACAGATTAAAAAGCATATATATTGATACTAATGACATTCAAAAATGTATTTGAGTAAATTTCTTGCAAAACATTATTATTAATCAGAAATGCATGCAAAAATACGTAGAACAGAACTGTGCAATTGTAAAACATGAGAATTCATCTTAGAATTAGATGTGAAACTTGGATGTTTGTCACAGAACATAAAGCAAAATAAAAATAAGGCACTTCCAGGATAGCTTGGGAAAAGGAAGTACTTAAGTGGTTGGAATTTTCACTGAGTTTTCTATCACCCTTCCTTAAAAATAAATACATATAAATACCTACTATTCTGCTATTTAAAACTCACTTTGCATTTAACTACTGTTTGAAGAAATTTTCAGTCTCAAGATAACCTATATGATAGTTTTCCAGATGCTGGCACTATAATTCCCAGAATTCTCAGGATACTTGATACCGAGAATCAGGGAAGTCTAGTCTGTGAAATGAAAGAACTAAACCTACTCTATTTTATTCACTCCAGATGTAAATAATACTAATCTGTTCACTCTGGTCTTGCATAGGACTGTCTCTAAGGCTTGCTGGCACGTACAACTATTGTGAGGGACGCGTGGAAGTGTATTATAAAGGAGCCTGGGGAACTGTCTGTGGCAACAACTGGGATATAAAAGATGCTGAGGTCGTTTGCCAACAGTTAGGATGTGGGAATGCTGTAGAAGCCCTGTCCTGGCCTAAATTTGGCTCAGGCTCAGGCAAAATTGTCCTAAGTGACATACAATGCAAAGGAGATGAATTTTTTCTATGGGATTGTAAGAACCCTGGATGGGAAGTGCATAACTGCAATCATGAACAGGATGCTACCGTTCTCTGCACAGGTATGTGTGGGTTTTCTTAAGTCTTGATTGTTACTTGAAGTGTGGAATCAATATGATTATTCACTAAATAGTACTGTAGAGCAGCGCCCCCCAACATTTGGGCACCAGGGACCGGTTCTATGGAGAAAGGTTTTTCCATGGACCAGAGGGAGTGTGTTTTTGCGTGCTGCTTACGTTGTTTACAAGGCCTGGTTTCTGGCATGACATGGACCACTGCAGGTCTATGGACTGGGGGTTGGAGACCCCTGCTGTAGAAGCACTCATGGGGTAAGATGGTTACATAACTACAGATATCTGTTTTATTGTTTCTTGTTGTTTCTTGTCGTATTAGTTGCCCAAATCCATTAGACTTTGAGCAGCATACAAAATTGGAAAATCCATAAAACTTATGGATTTTGATACTTTATCAAATCAAATAGACATCCTAAAGAAAAACTAACTTGTAGACAACACAAATCAAACAAAAAAAAACACAATAATGCTGATACATCAAGCCCAGGCCTGGGACCAAAGCCAGGTTTTAAAAGTTTTCTGGAACCCTAGAAGAGAGAAGGCTGTCCTTATCTATTCTGTTTCAGAGGTTGGGGGCCATGACAAGGAGGAAATTATTCACTCGAACTTTCAAGGTGATCAAACTATTCCTTCACTTACAATAGCAATTGGGACAAGAATTTCTGTCACAAAGTAGGGTGGCCATAAAGCATGACTGCATCACTTAGGGTGGGCAATTCCTGCAGTCCCAATTGCTGTTGTTAACAGAATCCCAGTGTAAACTATTAGTAGTGTCTTACCAAATGTTACACTAAAGTATGCTAAATGTGGGTTTCCTCAAATGTCTATGCAACCTTTTAAGTGATATTTTTAGTTAATCATTCGAGATGAACTATGAGCCTGCAATAGAAAGAAGAAACAGGACAAGTACTTGAAGGCAAATCTTGAATGGCCCTTCCACATATTCCCTGTTGCATACTGTATGGTCTATTGGCTGTAGCCTTTTTCATGATAGTTCCCATGACATTCTGTTAATATTTGGATAACTATGAACATATGGAAAAAGAGAATCATGTGGGAAGTTTTGATAGTTTATCTGTTAGTCCCCTAGGAAAGGCAGAGACTTATTTGAGAATGTCTGGTATAATCAAATTCTTCTTTGTGAAGGCAGAAATTCAAACATTGAGCAATTATTGAGCAACTGATTAAATTCTAAAAGATGAAGATGAAACCTTATTACATAAAATGATCATTCTTAATTGTTCAGCTAATCAGTGTAGAACAATGCCATTCCACAACTCCAACTCATTGACATTTCCCACTCTTTCAGTTGCTATACAATCCAGAAATAAATTGTAGAAGAGTCTCAAACACTAATAATGTTAAAGTTAAAACCTCAAGAGCAATCATGATATGCTCAATTTGCTTAATGCTGGCATTTGATCTGAATTTGAAGGCCATTCTTAACGGGTTCAGAGAACAAAACACAGGCAGGTCTCAATTAATACACCACAATAGGAACCAGCAACTCTAATATTAAACAATGTGGTCACTGAATGAGACATTACATGACTGTGCCCAGCTTATAACGTTAACTCTACTTCAGTAATTAAGAGATTCATCTGTGTTTGTTAAGTGCAACATCATGTGATCCAGAGATGGGTTTCAGCGGATTCTGACCAGTGCTGGAGAACCGGTAGTGGACATTTTGAGTAGTTCGGAGAACTGGTAGTAAAAATTCTGACTGGCCCCACCCCCATCTATTCTCTGCCTTCCAAGTCGCAGCTGATCGGGAGGAAATGGGGATTTGCAGTAACTGTAGGGATGTTGTGATGGTCACAAGTTTGAGGACCAGTGCCATGAGAATTCAAATGGTCACTGAACAAGGCAGTAATTACTTACCTCGTTTCTCTCAGTTCAGTTTACTATTTATGCTAAGCAGCGTCTGAAGCAAAGATCTTAAAATAAAAAAGTTTAAAATAAAAAAACTTTAAACAACATCCACGTGGTAATGATTAATTAATCATTAATTTTATGAAAATTGTTTTTTACAGATGAAAAGTATAAACCAGGTATGTAAGTCTTTTCTTTCATTTTTATGAATATTTTTCATATGTTCTTGCATAATAATAATGTACCAAACTGTGGAGCATCTTATCAAAGTGGGTATCCCCCAGTTTTTGGGGATTTCATCACTATTGGTGGGAAATAGGTTGCCAAGGGCTACTTTGGGAATATTTTTACATTAAAAGTATTAATGATTCACAGTATGGAGTTTGGTATCAACCTTTGAATGCTTGTGATTTTGCAAGTTCTCTGGAACTAAGACCACCATAAATATTATAATTATAGTTCTTAGGGAAGATTATGAATAAAACCATTAGTAGATATTACTACTAATATCTTTACTTTAATTTACTATAATAAATTAGTAATTTACTTTATTAATATCTTTACTATAATTACTTTGGATGTGGTTAATTCAAAATTCTGAAATTCTATTCAGATAGGATTGCTCTACCTTCAAAAGTCAACGTGCATTGGTCAGAACCAAATGAAGCAGGCAAAACAAGCATGAAATTAACGTGCCAGTGATAGAAGTCTGCTGACAAAGTCATAACCAGAAGCCAACATGGGTTTAGCAAAAACAGATCATGCTAGAAAATACTTATTTCATTCTTTGACAATGTGACAAATTAGGAAACCAGCAAAATGCTGTAGATATAATTTACTTGGACTTTAGTAAGGCATTTGATAAAATAGACCACAACCTACTACTTGATAAAATAGAAAAATGTGGGTTAAACAGCATCACTAACAGATGGATTTGTAACTGGCTGACGAACCACACTCAACGTGTAGTCTTTAATGGAACTGCTTCTATATATGGAGGGAAGTATGCAATGGGGGAGCCCAAGGCTATGTCTTTGGCCCAGTACTCTTTAATGATTTAGATGAGAGGCTAGAAAGGGAACTCATCAAACTTGTAGATGACACCAAGCTGGCAGGAATAGCCAATACTCTGAAAGATAAGCTCAAGATACAGAAGAAGTGCTTGTGGACAATCATTTAAATATGAGCCAGTGTGCTGCAGCTGCCAAAAAACCAAACACAGTCCTAGGCTGTATTAACAGAGCTACAGAATCAAGATGACGGGAAGCGTTAATATCACTTTACAATGCCATGGTAAAACAGCGCTCAGAATATTGCATCCAGTTTGGTCGCTATGATATAAAAAAGATGTTGACACTCTAGCCTAGAAAGAGTGCAGAGAAGAGCAACAAAGATGATTAAGGGACTAGAGGCTAAAACATAGGAAGAATGGTTGCAGGAATTGGGTATGTCTAGTTTAATAAAAAGAAGGACTACAGGTGATTTGATAACAATATTTCGATATCTAAGGGGCTGCCACAATGAAGAGGGGCCAACTGAAGGCAGAACAAGAAGCAATGGATGGAAACTTATCAAAGAGATAACCAAGCTAGAACTAAGGAGAAATTTACTGACAGTTAGACAATTAATCAATAGAACAATTTGTCTCCAGAAGTTGTGGATACTCCAACTGTGGAGGTTTTTAAGAAGAGACGAGACAACAAATTGTCTGAAATGGTATAGAGCTGTGATGGCGAACCTATGGCATGTGTGCCGGAAGTGGCATGCAGAGCCATCTCTGTGGGCACACCAGCTGTCGCCCGTTGCTCTTCGGTTTCCACCGCGCACATGCACACCGGCCAGCTGGTATTCGTACACACAGGGAAGTGCCAGAAACCAGAAGAGCAGCTCCCCAGTGCACATGTGCACACCTGAAAGCTGCTCTTCTGGTTCTGGTGCTCCTGTCTGTGCGTGGATGGGTGCTCCCATTTCAGCCCTCGGTGCCGAAAAGGTTCGCCAACACTGGTATAAAGCTTCCTATTTGAGCAGGGGGTTGGACTAGAAGACCTCCAAGGTCCCTTCCAACACTGTTATTACTTCCAACTTCTAAAACAAAATCTATTTTATATGTGAAGAAAAAAAGATGAATTTCAGCAAATTCTTCCAGAAGAAAGCTAGTAGCCTGTCATACCATTCACAATAGCTAATAAAAGAGAAAAGAGTTACGGTTTAACAGCAGCAGATGCAGTGATTCAGCAGACAAAAGTCCTATTTGGATCAATATAATTATAGAAAACTAAGACCCGGAACTTAAACAAAATTCTAAAAAGTTCTGCATTTGCATGACCTTTTACTATTGCAATTCACCAGCTGTTTTAGTTTTTAATGTACATTGCACAGCCTCAGTCATGTGATGTTAAATATTTGATTAGCTGACAATATCTGAAGATATGGAATTTTATTGCGGTGAAGGAAATTGTTTTATTTGTTTGTGCATATGTGTGTGTAATCTATAGACGTAGATGTAAATAGATTGCAGATTTAATAATCACGTTTTATTATATCTTCCAGCTGGAACCGAAGGAGATGGTGAGTCTGTGTTTAGGGTTTTTTTTTAAAACAAAACACAGTAGCTTTTAAAATATTTTGCATGAAATGAGTTTCTTTAAAACTTTCAGTAAACTATGAATGTACAAAGTTCAGCAAATGAACAACCTCTGAATGTAATTCACATTTTAGTTCAGTTCAGTTGATTCATTCAGATAACGATTGGAAGTGAGCTGCTTGTGACCTCTTCCTGTAATTTTACTTTTTTCCTAATTATTGTGACTCTCTATTCTCTATGGGTTTGTAACTTGACAAAACTTACTACTGTTTCTTAAAAGCAACTTGGAGAACGCACCCCTATTAAATTACATCTCTCTCTCTCTCTCTAGAGTAGCATGCATGCATGGCATGCAAGAGATTGTTAAAGAGTTATTATTAACTATGAAAGAGTTCCATATTAAAAGCATAAAACTGTATTAAGTAGTACAAAATGTAAGACCTGTGGCTCACATATGACTTGATGGAGAATCCAGTGAACCACACAAATCCTCCAGGCCTTGAGACTTTCCAATGTTATCCTTGGAGTCTTTGGTCTTCTCTGAGCTTGGATAAGCCTCAAAGATTCCACAATTCTGAGCTACAGTACATATATTTTCTTCTATTCTTCTCTTCCTCTCCCTCCCTGCTGACCTTTGCTTTGTCTGCTACTCTATTTCTGGCCAATTCTTCTCTTTTATTTGCATCTGCCCAGCCCACCTTGTCTGGCCTTTCCTCATCCTGGGTGCTTCTCTTCTAGTTTCTCCATGCTGCTTGTTAGTTTTCCACCTGATTCTACCCAGTTTGCCTATCCTCCTGAGGTTTTTTCATATCACCTCTTCCTACCCATACCTGACGTTTTCCAGACTTCCCCTAATCCTGTAAACTTGTTGAAAAGGTTGCAACTTGTTTTCTATCTGCAACTTTAAAAAAAAATTAATAAAAGTAACAATGACACCGAAGCTCTCTTTTAAAAATGATCATAGCCTTCCTGACTACAGGGAGTCCTCGACTTTCATCAGTTCGTTTTGTGACCATTTGAAGGTACAATGGCTCTGAAAAAAGTGACTTATGACCGTTTTTCACACTTACAATCATTTGGCATCTCTATGGCCATATGATCAAAATTCAGATGTTTGGCAACTGAGTCATAGTTATAGTGTCCCAAGGTCTTGTCCCCTTTGCGACCGTCTGGCAAGCAAAGTCAATGGTCAATAAGCCAGACTTATTTAACCACTGTGTTACTAATTTAACAATTACAATGATTCATTTAACAACCAAGAAAGAAAGGCAAGAAAGGTCATAAAATGGAACAAAATTCACTGAACAATTGTTTAACTTAGCAACATAAATTTTGGGCTCAATTGTGGTTGTAAGTCGAGGACTACCTGAATTGACTAAAATGCGGCTCCCTCTTTTTGATGGGGGGGAACAGATGAAAAACAAAGCCTTAACTTATGCATTTTGAAAATATGTCTATAATCAGTTGTGCTGACAGCAATCATTTTTGCCTTTTTCTCCCCCTGCTAAAGTGTTGTTTATGCAGCTGGTGGGTGGCCCAAACCGATGTGCTGGTCGTGTTGAAGTCACTTTTTTTGCCAACTGGAGAAAGGAGGTTTGCAGTGAAGGTTGGGACATAAGAGATGCTCAGGTTGTCTGCAATGAACTGTACTGTGGCACTGCTCTTTCTGCCTTGAGTGACGGCTCTTTTGGTAAAGGGGACAGCGGCCCTTTGATGACTAAAGTAGATTGCTCTGGGTCAGAAAATTATTTACTGTCATGCCCATATGAGTATCGTCCTGCTACATGTGGAAATTACGATGCTGCTGTTATATGCTCTGGTAGGTATTTTCTTCAGCTTTATGAAAATTTTCAGATATAGTTTGCACGTCATCCTTTTCCTTCAGGAGATTTTGTATTGTTTAGTCAAGTTATTTATTTATACGTTTGTTATTCCAAATTATTTACAGTGCATAGCTCATCATCATGCATCATCTTGAAACTATTGAGCATATCAGTTAGTAAGATAGAACATTTCATTTACTAAATTGTGTATGCAAAAAGGTTAAAAATAACTTCAAAAATAATCTCTCTTTTTTGGTAAATTTTAAAATGCTATTTAATGTTAAGCAAAGCTTCATGAATTACTAGTAGTTCTCCTTTCTTTGGCGCATGTATTCAGCTGCAATTTAGTTTTTGTTTTTTCCATCAACAATTCTTGTTGTTTAGAATTGATCATAGATTCACTGGCAATGAACTTCTGTTAATATCTAATCAGAGTTCTCTAGGGATGGATCCGAAAAAGGGTTTTGTTCAATGTAAATGTCCTTAATGTATACCTATCTAGTCTGCAAAAAGAGTTCTCTGCAGTTTTTTGCTCCACGGGTATTATTTGAGTCAAAAAAAAGCCCCAAGAGCAGCTATTTGTGATAACAGTTTGAACACTTCTATTTTTTTTTTAGCTGGAATCTTAGAAAAGTCTCCATAGACTTTTTTTGAGATTCCATAGCTGTAACCATCATGTCGTCTTAAATAAGACTAATCTTTCTAAGCAAGTTTGCTTTGCTATTAAATCAGCTGAGGCTAGAATTTTGAGTCTTCTAAAAAACTAACCAGACTGTTTTGTTTTTTTTACCTAAACCGTATGAGTCTTAACCAACTAAGTGATGACTAAATTTCATTAAAAATATTGGAACATCAAATAGTTATGACTAAACCATGCATCATTGCTCTCAGCAAATCACGCCTGATTTTAGTTGGAATGAAGCTACTTTCTTGATAGTTTCCTTTGTTTGTTCCAAGAAATCCATACCCAAAAGCTTAGCTGAAACATATTTTTCATATTAGTGGAAGATTTAAAATATTATAATAAACGGTTGGCTTCATTTCTTTCACAGGGATTTTCAGAGAGATAGTGTCTTGTTCCCTATAGGGAATGCAGGACTGATCATGTAAAAAAGATCATTCCTCATATAGAAAGCTGCTACAAGTCAAGTCAGTTATTTATCTGTCCCACCATCATAAATTATCACTGGCAGGGATTTTCTAAAGACTTATGCAAAAGCGTTACACTGATCACTTGCTTTCTAATCTTTAAGTTAAATCAACTGAGGAGTGAATCAGAAAGTTTCTGATGTGAAACATTTCTCAACCATGAACCTATGGTCCTTTCTTAGAAAGACATCATGACCTTGCAATTGTTTGAAAGATGATGGTGAAAATGACAATGATGGTGATGATGATTCTTTAAACTTGTATATACATTTCCTTTTTGAGCATTCAATTTATCTCCATTTATAGATTCTGGATTGACACCAACTGGAATGCCAGGTAAGATTACAGTTAATTGTAATATTGTTGAAATTAATATATAATAATATTATGTCTGATTACTGAATATTTTGTAATGGCCAAACTCAAGGGGAGTAATATTTCCACACAATCCAAATTGCCATTACTGCATAAGTTCTTCTGCATTAGGTTCAGATCACAAGAATATGATCTGGATGGTTTAAGCTTTGTAACAAGAGAAAATGCTGCTTCCTTGCCATAGGCACATCTGTAGGATTTAGACAGTGTGTCTCAACATTGGCAGCTTTCAGATGTATGGACTTCAAGTCCAAGAATTTTCCGCAAGCCACAGTCCCTTCTCAGAAGACCTATGATCTTGCAGTTCTTTGAAAGATGATTTAAAATTGTATAGAATAGAATTCTTTATTGGCCAAGTGTGATTGGACTTGGTGCATAAGCTCCCAGAGTACATACAAACAACAAAGTAATAGGTCATTCATCATAAATCATAGTTACAATCATTAATCATAAGATACAAACAAGCAGTGATAAATCATAAGATACCAAAAGGAGAAGGTGGTAGGAAAGATGCGGAGAAAGACGAAAAGATGACAAGGATAATAACAATACAGCCTACTACATGGATAAATATCTTTAGGCCTATGCTGTGGGAATTAGGTATTCAGCAGAGTGATGGCACAGAGGGAAAAACTATCTTCGTGTCCAGTTGTTTTGGCATGCAATACCCTATAGCAGCTTCCTGAGGGGAGAAGTTGAAAGAAGCTTACGTCTAGGATGCAAGGTCTATAGATATTTTCTAAACCGTCTTTCTGGTTCGTGCAGTATAGAGATCCTTAATGGAAAGCAGGCTGGTTGCAATTGTTTTTTCAGCAGTCCTATCTGTTGAAGTCTATCTCTGTCCTGTTTGATTGCTGTGCCAAACTAAGTTACTGAGGTACAAATGACAGACTCAATAATTCTTCTATAGAACTATATCAGCAGATCCTTGGGCAATCTGAGCTTTCTGAGGTGATGGAAGGAGAACATTCTTTGTTATGCTTTTTTTTTAATGATATACATGTTCTTTCTGAACATTCAATTTATCTCCATTTACAGGTTTTGGATCAACCCAATTTTTGCTTAACAAGTAAGTTTCCAATTAATTGGGATATTAATAATATATAATAATATTAAGGCTGATTACTGAACATTTTGTAATGACCAAATCCAGGGAGGCAAAATTTACACACATTTGGAATTAATTTTAGGGTTGGGGAATTCTTGAAATCCACATATCTGAAAACTGCCAAAGTTGAGACACACCGAGTTAGTGACTTCTCCCATTTTCTTTTTCACTCAGTTCTTTCCCCTAACCTCTTAGCCAGTCTTCTCATTTTCATTGCTTCAACACCAACTCTCTCTTAAGAGTTTGTTTTAGGAATTCTAAATTTTTACAGTACATCCATATTCCAGATGTGTTTGTCTTAAATATTTCCCAAGTGCATTTCTAAATTTTGAAGATGTTAAACAGCATTCCCCAGGTTATTGCATGTTCTTTTGGAAAAGATACAATCCAGCCATGGCTATATCAAGATCCTGCTGGCCCTAAACATGTGGGTTCCTGTTTGAATAATCCAAATCCTCAGAATTATAAAGATATTCCATGGATCTATTTTTCAAAAAGTTCAAGGTAATAAGTGGCAGATAAGGAGTAACAATCCCTTAGATTATTTTATTCATTTTTATTCATTAAATTTTTATGTTTACTAATAGGATTTACAATATGGGTTTTGAATTTGTTATTTAATTTTTATTAATATTTTTGTATGCCCCAACAATTGTGTAGGTCCTAGGCACACAGCCTATTGCATCTAAATAGAATGTATGCCATCAACCCAGCTGGAAATGATAAAGCGAATACTTGAAGCAGGAACTATCAAGATTTGTCAGAAAATTGTCAGGAAGTTCCTGAAAAAATGGTTTTAGTTGGCAAGCCAAAATAATCTACTAATTTAGTCATTTTGCACTGACTGATCAAATATTCCACTGCAGAATTCTTTCCAACCAGTTAATCATCTTCAGCTACAAACTAGTCATTGCTGGTTTTCTCTCAGAAAGTTTTCATATATTTGCACATCACAGTACATAATGATTCTTGGGATGTAATTGCCTTTCCATAAAACTGTAGATTAGTGGTTTGATGAATTGTCAATGTTTTTCCAATTTCAGTACACTGACTTTGGAACATTATGTTGTTATGCATTGACTGAGGAAGCACATGAATAGCTCAGATCTGGAATGAACCATTAGCTGACTTCACATTGATCTATTAAGGTTAGGCTGCTGATGAAGCAAATCAGTGGCCTTTGATACTATGTAAAAGAATTCAATTAGAGAACATCCTGTACAATGACAAAAAAAAAAAAAAGGCGTAGACCATCAGCCTATTATATTTCTTACATTCACAATAGTACATCCTGGATGGAACTACCAAGGGACAGTAATGAGCTCGTTTATATGAAAATTATGAATAAAAGCATTGGCTTAATAGAATAAGCAAGAATGTCTGAGTATGACATAGTATATAATGAAAGCAATGGTATTTAGCTTCGAACTAGCCTTTATCTGAAAAAATAGAACAAAATTTTATCAGGAATAACACATTATATAAGTGAAAGTGCTTTAATTAAATTACAGTAGGTTTTTTTTAAAAAAAATCAGCATAGGTTCAGGACTTGCATGTGTACAAGTCATTTATTTCCAATATTTTTATATTGTTAACAGTTGTATTTCAGGAAATATCAAGCTACTAAAAATGGAATACTGCAATGTATGTTATACAGGTGGTTTATCTTGCAGATTAGAATGGATGATGGACTAGCCAGTAAAAATACATAAAAAATAACATATGGAGCTCAGATTGAACTGTAGTCCTTGGTGACCTCTAGCTTGGATGCTTGTTCCCAGCTGTTTCTTACATAACTAGATAACATCATCAGTGCTATCGACTGTGGAATTTGTTCCTTGTTTACATAGAGTAGCTTGTATGGGTAGAAATGAAGTGTTTTCCTTGGTAGATCTTTGATTATGATATTACTTTCTGCTTGATTGTTTTTCTGGTGTTAATCCCTGTTTATCTGGGTGTAGGCTGCGGAGAAGATGTATTCTAGTCTCTTTTAGCTTTTTTATTGTCTATTTTGAATTGTAGCTCAGAGAGCACCAAGGACTCCACAAAGAATACAAAGTACACAGTAAGAATAGCTGAAGTATTATCTTCAACACTTAACCTATTGAAAAATTACTTTATTCAGCAATACAATACCACTAAACATAGTTGGATAGTTGGTCAAAATCTACTGTTTTCTGTACCAGCACAGAGATAATATAAACAGTCCAGTGCCTGCTTGTAGCATGAAATCCAGCTCATGTCTCTATTTAATGGTCAATTTCATCAGGAATAACTGTTAGAATAATGTCCTCATTTCCTCTGCGTACTACCATACTGAGTGTACTGTCTTTTTTGATAATGTCACTGACATCATTGGCAGAAATTATTGGTTGCCCATTAATGCTTATAATCACATCATTTTCTTTCAGGCCTCCTCTGAAAATAAACGAGAAAAAAATATTAGCCTAATAAAAGACTCACACCTGCTTTCTATATCAAGATACTTCAAGATATGGGAATCATAATTCAATCCAAGAAACTACTATTTGGCCAATCTAGTATATTGTATGCTTACTTTGTGAAAAGAAAGGAAGTTTCCAGTGACATTAGACAAAACAAGTGTGAACAAGCATCCCTTGATAAAGAATCCATGATTATGTACCTCTCACTGTAAAGTTTTGCCCAGAATAAAGAAAGAGCTGATATAATAATAATTAATAATAATTAATTTGCATGTACTACATGCAACATATATAAGGATGTTATTTTTGCTATTTCTTCCTACTATAGCATCTTTATTGCCTTGTTGGTCCAACTCTCTCACTACATAAGCACAAAACAGTATGAGAGCCTTTGTAGTATATATTTAGATTCCTGTAACAGACTCCAGAAAGAGCCAACTGGTACAAAATGCAGCTATTAACTAATGCACAATTGTATGAGCTTATCATTTTATGTATGAGATAGATTAAAAATTAAATTTCAAACTGGGCCTATTTATAAAGGTCCACTTTCTGAGGCATACTGGAAAGAACTTTTATCAATTCCAAATTATGAAATGTGTTTTCTTCAGAACTAATATTGATTTCATCTCTATATGTTTCTAATGGCGGTTTTAAAACAGTCAGGTTCATTTTTAATCTCTGCTATTAACTGTCTAGAGGTTAATTATTGAAAGACAGCATAAAAGCAACATAAATATTTAATAAGAAAATAGTCAGATTTTGGGACATTGATTTAAAATTGAAATAATAATTGTTCTATACACTTGTCTAATTGTTATTTAATTTATCTAATATATAATTGTTAAATTAGAGAGGAGGTTAGTACTTCAGTGATCATTTTTAAGAAGAAAAATATATTCAATTTCCATTTTTTAGAACATTTTAAACATTGCCATGAAATAAACCTTACATGATATCTAACAATTGCAACCTTCATTGCTTTCTTTTACAAACTTTTCTTCTGACTGAGAAATTAAAGTTAGACCTCTAGAGCAAGAGTAAACCTATCCATCAAGCTTCACTATGTTCATGTTGGTGGCACTGAAGCTAATGAGAAAAGTTCAGCATTCTTTCCCCACCTCATCTTGTCCTGTCTTGTAGACGAACTCCAGCTATGCTTTATGGAAAGACAAACCCACTTAACAGGCGGAGACATGAACCAACCCCCAAGCACAGCTATTTTATGTAGCCACAAAGCTTTCATAAGGTTTGCTCATGCAAAGAGAAATACCTGACACAAGCAGTTCTTTCAAAAGAAGCATTTTTCAGGAATTATTAATTTCTTGACAGCCTACCATTTACAGTGCTCAGGGAAGATCATTAGTATGAAATGAAGAAAATGAAGAAACTTCATCCTTGCTGTAGGTATGACAGCTCCAGAAAAATTAGTTTAATAAGGAGTACACATTCATTAAACATTAATATTAGTAGGGTAAATTGTGATAATACTTTCAAGCTATGTCTGAAGTTGAGAAGACTATAAAGAAGAAATGAACAGTTCCCTTTGAAGAATTAAGCCTTTGAAGAAATAAGTACAGAGATTACCTGAATAGTAATATGTTTTATGTGTCAAAAGGATATTCATATGACTGCCATATACCCATATACACCTTTCAGTTCCGTTCTATTCTATTCAAGTTGCAAATTAGTTGTGACTCTGGTGCTGCCCAGGATCCTTCTGAAGTCAGGCAACACCAAAAATGAATTAAAGTAATAAAATTCAGAACTCTGGGTTCTGGTTAGTCTTGCCTTATATTTCACACAGAACCATCTAACTCAGGGGTGGAGAACAATAGCCCTTTTATGACTTGTGGTCTTCAACTCCCAGAATTCCTGAGTCGCCCATAATGGCTCAGGAAATCTGGGACTTCCGGTTGACGTCGTTGCGAGAATGGCTGGAAAATAGCGGCCTCCACCAAACCTTGCGAAATCCAGCCGGCAACTGCTGTTGGGAGACCCTACGGGGTCCAAGCTGACTTGTAGGGGCAGCAAAGAAGTGGACCACGAGGAACTCACAATTTCCTCATTAGATCTGAAGCAAGCTCTCCTGAGCGGCAGCAGGGACTATGGGCATTTTTGGCTAGTCACAAGCTGGGACAACCGGGGCCACAAGATTTGTGCTGGAGCGGTCCATGGACAGAGTATTGAAACTGGGTGGGATAACGTCCAACTCTTACTTTAAAGACTTAACTTAAGTACAAGAATTTTTTAAAATACTCCAAGAGTTAAGGAAACAGTGACTAGATACATGGAGAAGATTAAAAGATTTTTGACATACTGTTTAATGTTGGAATTTGGAGTAGGAGAGCCATCTACTGGAAGAAGAGGAGCATTACAGCGGGAAAATTTTCAATGAAAGTGTATTACTGTATTTTTTGGAGTACAAGACGCTTTGGGGTATAAAACACACATTAGTTTTTGGGGAGGAAAACAAGGAAAAAAAATTCTGCCTCTGCCTACCAGCATCTATTGGTTATAAATTTATAAGATTATAAATTTAGGGGATCTGGAAGTATAACTATGGGATTGACTAAATCTTATTAATAATTGGCTCTGTTGAAGTTTTTAAATACTAAGACGTTAGAACCATAGAGGGATATTGAATAATTTTTATCAAATTGTTACAAAATGGACTATCAAGAGATAATAGCGGGATATGAAGAAATAATTTTGATGCTCAAAAGTATGCATTAAACTATAAAGAACAAAAAGGAGACAAGGGGCTTGTTTAAAGATAAAGAAATGAGTATAGAAGCTTCTCAACAACTGGGGGAAAAGATGAAAAAAATGGCAACACTTTTTTAATCATAACATTGAGGATCCAGTAGGTTTTCTGAAATATCTCACAGAGCATTCTGTTGATGTTAATTCCTTGTTTGTTTATTTATTTTATCAAGGTGTTTATCAAAACACCTTGATAAGCACTTTGATAAGCACAAAACAAGAATTCTTTAACTTACGTCTCAGCTGGTGTGTCTGGAATTACTTCAATAATAAAGGCGCCAGAATTAACATCAGGGAAATCTTCATAGCGTTCCCTAAGTTCTTTAGCTTTACTAGAGAAAACAAAACACATGAATTGATTATTTAGTGAAAAAATAATGATATGATCAAAAGATTTATAAAAGGAACAGCTATGTTTATATGCATCAGAAATAATTAAGTCATTTAGCTTCTGAAACATTAACAAATCTATTAAGGCATAAACAAAATAAGAGACAGGATTCTTTCACTTCTTTACTGGAATAAACATTGCTGTCCATGAAATAAAAATATCTTTTGCTCACAATATGGTACAATATTTTGACTAGAAGTTCATTACTGATTCACACTAAGAAATTTTGTTTCATTTTTTAATACCAGGCCCATTTTACAAATGGGCCTGATATTAAGCATCAGGATTCTGAGTTCAGGAGTGCCTGTAATCAAGAAGGTTGTAGTTTTAAAACCTACCCCTGACTGAGAGACATCATTCGAATGCCAATGTATTTTTTCTTAGTTACAGCTTTTCCTGTTTCAAAAAGAAGGGGGAAAAAAGAGGAAAAATTTGTATTATTCCCCCTCATCTAAAACAAATAAACAAAAAATTCTAATATACTACAGATTATGATTTGATAATGATTTGACCGACTTAACAGAATAACAGACTAAACTAAATTGGAAGGGACTTTGGAAGTCTTCTAGTCCAACCCCTGCTCAAATAGGAAACCCCACACCACTTCAGACACATGGTTGTCCCATCTCTTCTTAAAAAGAGATTCTCCACAATTTCTTCACAACTTCTGGAAGCAAGTCCTTCCACTGATTAATTGTTCTAAATGTCAGGAAAATGACTGTATCACCTTGATTGTATCACCTTACAGGTAGTTATAACCATTTGTATAGTGACCAGTTGAAGTTACAACTACATTGAAAAAAGTGACTTATGATGGTCCTCTTACTAATGACTATTGCAGCATCCCAAAGATGGTCATGTGATCAAACCTTGGGTGCTTGGCAACCAGCATCTATTTATGATGATTGGAGCATCCTGACATTGTGTCTATCTTCCTAGTTGGCTTCTGACAAAGTTGATGGGGGAAGCTGGTTTCATTAGAATGTGTGATTCACTTAACAATTTGCAGTGAGTTACTTAACTGTGGTAAAAAAAGATTATAAAACTGAGCGTGATTTATTTAATAACTACCTTGCTTAGCAACAGAAATTCTGGTCCTAATTATGTTTATATGTCAATATACTATCTGTATATACACATTATATAATAATATGTGCTTTCTTGTCCTCATTTTTGCAATAACCATTACATGCATTTTTCCTCATATCCAGTCTTTTTCATTTTATCATTGCACAATGTATAATTTTTCAAATATAATTGGCACAGTTTGTAATATAATTCCTTTCACTCTGTTCCAAGCAGATTTCACATTCTCTTTGCTTACATCAAATTTCTACTCATTCCATTTCTTTTCCTATAGACATTTTATTATCATTATATTATTACTGCACTTCAGGTGCCCCTGATGGGAAGCAGGGAGCAGTATGCTGATTTTAAGGCCATCTTCAGATTAAATATACCCAGTTTGCATAGAATAGTATGACCATGCTTGCGGTATATAAATATGATTAAGCAAACAAATCTGAACTTAATTAATGTTTGTAACGTATTACAAAAGACTGATCACTCTTGAATGTGATCAGGATATGACTAAAGCTGGTAATCTAGCCTACTCTATTTTACAAAAAAGCATAAAAGCTTCTATTGATCAAAGCAGTGATGGGCTATGAAATGCACCTTTGATATTAATGGATACATCTAATAAAAAGGTAAGATATAAAATCTTAATGCTACCTCACATAAACAGTACAATAAAAACCAGGACACTAATAAGGAACAGATGATATGGTTTCTTCAATGATATACTGGCTTATTAAGTGGGCAGGATTTAGAAACTTACCTTTCAAAATTCAAGCCAGTTGACTTCTACCTTTGTCTCCCTACTATTGCATATAGTATAGTACAATACCTTTGGATTGTCGGTCATGTGATTCAGTGAGAAATTTTTTAATTTTGTCTGATGGTATTGCAAAGGAGATTCCAGCAGTGACCTTCAGAGTATTAATACCAATCACTTCCCCATCCTGTAGTAATGTGAATAGTTAAGTAAGCATAAACTCTTCAAACAAAGACTCCAATTCCTATTCTGCAAATTGAACTAGTACTCTTATCTGTGATTTATTTGTCATATAGCATCTATAGAATCTAAACTGATTTTCAACTAGACACTGAATATTGCCTTCAAAATAAAATCTAGCTTTATTTCCAATTTGGGTACAACTGGATGGCAATATCCTTAAACTTTTTCATGCCAATTTACTTGCAGTCACAAAATGGACTATATAATCAATGCACATTCAAATATGTACATAGTACAAGTTTGAATGCTGAACACCAAAGACAATACATAGAATTGAGAATGAGTGATTAAATAAATACAAAATCTATTACTTGTGGGGGACATGGAAAAGAGTATTATCATTTATAAAGTCCCAAACCTCAATGTTTTAAGTAAAAAAAAAAAATACTTACCAGGTTCACCAAAGGTCCTCCAGAATTCCCATACTGTAAAATTTAGGAAGAAAATACCTTTTAATTTTCCATTTACACTGATTTAGAAATATATTTTATGTTTTGAAATATATTTGCTACCTAATGCATTCCAGAAATGATGTTCACATTTACTTATTCACAAAATTTCTTAAAGGGAAGTAAACAGTCAAACTTAAATGGAATAAATCTAAGAGAAGGTCCTTCCAGACAAATTAACTTGTACAACTTCTGTTTGAAAGGCAATGTTTAACTTATGATCCATTGAGATATTATGTGGTAAAAAAACATAAAACTGAGAGTTGGTGGTAAACCCAGGGTCATGGGAAGACTATACAGTATAATTCTGGAGTTAATTAATGTACAATAATTATAAAAATCCTTATGCCAAATCACTAATCCAAATATAAAGATGAGCTGAGTTTTAACAGATCTTTCCAGCACTGCCAATAATCAGTGCATTGCTCTATGACAAATCATGCTAAACTATGACACATACATAGTCATAAAAGGATTAACACCCCACACAAAATCAATACCTTAAATAAAAGGAAAATAAAATAAAAGTGACTGATTTGAAAGGTATGTCAGGACACCAGAGACCCAACAAAAATAGTGTGATAGGCCAAATGAAGTTCTTCCTGTTCATCAAATCTTGAGAAGCTATGCAGGGTCAGAAGTGGTTATTATTGGATGAGAAGTCACAAAAAGTAAGAGTGCCGTAGGTTAAAATGGAAAGCAGGGACAAAGAAACATCCCCAGAAAAGCCAGTGGTTCTATATGCTTTTAATATAGAAGTATGCATTTAATGTAAGAGATTTATAAAAGGTGTCCTACATTGATAATGGCATCTGTTTGGATGTAGTCCATATCAGAATTTCTAAGTCCCAACTCTTTGCCTCCTCGCTGGGTAGTGCTAACAATCCCAGTAGTGACTGTATTTTGGAGAGAAAATGGACTTCCAATTGCAACCACAAATTCACCAGGCCGTAACTCTGCTGAACGTCCAAGGAGGAGGACTGGAAGCTTCCTCTGCAAGATATGGGGAAAAAAAATCAACATAAAGCAATAGGATCACAGGCATGGAAGCAGAGCTTGGTTGATTTAGACCTAGTGGTAAGTGAAACTAAACCCACAGTAAGAAAAAAAAAACAAATAACTTCAAACTTATGAATGTAAAACGGATGGATGGGAATGGAGACTGACAAATACAATATAAAACCCTCTTTTAAGTCTTATTTTTCTGTTGCAGCCTTGAACCAAAACCCATTATTGATAGAGATACATGCACAAATGCACAACTGAGGCAAAATTATGAGTACAGAGAATTGAGAATGGGAGATATACATACAGAATGTAATCATAACTCTTTGGAATATTGTTCTGCTGCTATGCCACTGTATTTGAGACTAGGACTATAGATTGATCAAAAAGTTGGGTTTAGGCATTGTATGATTCTACAAATGATAGCTTGATAATATATTTTGCTCAGAAAGAGAGAATCTACAAACTAAGACTGAACATCAGAGTAAGTGCCCTTCTTAGAGAGTAAGTCAGCATTTTTCATCTTACCCCATGATTCTGCCCAATACTTATGCTAAGGAAAAAGAAGAAAACAATAAAAACTAATTTATCTGAGAAATTAAGCAAGGAAAACAAATACATAAACATTCATATACTGTCCATAATAACAAAATCCAATTGCTGTCCATTTGTCCCATAATGGTCTCAAACAAGTGGCATTTGTCCATTCTTAGAGAATTTGAGCATCCCAAACATACAGTAATATGTATCATTTCTATAGCAGGAAAATTTTGTTTTGGAGATGATTTTGCTAATTAATGTCTGATGAAACCCTGATGAAAGTAGTGCATTTCCTGATACAGACATATTTACACATCCTTGAATTATTTCTGGGAAGAGAAAGGAGATTTGTAATAAACAATTGATGAGTAATATAACCATTTACAGTTGTGCTGAGTCTTCAAGTCCAGGCCAGCATTGGCAAAATGTTAGTTTGGAGCCAAGAACTGTTCACATTGGTGATTCTGGAGAGATATCCTTCTCTTTTGTGGTATTAAAACAAAATCATCTGCAAAAAATTTCATCCATCAGCAGAAATGTTAAAATATAGTTTTAGAAGCAAAATATGTAAGATACTGAAAGTTTCCAACAAATATATTTTTAAAAATTTACCCTCAAATAATTGTGTATAAGATATTCATTTCCAATGTGTCTTTTATCCTCTATCAGCATGGCAAACATTTCTTAAACTAAAACTAAAACATTAAACTAAAAAGCCTTCCCTATATTTTATTAAAATATATCTTATTCAGCTCAGAAAGTAAATCAAACCATGACAAAAATCTAAGGAAGTCTGACTGCTTTTACATAGGAATTTTAAAGAGGTAGAACTGACTAACAAATAAGCAACATGCTTATTTGCACTACAATTCTTTCTTCAATGTTAATTATCTGAAGTGTGATTTAATCATTATCTCCATATAAAAGTGTTCCCAAGCACAGAGTTTCAAAAAGAAAAGATCTGATATGTGTGTTAGACATAAGAAACACAAAGCTGTTAATACATGTGCAACTGTCCAAAACTGTTAGCACTACCATCGCCCTGACACTGAGAAAAATAGGAAGTAGAATCCATATTTATAAAGCTGATCAGTGCTTAACAGAAATAATCCCTGTGATGTTGCATTCCCAGTTTATCACTCATTTTGCTGCCTGAAATAACAATGTCATCCCACCCTCATTCCTTGTATACTAGTTAACCACTGATTTATTATTATTAACTATTATTCAAGAGTGATAATTTAGGAATATCTTCTTCTATTCTGAAAGCCACAGGCTAACTTTGGGCTAAATTCTTCTCAAGCATCTTGTTGTTTCCTCTCAGTATCTATGAGGCAACTACCCTATTAGGCCCACTCATTGACAAATTCTGAACTATGGGCCAGATATCCTATTCATATCACTTTTTGTCAATGTAAGGCATAAATCATAAGTGTATATCCAAAGCCTTTGCTAGACTACAGAGTAAAAGAATACGTTCAAACATCATACTCTATTTCTGGGTTTATACTAAAGTGTCAACTTAGTTACTTCAGGTTGAAAACTATGGTTTATGAATTAGCATAACATATACATGTATAATCCCAAGAAATAGTGGTTGAGGAAACAAATCACAGATAAGCAAGACATATTTTATTAGGTTTTTTTTAAAAAATGTAAAAAAAATATAAAAGCATACTTTTATTTCATGTATGAGTTAATAACATCAACAGATTCTGAATTATTTTTTTTTTACAAAAATGAAATAAATATAGCAAAACCTGCTATCTCCTCATTCTAATGTGACTCAGCTGCATTTTTATTTGCACAGGCAAATGTTCAAGCATTTATTTGGCTAATTAAATGGAACCACCACTTTGTCTTAATCAGTTGACAGATCCTTACTCCAAATT
Source organism: Arizona elegans (assembly GCA_022577455.1). Taxonomy (NCBI): domain Eukaryota; kingdom Metazoa; phylum Chordata; class Lepidosauria; order Squamata; family Colubridae; genus Arizona; species Arizona elegans. The sequence goes on along the minus strand of JAKOOJ010000005.1, from coordinate 61,966,429 downwards.
TGTAATAGAAGTAAATCTTTCTGAAATAAGTGTGGTGGTGGTGTTGCTATTGCTGTAAGAAAAGAACACTTTCCTCTGTAGTCTGTATTTTTGAGAGTTTGAGCTCAGATTTGTTTTTAATGTTTTCTCCCTTCATCTTCTTAATCAAGAAGGACAATAAATATCTCAGTACCTATCTGAACTATATAGTTAAAATTTGTGCCTTTTAAAATCAGTGCCTGAAATGACATGCCTCCCAGCAATATACAATGGATAAAGAAAAGATTAGATATCCCAAAGACAAAACTCCTGTGCCATGCTGAGTCTAGATGTAGCCTAGGGCAAAACATCATTTCTTTTTCTCAATCTCTTTTTTGGGATCATCTAATAACATTTCCAGTATGGTATCATTCATGCAGGGCTGATGCTGTACACACTGCCAACATTGTTTTAAGTTTGGAAAGACTAATTTGCTTTTAACATCATTAATTCCAGTAAAAACATTACTTGCAGACTCAAATACAGAAAAGAACAAAGCAAACCTAGTTTGAGTTTTGAAGCGATAGTAATCCCACTGAGCAACATTTCCCACTAGTGTACAAGAACAAACAGGCTGAAGGAACATCAACTGAATCTTCCTCACAAGCAAAGGCCTAAGAAAGATATATTTGGAAGGCAGAATAATAGAGAAACTTTGTTCAGCAGTCACTGGTTTGAATATAATGTAGATGTCATTCCTATTTACGCTAATGGGAGCAGTGCTGTTGAGATTGTATCCCAAACTGATAGGCTCCCCATGATTTTGAGGCTTGCTACTAAGATACACTTTTACACAAGAAAAAGGTTGGCACACCATAGCACTCCTATCATTAATATTAATAGTGCTCCAGGATCCTATGATATTCCTACTATGTTTCCCTGAAAATAAGAACCCTGTTTTATATTTTTTTGAACCCTGAAATAAGCTCTTGGCCTTATTGCCATGCGCTCAAAAGTCTGATTGGGCTTATTATCAGGGGATGTCTTATTTTGGGGGAAACAGAGTAATAAAACAATACCATTTTACAGAAAATTGAAATGTGCGCAACCCTGCAGCAAAGGAACAATATTTATTTATTTATTTATTGGTTCGATTTATATGCCACCCTTCTCTGGACACTCAGGGCAGCTTACAATGTGTTAAGCAATAGCCTTCATACTTTTGTTAGTATGTTCGGCCCCCCCTAAGTGGTGTTCTTTTTTATACAAAGTCAGCTTATTGCCCCCACAATCCGGGTCCTCATTTTACCTACCTCGGAAGGATGGAAGGCTGAGTCAACCTTGAGCCTGGTGAGATTTGAACTCGCAGTAATTGCAGGCAGTTGGCAGCTAAGTGCTACTTAACAGCACTTTAGTCCGCTGCACGACCAAGGCTCTTCAAATATAATTTTTGCAAGGTTATTTTGATATTCAGAGAATAATATCAGAATAGATAGAAACATTCAGAGGCCACTCTATGCAAAACTCTCCTTTTGTACCAATAATACATCCAATCTTCCCATCTCCACTGCAATCAAGATATCCATTTGGCAGTGACTTGCATAAGAGGAAACTGCAGTAACTTTGGACAGCAATCTCTCTCTGGGCATGGGACGCCAGCTTTTAGACAGCCCTTTCTATATTAAGGCAGGAACACTGTGTTATTATTTCTTAATGCCAAAAGAAGCAATACACTTCCAACTTTAAATTTTAAAAGCCTGCAATAAATTTTATGGATCATATTCTTGGGAGTCCTTAATTCTCTTCTATTGGAGATCAGATTCTAAATGTAGAAAAGAAAAAAAAATCCCACTTTAAAGTCAGACAATGAATAAGGCACCTAAGGAATGTTATGATAGATAAGAAAATAATAATTATGCTTAATGAAAGCAGATTTTTCCTAAGAGATTATGGTTTCATGCATTGCCTGAATCCCATGGGTGTGTGGATGGGGCTTTGCTCACTTGTGCAAGCTGCTTCCAGTGCTGGTCCATGGCCTGGACGTTGGGGACCCTTGCTATAGAGCAGGGGTGTCAAACTCAATTTCATTCAGGGCTGCCATCAGGATTGTGTTTGACCTTGGGGGGGAGCGCTAGGGGCATGGCCAGCTCGATGTCACTCATATTGGGGGCGCCTGTGGTGACCCAAGCACTCTGCCAGCAAAAACGGGCTCCCAAGCTCCGTTTTTGGCTGCGACAGCCTTCTGTAACCCTCTGCCAGCAAAAAGGAGTTGCGAGCTCCATTTTCACTGGCAGAGGCACACTGGGCCATCCTTCACTGTTTCCAGGGCAGCTCCTCGGGCCAGATCTAAGCACCCCGCAGGCTGGATTCTGTCCCTGGGCCTTGAATTTGACACCCGTGCTATAGAGGGTGATGATACAGCAAAGGCTGGGTCTAGTTTATCCTGACCATTGTACTTATTCTGCACATTCCTTTAATGATCAGGAATGAAAAGAAATGTGAACTTTTACCCTCCCCATTTCTCCTTTGCCCATCAATCTGTCTGCTCAGTTCATGTAGTTCACTTGGTTTCTTTTGCTCTGTGGTTACTGTTTGGGTGGCCAGAGGGAATATTTTTTTCACCCTGTGTACACAGCCGATGGAAATCAGTAAAGCAAACTTTACGTGTTTGTTTATAAGTATGCTAATAAAAGGCAGTTTATGAAGATAAATTAAGTCATATTTCAGAAATGACTTTTACAAAACATTGGAAGTACCCAAAAAGATATAACCAAACCTCAGAAAGTTTAATCCCATGTGTTTACCTTATGGTGCCTTTAAGATATCTAATGAAAGCAGTCTTTGAAGGATAAAATTATTCCACAGCTTCAGAAGGCAATTTTTCTTTTCTTTATTTGTATATTGTGGTAGTAGTGATTAATTAGTTTTTAAACACATCATACTTAAGGCTTCCTTCAAAGCAAAATCTGAGCAGGAAATGACTGAAGAGAGGGATTGCCAGTAAGTATTAAAGCAGTAACAGTAACAGAGTTGTAAGGGACCTTGGAGGTCATCTAGTCCAACCCCCTGCTCATGCAGAAGACCTATACTAGGATTTCGAACCACTGAACAATCAACCTTTCTGATTGACAAGCTCAGCGTCGTAGCCACTGAGCATTTGATGAAAGCATTTGACCCTTACTGTCCTATTGTTAATAAGCCTTGCATAAGATAATTTTCTCTTATGTGTATTGAAAAACACACGGCAATCAATGTGGGCATGAGAATTATGGAAGCTGTAACAAGACATCTTGAAGAATGATGTATTGAGAAAGGCCATATTGCATAAATTACGAGTATGCATTTGTTTCCATACTGCAAACAAACAAGTAATTTTTTTTTCCTTTCTGCAATTAGATCCTATTTATTAGTTGACATTGTACTGGATTTTCAATTAATGATGCACATTGGTTAGGTAGTTGGGTAATAAATTAGGTAAATTATTATGAAGAGGCAAGACTTCCCTCGACAAATATTCTTTCCCCTCTTTTCACACCACCAAAGTGAATCATAGCCTTTCTTTTTCATATGTGATTGAAGCCTAAAAAGTGAGATTAACTATTGCTTATTGCCACTATTCAACTTTTTAAAGCCAGTCTAAATAAACTATATCTAGTTATATATGTTTCAGTAAATCATAGAAATATAACTGCATTAGAATTATTACATAATTCTAGTGTATACGCAAATAAAAAAAATAAAGGAAATTAATGGTTCCAAATTCATCATAATAAGAAGAGAGCACATAAGCCAAATGCTTACTTGGACTTCTTTTCATAATAAATCATTCAAACCCAGCTATTTCTGTGTATTTAGTTGCCAATATTTTCTTTCATACAATATCTTTATTTATCTGTATATCTTTGGCTGCAGATATACATTGTTATCAGGAATTACGTTAACTTTGAACTGCATGTATATATATAAATACTGATATGGAATAGCTAAACATATATGTAAAGCAGGGGTGAAATCCAAATTTTTTCCCTACTGATTCTGTGGGTATGGTAGGGGAAGGCTATTGAAAAATCTACATTTCCACACCACTCCAAAGGAAGGATACTGCAAAATCTCCATTCCCTAACCTCCTGGGGGAAGGATACTGCAGAATTCCCATTCCCACCCCACTCTGGGGCCAGCCAGAGGTGGTATTTGCCGGTTCTCCGAACTACTCAAAATTTCCACTACCAATTCTCCAGAACCTGTTAGAAGCTGTTGGATTTCACCCCTGATGTAAAGTATTTCTTTTCAAAGAAAATAATTTATATCCAAGATTAAAACACTTAATCTACCTAAATTACATGAACAGAAAAGTAAAGCTTCTTTAAAATTGAATTCAATGCCTGGTAACTTTACAAACAAGTTCATGTAGTATTCTTGGCTGCAGTACAGAAATAGTTTGGCACTACTTTTCTCTAGGATATTTTGCCTACAATGCTGATATTACTGGATGTTGCCCAAACAAATACAAACCAGTCTGGGCCTTGCTTAGCTTCTAAGTCCAACTAGGTGCTGCCACCTGCTATCAACTTAATAAAAATACAAGCTTATAAAACATTTTTTTTCATTGATACTAATTATCCCCTCCTTATTAATTCAACTAAACCAGGGGTGGGGAACCATGGCTGTTTTATGACTTGTGGACTTCAATTCCCAGGAATTTGGGGAGTTGAAGTCCACAAGTCATAAAGGTGCCATAGTTCCCCATCTCTGAACTAAACCAAGACAGGGTTTTAAAAGCAGAGCAATTTAAGGTACTGAACATTTCTGGGAATTTCTAAGATACAAATAGATAACTCTTTTTATTCTTTCTTATGATTAAATCTGAGTTAAGAAGTTGACAAATCCTTGTCAGGTGGCTAAATCCAGCAATATTTCTGGATGACATATATAGAGGTACTAAACTTTCAGGTTTTCCTGAAAGATTAGGTGCTAAATTAATAATAAAAAAGACAGTTTGTGGTAAACTGCGAGAATTTCTTAGCTTCGTACTTAAACTATGCACATTTTTTCTATCTTAGAAGATTTAGTGTGGGAGGTTTACTCAATTCTATTTGTTTTGGCCTTTAATCAGCCACAATGGATTCAGAGGACATGAGCTGCATTCCTGATGGCTCTTTATCCAGTTAATTTTTGCTGAAGAAACAGAAAAACTTCATTAAGCTTTGAAATCTGACAAGGACACTCTGCTATCTTTGCACCATTCCACCTCTATCTCTATAAAATAGCAACAGCACAGTCAGTATAACACAATACCATGTACCATGTGAACAATGGTGCAATAAGCAGATATCCCAATAAGCAAACACAAAAATAAAATCATATAATGTGTGAATCAGGATTTAGAAAAAATATTAAGTGATCCAAAACCTTTTCCTTTTCCTTTGGAAAAGCTTTACTATTTGCTCCAAAGCATGAACATTGCATTAAAGTACAATTCCCATTTAACAAATTTTAGATTTGGTTAAAAGTAAAAAGAATTTTTCTCAATATTTTTATTGTTGTGAGGAGGATTCCCTTAAAATGAAGTAGGGTATATAGGATTGAATGAAGAGCCATTTAGGATTTTTTGTGAAATAAGTGAACAGTGACAAATATTACAAAATAATGAATAGATACTAAGAAATATCAATTGATAATTTCATATTCAACTGATGAGTTATTAATTTGACTAGAGAGATCATTAGGATCCCTTCCTTATGTTCCTGCTAAGAGTAATGCTGCTTCCTGTAACACTGACTGCTTCCTTCATTTTCCTGTATCACGGATTTCTAAAAATTATCCTGTCTCTCTTTCTTCAGTAAGCATTTATAAAGATCCTTGATCTTTCTCCACATATTCAAATCTAGTATTAGGGACAGGGGCACCCAGAAATGTCAGAATGATGAAATGGGCATATGATGTCATAATGCAAGCTTCACATAAATATGGTTAGATATGACATCATGATGCAAGTACAAAAAATCGCATTGATATAATTTGTCATTTGATTCCTTATCTTCTTCTGCTGATGCCCATAGTACAATGTTTATTATAGCACAACTTTATGGAAAGTTCAAAGAAATACATTTCTAATTTATGCTGACGACTTTTCCAAGGGAAAAACAAATTAATAATTAGAAACTAGTTCATTCCATTGCAGCGCGTAGCTCAGTTTTTTGGTAATTTTTTTCCTGTTTTTTTGTAAAGCATCCTATTCTTAGCCACCAGTTAAAGAAAAACTTTTATAAGAACATAGCTGTTTTTGAAATGTCAGTATCATGGAATCTTACAGCAAGTTTTCATATGTTTTAACCCAAATAGCTGAAGGATGATGGAAAATATGCTGCAGAAAAAAAAGTTAAATGGATATATTCAATAACAATTTGAGCATATTAAAATATTTCAGTTATGGAAAATTATAATAAGATAATGTTTTAATCATACAGCTTTTCAAATTGCTATTGCATATAATTTTAATTCCCTAAAAAGAAGAGTACTAACTTCAGAAAAAATTTAAAACAGTATAAAACAGTAAGCAACTCCTTTTTAACATGTAGAATTCTTCATTTAACTATTCAATCAAATTTATTTTTTCTAATATTCCTATTAAAAAGTAAAAAAATATGCCCTTTACAGTATAAGGAACTTCTTATTGAACAACGCCCCAAACAAAGCATTTATATATCCTTTATAAAATTAAAAGGTTTTTAAACCATACAGTATACATATTCTTACTAAGAATACCTTAAAAAATAATAATGTGAGTATATATAGCTTAGTTTGTATTAGCTAGAATGAAGAATTTCCTGCAGCACATTATTTCCAGAAAAAATGCCTGAAATAATTCAGGAAACAATGCTTAAAAGGAAATTGCTGAACTCAGCTACTGTATGTGTCTATCAACTTATTTCCTCTGTTCATCTTTGCCAAAAGTCGGTCTCACAGAATCTATCATCCCGTGATCTCTGCATAGCCGGAAAAGGTTTTCACTGTAATTTCATTCAGGCATTACTGAAAGCAGAATGTTCACTGTCCATGTGAGCTTTCTATCAAGCTTCATCGGCTTTCTGCCTGTACCCTGATATGTACAGTTGTGCATGTGAGACTTTTTCCCCCTGCAAACCTTCATGCCAAATGTGCAAATATCTGCAGGAAGTTCCTATCATCTGAACGATGTTGGTGAAGAGCAAGGTTTTGCTAAAGTGGTCACGTGGTATAACAAATATGTGGCCAGAGGGGAGTAGGGTGAATTCCCACCCTCCCAGTTTGCCACTTTGATTCACAAGAATGCCTCAAGGCCCCAGATAAGACAATGAATGTGAGTAGTTGCTGCCAATGCTATAATAACAGACACTTTTCTATAAAAGGGAAGTTTGGTTGGTAGAAAATACACTGTATTTGCCTTTTGGTAAATGGTTGATTTGTGATAATGCCCACCGCATGCTCTCAAAATTCCAAATGTACTGGGTCTGATTGTGTGTCCATTCCTGGTCTAACCTTTCCTCTCCTTCCCTTTCAAGTTCCAGTGTTGAGCAATTGTATTTTGTGATGTATAGCAAGAATGTATTAGGAATTATGCTGGTGTACTATTCAGTCCTTTACTAATCCCTGTTTTGCTTGAATATTTCTCATTTTGTGTGGAGGATTCCAAGAATGCTGATGCAAGAGGACCTAGATTTCCAGGCTGGAGTCAGTAGTTCAGGATGTTTTGATGCCGCTAGGTTAATCCTGGGAACATTATTTGTTCAACAAATACAGCAGATAATAGATTAATAGAATAGTGGCCAAGAAGACAATTAACATTTCTGTGTTATGGTCTATTCTTAGACTCTAATTGATTCTCATGAATTGCAGTTCATTCACTCCAATAGATTCCTTTTCATGACATCCTGCCCTATGCCCTCAGGAAAATGCAAATCAAATATAAATGATTGTTATCCAAGTATACCTGTTTAGAGCAGTGCCTAGGCTACTTCTTTATACTCTAAACAATTGAAGCAAAATTGAAATGAGCTAAAAAAATCTATGAAACCTGTCTCCAAAGCAGTAAAATAGATGTTAAACCTATGGTAATTATTCTGCTTATTTTGGGACAGTGGTGATAAGTTTGTTTCCTTTTGAATGGCGTTACAATAATGAATAACATCAAGCTATTATCAAATTCTCTGAATTTTTATTTCAACCTATGTATATCCCTATGAAAATTCTGCATATATGTCCAATAAGTTTATGCCATGTATCTATAATGTCATTCAGCTTATATAATAATGATTGAGCTGTTTATACTTGCTGAATATTCCTTCAAGATATTCTGGAATAAATATTTGTGTACCTGTATATTCCATTTCCGGAACAATGTAGCAGTGCGGAAATAAAAGCATCTTTTCAATATGCCAAACACATGCATACCAGCAATGCATTAAAAAGCTTTGAAATTGCATGAATTTAATGATAATTCCAGCTCATGAATTTAATGACAAGCTACATGAAAACCAGAATGGTTTAGAAGAAAATCAAATGTTACACTTCGGGCAACTTTAAACCTGTGCCAGAATATGATCTTCAAAGCAAGCGGGTTATATATATTTAATTAGGCATTCTGCTTCTCAAGGTCAAATTGTAGAATTAGGACGTATTTGCATAGGAACAGTCTGTTCTCCTACTGGACTTTTGCATCAAAGAATAAAAGTGACAGTCACTGTAGGGATAGAATGTATCTTTTATATTTTAGATGGCCCTATATTAAAAAGCCACAATGCAGTGTTCTGCTTGCCTTGATCTCAGAGAAATAATCTCCTGGTCTAGCAAAAGTCCTTTTGACATATCGACTGAAAAGCATTCTGAAAGAATATACTCAAATCCAAAATATGGAATGCATAACCAGGAGGACTACTGTCTGTGTTTCCCTCTTGTCCATGGTCTACTGTTCAAGTATTTCCCATTGTAAATCTGTACAGTAGTAACTTCTTAGTTCATCAGATGTGTAATACTTGTTTGTTTTGTTTGTAAAATATAACATATCTGGGAGCAGGAAAGTTTTAATAAAATATTTTAGCACATATGGGAAGCACGTCAATGGAAAGACTGATTTAAAGCCAGAATAGCAATTACGTGTTTTTCTAACTCCTTAAACCCGGGGTCCCCAAACCCTGATCCATGGACCGGCACCAGGCTGTGCTAACAAGCAAAACCCCATGTGTGGGATGCAGGGAGCACATGAAACCATGCCCCTTCCAGTCCGTGAAAAAATCTCTCTCCGTTGAACCGTTCCCTGGTGCCCAAAAGGTTGGGGGCCTCTATCTTAAACCATTCCTGTTCTAGATGGGGAAAAACAGATAAGAAGGGCCTAAATATTGGTTCTTGAATTTATTTGTATATTTCCTGGTTTTCAGTAAGGGGTTATGACTACAGATACAAAGGAAAAGAACTGCTTTTTTAGTATAACTTTTAACAAGAATATGTGGCTATTCTTTAGATAATAGATGCACCGGAATAGAATAGAATAGAATAGAATAGAATAGAATAGAATAGAATAGAATAGAATAGAATAGAATAGAATAGAATAGAATTCTTAATTGGCCAAGTGTGATTGGACACACAAGGAATTTGTCTTGGTGCATACGCTCTCGGAGTACATAAAAGAAAAGATACATTCATCAAGAAATATTTTGCTTAACATAAACTCACCTGAGTATCTATTTTTATTAGTGCAATATCTGCTTTCTCATCTATATCTTTAATTTTAGCGTCATATGTCACACCATTCTTCAGTTCCACTTTCACTCTGTTCTTATTAGTAACCACATGAGCATTTGTAACAATCAGTCCATCTTCAGAAACAATGAATCCTGAGCCACTGGCAGCAGGAACTTCCCTTTTTGTAAAAGGCAATCTAAAAGACAACACCAATATCAAAAAGTAAATTAATTTCTGAAGATGACAACATCCGTATGAATCTTTGCTATTTTATATTATTCTGTCAATTTCTGTCATTATTTATATATTCAGCATCTTCAAAACACAGAGATCACTAAGTTCCAAAGGTGCGTTTTCAAAAGGCAACTGGACTTGGTTTTTCCTTGAAGACATTTTGCTTCTTATCCAAGAAGATTCTTCAGTTCTTCATTCAAAAGCACCTTTGGGACAACCATGACCTGGATGACTGAGAATCTCCATAGACCCAGATCAGTACATTTTTACAAAAGATGAACAGTATTTAAGAGCATCATAAAATGTTAATTCAAAATAATGTTATCTTTAAAATCCATATAATCAGCAGGACCAGTAATGTAGTTTTAATATCTTGTTTACCTGCGAAACAATTCTATATGAACCACAGCGGGGGCTATCTTCTCCACCACATCTGCAATAAAATTGTATTTATACCGCAAACTGTTGGGATCTTCCTGGCCTAGAGAGAAAGAAATACAGAAAAACACTAAAGTATCATCATGACCTAAAGAAAGGCACAAAAAATTATTAATTGCCCATAATAAAAGGAGGAAAAATTTTAATTTCTATGAAGCTGATTAGAAGAAGTATGAAGATTATAAAAAAAAAAATTGTAGTAACATTCATGAGAAAAAGTACTATATAGCAGACAGGATAGTCTGCTGTTCAAGCATACTTGCCCAAACAAACTACCAAATATATGAGATTATGATAAAGAGAGGTTTCATTTAAGGAAAAGTCTTTTGCTTTGTAAGTTAACTCTTGATAGATCATAAATACCACTCATTTTTAAAATGTACTTTAAAGTTTGGCTATACAGGTAGCTTTTGACTTACCACCATTCATTTAGCAAAGATTTGAAGCTATAATGGCGCTGAAAAAAGACTTACAAATTGTCCTCACACTTACGACCATCACAGCATCCCCAATCACATGATTAAAATTTAAACACTTGGCAACGAGCACTTATTTATGACAGTTGTGGTATTCTGGGGTCATGTGATCATCATTTACCACCTTTTCAGTCAGCTAATGGCAAGCAAAGTCAATGGGGAAGTTGGATTGGTTTAACAACTTCATCATTCACTTGGTAGTACAGGGGTTTAAGGCACCCTGTTATTAAGCTGGTTATTAAGACCAGCTGCCTGCAATTACTGCAGGGTTCGAATCTCGCCAAGGCTCAAGGTTGACTCAGCCTTCCATCCTTTCTAAGGTAGGTGAAATGAGGACCCAGTTGTGGGGGCAATAAGCTGACTTTGTATAAATATACAAAAGGATGAAGGCTATTGCTGAGCACATTGTAAGCCGCCCTGAGTCTTCGGAGAAGGGCGGCATATAAATCAAATAAAAAAAAAACAAAACTTAACAACATCAGTGATTCATTTAACAATCATGTCACAAAAAGGTTGCAAAATTGGCACAACTCATTTAACAACCACCTTGTTTAACAACATAAATTGTGGTCTCAACTGTATATGTAAGTCAAGGACTACCTGTATAAACACTACGTATGAATTAAATGCTTCTCCATGCATCATCCTCACCGTCACCTGCTACCCAATATTAATGATAGGCCATTTTTCAGGACTTTGCTACTTAGTGTAATATGCAGCAAAGACATCTCAGTTTACAGCAGATCCTTATTAGTGAAGAAGTATATGAATCAATATTGGCTATTTGCTTTTATTATGAATTACTTATGCTACTATATAATTGTTACTGATTAAACCAATATTTGCCATTTGCTTCTGATATGATATACTGCTAGAAATAATTTATTAGGAATTAAGCTTTGTTATTGGCTTCTGCTTATATTAGTGTTTCTCAACCTTGGAAGCTTGAAGATGGGTGGACTTCAATTCCCAGAATCCCCCAGCCAGCTGTTGGAAAGTCCACCCATCTTCAAGCTTCCAAGGTTGAGAAACACTGGCTTATATTATTGTATACTGTCATAAATTAGTTGTTAGGAACTAATTCTTGCTTAGTAAATTGTAACCTTAATACTGGTTGGCATTAGTGCAAAGTTTGTTATCTCACTGCTGTGTCTCGCTTCTATTCTTGGCTTCAAAGCTAGGCACATCCTTGAAAATATAGAAGAAATTGTTACCCAGGAATATCAGGCTCCATAGCTAAAGGAACCAGAGTAGGGAATTTTCCTGCCACATAAATTCTTAATCCTGAAAGCATTCTGCCCAATAAACAACTTGGCCAAAGGGGCGGGGGGGGGGGGGGAATGGACTGCCCCTACACAAGGCTATAGGAATACTCATAGATAAGGTAGACAGAGACAGGGGCCTGAAAAAATAACACTTTAAAGATCACGTTGGTAACGAACCTTTGTCTCTGATTGGGTAAACTTTGTTTCTATCTGCGTAAAATGTATATAATACTCTGAGCCACTCTCGCAGGAGTGTGGCTATTCCTTACATGCATTTTGCTTGTATGTTTTAGATAGTGTTTTGTCACCCAGCTTTTGCTATGGCCATAAATAAAAGCTGTTATTTTTTGCAAGCTTCGTCTTGAGTCTCACTGTCTTTGGCATCACAGTGGCTTGGGGAAACTTCTGGGACCTTACATTAGTATAACATTAAAATATATTATATTCCTTCTGAACATTGAGCATAGTTTGCAGGAGTATGAAAACTATTTAAATTCAAATATTTTCTGTGTGAAATAATTTGAAATTACTTTAATTGGAAGCACCCTGACACTATTTCCGTTTTACTGGAAGCCTTTTGAACTTGAAATACTTTCAGTAAGATTAAAAAGAGCCAATTTGATCTGTTTTGCATTTGAAATGTTTAGCAATCCTATATGAATCCACAAATTGGCTTCCTTAACAAGACATTTGTGATTACATTTCTGTCCCTTGAGCAAAATTG